>VXAY01006172.1:36298-137780 GCA_013399855.1 Oxyruncus cristatus
CCCGCGCATCTGCGGCCGCACCGCGATGGGCCCGGCGGGGGCTCCTGGCGGCGAGGCCGCGCTCCCGCCCCGGGGCCTGCGCGGGTCGCTCAGCAAAGCCCCCCGGTTTTGGGGGGAAACACTCCCCCCGCGATGGGGTTAGCGTTGCCTTCCCGGGATGCTGACAAGCTATAAAATGGTTCCTTCTTTGTACAATAATGGCCGTTTCGCCGGGAAATAGGTTCTGGGTCCGGCAGTGTCTCATTTTGCCGTGGCTGGGCGGGACGTAGGGTTTACCGCTAAAACATTCCCAGCAGAATCCACGGGCGCCGTCTTTGAGAGCTCGGGATGGGCGGATGCTTGGTGTGCAGGCTGTTAAACACGTACGGCTCTGTGTGGGAGTGAAGGGGTTTGGGGTTTTTTTGAATGCGTTTTCAATTCTCAGGTTTCTGATGAAGCTGAGCCATGAGACTGTGACCATCGAGCTGAAGAACGGGACGCAGGTGCATGGAACCATCACAGGTATGGCAGGATAGGAGACTGTAGCGAAGTGTTCGAGTCGCCTTTCGGCAAACAATTGGCAGCCACGGCTGGGATTGAGGTTTTTTTGTCCTGTGCTCCCTCTTGCGGGGACCCACGCTGGAAGAGAAGCTTTTGAATTCACGTAGCTCTGTGCAAGAGTGAGGTGCGTTTGTGTTTGTGTCTGGATGTTGTCGGAAGTTGCTGGGAAGAGTGAGGAGCTGTGACCAGCCGGCCTTCCATAGGCAGCCATGAAAATACTGGGGAATTTCAGTGGGTCACAGATTGTCTTTGATATGTACTAGTGGGTACTCACCCGTGGTAAGGCCAGGGTATATTTTGTGATCAGCTTTGTCTGTTTTTAAGGTGCTGCTGGTAGGCTGTAAATTCGCTGTAGCACTGGGAGCCTCTGAGCCTGACTGTGAGCTTTGCCTCCGAACAGGCTCGGGGGGAAGGAAATGAACTTTTCCAAACCGTTGCAAAGCCAGTGCCAGCGTGTTGTAGTCTCTTAGAATTTTAGCAGCATGATCACAGAATCATGGAGTGGTTTGGGTTGGAAGGGACCTTAAAGATCATCCAGTTCCAACCCCAGTGCCATGGACAGGGATACCTCCTGCTAGACCAGGTTGCTCCCAGCCCCATCCAGCCTGGCCTTGAACACTGCCAGGGATGGGGCATTCACAGCTTCTCTGGGCAAACTGTTGCAGTGGTAATGTTGTTGTGGTAGTTTTACTGCTGTATCAAACAGGTAGTGGGTATGCAGCTAAACTTCTGTAAGATGTTTTAGTGCTTCCGAATTCCACTTGTGAAATTGCAACAAGCAATAAAAACGTTGCAACTGAATCACCCAAAGAGGGACTTTTTTTTTTTTAATGGTGGCACAGATAAATGCCAAATGTTAAGTGCTGATGTGGTCTCAGGTTGGTTAAATTTTGTATGTAGGTAGTTTCTAATCAAAAACATAATTATTTCTGTTGAACATGTTTTTGCTCTGTTTAAGGTGAACTTAGATGCAAAGACATATTTGCATTGATTTAATAAGAATGTGGGTTTGAAAACATGAAGCTGGATGTGGGATTCAGGGCAAAAAGGAATCCTGTCAATGAGAATATGCCCCCCTGCTGTTGCCAGGGGTCTGTTGTGTTAGTTTGTGGGTGTTACTGTTTAGCAGGTGTTTCATTTCACTGAACAGAAAGTTGTAGGGAAAGTCTTTGTGGTTTAGTATATGGTTCTCATGTATTAAAAAATGTGCAAAATTTTGTTTCCTTTAATAATCTCAGAGATGGACGTTGTTCTGAGCGTGTTCTTGTGAGCTTTACTTCAGAGACATCAGGTATGTAGGTGGTGCACGTTGTGCACAGGTGAGCTGAGGAAGGTGCTTTATCTGTGTTCCTACACTCACCTCAGGCGACTTTTAGAAGCTCTTCTGCCCAGACACTCTTTAGATTCTAAAGTACAACTCGGTCAAGTTTGAATTTTATTCCAGAGGATTGCTTAGGTGCTTTTTTGGCCAGCAGCAATCTGTGGAGATTTGTCAGAGTTGAAAACTGGCATTATTTTGCAGCCAGGTCCGTCAGCTTGGATTAAAGGTGAGTGCACCACCCCTGGTACCCGATTGCAGCATGCTCTGTTGAACCCAGCCAGGTGGGAAGCAGACACACTGCTGGTCTCCTGACCTCACTGCTTTTTCAGGCTTAATTGTTGAGCAAAGCTTCTCTCATTTTCTGCTAAGAACCTGCAAAACCTTGGAATGCAGTCCATATTTCTCAAACTGCAGTCTGCCCTTCACAGTGGTCGATGAACTGTGTTCATAATTGCTGTGCTGTTGGATGGTGCAATCTCCTCTTATGGGTTGGCCAGAGGTGGGTTGCCAAAGGGGCAGGTTTCTTATGATGCACCTTACATGAACCAAGGCTTTGGGTCAGGTGGAGTGGAGTGGCCAGAGAGCTCTGTAAAATCCAGAAGGAGGGCAGTGAGGATGGAGGAAGCACATGGAATAAGCACAGCACAGTGGTTCTTCTGGTTCTGGCCTGATGCTCACTTGTGTTACTTTCCTTGGTAATGCATCTTTCAGTTTATTTTTATCACAAAGGGTTGTTTGTACAGAAGTTGAACACATTAAAATTTTGCTCCTGTGTACCCTGACAGGGTGCCCTGTTGCTAAATTAGCAGGTGTTTGTAAACAGCAGTGTCAGTCTTTTGCCTCTGTTTTGATTTGAAAAAGGTACTTTTGTTTTGATCTTCATAGCTGGAGATCAAATCCCATGGAAAGCTTGTCATGTAAAAAATAAAAACTTTCTAATTGCTTCTCATGGCTGTTATTTAATACATGCATCCAGCTGAGATTGTTTCTGGTTTTGGATTATACATAGCACAGCATAGTGGGCACAGTACTGATCCCATACAGTCCTTACATACTGGCTGTTCACAGTGTGTAAGCACAGTGGTTGTTCCTTACAGAAAACAAATGCTGCTTTGGTGGTTGGATTTTCCTAAGGCTTACAGAAAAACCTCTGAGGTTTTACTTCTTTTTAAGGGAGTAAGGACAGTATTAGACTTCTGTAATAAGCAGCAGTTTATTTATTGTTCAGAAGAACTGATTTAACCATTGGCTACTGGATATTTAACCACTGGCTACCTGGCTATTGCCAGGACCTGGATAAGGCTCTCTAGCAATAAGGTGTTAAAGGCAGCAATTGATAACTTATTGGGCATAATTTAAGAAAGAAAAAGACACGTAGTTTCATTCAGGTGCAGGGTGAATGAACTGATGAGTGGCAGAAGCAGGTATTAATGATCAGGCTAGATCTTGAAGCATGTGCGTTCTTAAAAATAGGCAACAAGAGACCTCATCCCTGAAATCAGGCTTGTGTTGTTTCAGGAGTGGATGTCAGCATGAATACACATCTCAAAGCAGTGAAAATGACACTGAAGAACAGAGAACCCGTACAGCTGGAGACGCTGAGTATTCGAGGGAATAATATCCGCTACTTCATTCTGCCGGACAGTTTGCCTCTGGATACTTTGCTAGTGGATGTTGAACCAAAAGTCAAATCCAAGAAAAGAGAAGCAGGTTAGTTTGTGCTTTCCTTTGTGTGCATTTCAGTCCTCTGAATCTGAAGACATCTGATTTGAGTGTCTTAACATCGCGTCTAATTCCTTCCTCTTTGAGGGTTTGATATGACACTGGCTTAATCTGCCTTTCCCACCTCAAACAGTGCTGAATGGTTCACTGGAATTTGATGGTGGATAAAAATTATATCTCTGAGAACTGGATTTGAGAGACTTGAGAACCTGAGGGAGTCTAGGCTGTATATTCCAGTGAGCAGATCTCTAGCTTTGGTTCCCAGTAGTGTTCCACTCTGCTCTTCCTGGAACTTTTTTCTCGAAAAACTGTTGAACAAAAACCTTTTCCTTAGAAGCCTAAAATTATAGGGAGTAATTCAGTTTTAATGCACGCTATTGAAGATTAATACCCAGTAAACCCCAGACTATCTGTAGCGGTATGTATTTTGCCCAGCAGTTAATCCGTGTGTTTTTAAAATAGTAAACTGTAAGTGAAAGCTAATTGTGCTCTGAAGTAATGTCGTGCCCTTTCTCCTGCAATTAGTGTGTAAGTATTCGGGTCTGCAGTGTGTTGTGCATTAGTGTGCTCACCTTTCTGACGTGGTGTGAGGAGCCCTCGGGTGCGTCACCAAGTGCAAGCGCTGTGGCTGCTGCTGTCTCTATGGAGAATACGGATAAAGCTCCCAAGGGGGTTTTGCTCCTCTCACGTCCATTAAAAACAGTCTGACCACATGGAGAAATGAGTGTGGTTGCATTGCTTTTTTTCCTGAACCCCACAGTGTGATGTGAACATCACTGCTTCCTGGTAACTTTGAGGGGAGCAGCTGTGGTAGCCCCAGTTACCTCCGTTTGACGCTCCCTGCATCCACAGTGTGTGGAAGCACTCTGACTGCAGCTGTGTTGTGCTGCCTTGATCTGTAAATGCCCTTCAGCTTCAAGAGTATAAAACCCACGGTCTGTCCTTGGCAAGTGGAATTGTTGGTGGAAGGCGGGATGCTGCCTGTGCTTGTACGTGTGCCTTGGGTCCAGGTGTGCTGACGCTTAGCAAATGCAGCTCTCTACTGATGCACGTAGCTGCTGCCATCATTTAGTCAGGTGTTGACGCTTCCATGGAAATTACAGAGTCAGTCTATTATCAGCAAAAGAACAACACCTTGGTTCTGTGGAATTTGCCCTGTGCCTATGCTCTTTCTGTCTTTGCGACCTACATCCTCAGCCTGCTCTGGGAAGGGGTTGTTAGTGTGTGTCTCTTACTGAGCCACCCATTTCTGCAGAGTTTTTAGTATCTTTGTGAGCCCTGCACTCACAAACATGTTTGAAATGAACCAGTAATTTCTAAAGTTTGTTGGGTGGCCTTGAAACCAGGTGGGTCAAGTCATGTTTCTTTAGGAGAAACGGGTGCAGTGGCACGTTATCACTGTATGGATCACACGACCTTCAGCAGTTGTGGCCTCAATTACCCTGCACTTCTGTCTTCCCTTTACCATTAAATAGCAGTAATTAAAACTGGGGGCACACAGCCAAGACCTTGGCCTCAGAGTCACGTTTTAAATTGGCAGAGGTATCATTGCAAATAGGAGCTATTTGGTGGTGGGATCCCTTCAAAATGCTGCCCTTCCACGTAGTGCCTGAGAAAGGGTGAGCTTGGGAATCACACCGTGTTAAAACTCACATTTCCCCCAAGCAGAGTATTTCATAAAACACAATGAGTCCTGTGGCAAAAAAAAAAAAAAAATTCCACTGTAATGAATACTAACAAAATACTCTCGTCTTGCATCCACTTTTTCTGATCCCTTCTGGAAAATGAGATTTTATGAAAACAAAAAAGAGGAGGAATCCTAGTTCCCTGTCAGACCTACCCTAGCACTTGGGAGCAGCCAGCTGAAACATCCCCTTATTTTCTGCAGTGAAGCCAAGGACAGACAGTAGCCTGTGGAAGTTGTATACTGAAAAACCCAGTACTAAAGATGAAAATACTGCCTGAAACTTACTGAGCATTAACAGACCCAATAGCTGACTTAATGTCTCATCACAGGGAAGCAGTGTGGTGTTTATGCTCAATACAGAATGTTTTAATCAAAATGAAAGTATTCTTGGGTCTCACTTAATTTATCCTTTTTCTTTCACCTGCTAAGTTGCTGGAAGAGGCCGTGGCAGAGGCCGTGGCAGAGGCCGAGGTCGTGGAAGAGGAAGAGGAGGCCCAAGACGATAACTTCTCATCATGCAACTGTTACCAAATTCTGGGCAATTTCGGATATTTTTTTGTACAGGTCTTGTTTATGGTATCCATTTTTAATAAACTGAAATGTGAAAAGGTCGTCTTTCCTTTGTTAGCAGAGCCTGGGGAGGGAGGTGTGTCCTGTTTCCAGGGGCTGTTACAGACTAAGAGGGTCTTGTTGATGTTGGTTGTCATTGTCAAGATTTTGCCCACCCCTGAAGGCTGTACAATTGCCTCTTGCTTTTTGCCCCAGAACGGGAGATTTGAGTTGTTGTGCTTTAGCAATGTTTGAAATTAATCATCCTTTTATAAGGCGCTTCCATCTTCTAATGGTTACATAGTTAAGACACTGTATCAAGAACCCCCATCCCATGAGTGTTTCTCAAATGTTGTTCTTCAGAGCGACCTTTTTAAAGTTCGTAGATATAATTTTAATGTTTTCTATTACACGAAGCTTACAATTTAAACATGTTGCTTTCTTTATAAAACATTTACATAGGGATATTAACCAGGTCCATGGAACTGCTGGATTGTTACATCTGATGATTAAAGAGTACCTGGATATGAACTTTGTCAAAGCTAATTATATGGCATACTTTTGTTTGGGTGGGGCTCGTAAAGCAGCTTTATCACAGATACCTTCTAGTGTACTTAAAGTGCATCCCTAGAAAATACAAAGTACAGCGTAGTGCACAGTTATGTACTGGAATTGGAAGCTTATTTCTTGGAGGGGAAGAACGTGTGCAACTCATATATATGTTTGCATATATATATAAACAAACTGCTTTGCTGGACACCAGTATAAAAGAAGCCATGTTGGCCACATTTATCTCCCAATACCATCCTACTGATTTCTGCCCTGTAGGAAAGGGATTATCACATTCTCAGTGGCAGACTTCAACAGTTTCCTCTGTTGATGAAATACAGATGTCATTTCAAATAACACGCACACTTAAGTGCAGCCGTCTGGAATGGGTAAGGATATTTGCCGGTTCTTTGGTGCAGGAACATGCTTAGTTGGTTGCTCATGTTTCCACACAGGCAGTGCTACAACGAAGTGGAGAAGAATTACCTAACGTTGTGTAATGGGCTGATGTGCTGGTTAATTTGTGCTAACTAGCATTTTGTGAGCTGCTCTTCTGGTTTCCCCCTCTCAGACATAGGCTATTTTAAAGCTTCCTCTTGTTACAGAAGAGCGCTTTTTTTCCCCAAACCATCATGGAACCTCCCAAGAGCACTTTTTGGTCAATATAGCACCCACCATTCTCAACTCTATAAATAGCTGCTACAAATAATGGTTGCTGCTGTCTTCCAGAAGTGCCCCGCCACTGGTAACGGGGGTAAGGTCTTCCCACATCCAGCTGTCAGCATTCATGCAACGGTTGAAACTCTTTCCCTCTTCAGTCTCTTCCTGATAAAAGTCACTAGTGCCCCCAGGGGTATGCACATGGTGGATGCCGCCACCAGCAGCCCGATCACCGCGAGGGCGTAGCCTGGGTAATCCTTTGTCAGCAGCTGCCCCTGCAAGGGAGAGAAGCAGTGTTGGATCTGTGGTTTTGAGAGTCCTGGAGTCAGGTCAGGAGCAGAGCTGTGCACATGGATCTAACTGGGACATCTGAGAAGCACTTTGTGGCTGTGCCAGCCCGTGGCTCCCCTCAGCGCTGTTCTTTGCCCAACCACCCTGAAAACTGACAACAAGAACTGAGCTGCTGACAACAGGATTGGGAGAAACTTCTGCAAGCTTTGGTAAAGAGCGGATTTTGGCTTGATTTGTGTTTCTTAATGAGGTGGCTGGGCCTTGACCTCTGTCAGGCCTCCATGTTCCTCTCCTGGGGCCTGTGGGCTCATGCTGACACCCAGTCAACAGGCCCGGCCTGCCATGGGTCCTAAATTGTTTTTGTGTCATGGCCAATTATGTATTTTGTTTCTGCATGATGGGAACATTGCCGCAAAAGGTTATGGAACCAGTGATTACTTATCCAATCGTAATTACTGTGTGATAAATGCACAGTTCAGTATTCGTACAAAAGTGTTCTGGCCATGAAGAAAAATGTATATGGAAATTATGAAAACTATTCCAGTGGCAGTTCGGTTCTGTTAAAATTTTGTTCAAAATAATACACTTTGAAAGTAGGGTTTTTTTGTTAAAAGTGGGGTTTTAAAGATGATATTTGGGTCTTCAAAATTAATAAAGTTTTACTGTATGAAGGGATTGATTAGGAATCAGAGGGATATTTGTTGATTTTCCAGAATCATTGCATCATCATTAGGTCAAGTTTTCCTTGTTTCTCCTTTCCACAAATTTAGGGGTTGGCCCTCACTCTGAGCTTTCCAGTTTTGTGGAACAGTTTAATTAGGAGAAGGCTGTATCTTTGCAGGAACTAGGGAAAGTTTATAGAAAACAAAACCCCCTAAGCCCAAAACTATTTTACCTGTGTGGCATCCCACGCTTGGTATTGCAAGGTTCCTGTGAGGATATAGTCGGTGAGGTAAAATATAAATAGGCTTATAATTAGCAGAGGACTAACAAAGGCCCACATAATTTTCCAATACCAGTTTGGCTTGCGTCCAATCATGGTGTAAAGATCTTTCTCAAATCTGTGTTTAAAAGATGAAAACATATTTTTGAGAACAGCTGCATATGTTCAATCGATACCTTTTCCTGAGGTACTTCAAAACCACCTGCAGAATTCCGGGTCTGATGAGAAAGGGGAGTACAGTTCACCACAAATGAGCAGAGAGGTATTGTCTGAAGAACTGGCTCAGCAGAATCATTGTGAGGGTGAAATCAAAACAGACAGTGGGACTTCAAGAGAACCCCAAACTGCAGAGAGTAGCTAGAAATAGGTACAGCAAGAAAGGTTCTGTCTGGAATATAAATTCAAGATGTTTCTGGTGTCAGCTGAGAGAAAAAAGCAATGATGCTCAAGTACTGTGGAGAAAACTGCTGGGTTTTGTGTAGTTGAGTTGTTCTCACTGCTGTCTTTGAGGAAGCACAATTCTGGGGATTGTCTGTGAAATCTCACAGGAGACCTGGATCTGACTGGAAGGCTTTGAACTCATGAAGGACATAATACCCATGGAGGTGCCTGTACACATACTGTGCTGGCAGACTAACAAAGAAAATGCTGAAGCCTTTTCCTTTAGATGCCATGAGCACAAACACCTCTGCCGTTCAAAACTCTTCCTGATGCCAAAGCTTCCTTTTGCCCACAGGGGATGACGGGACACCAGGGATCCATGAGATGACTGCCTTTGAAACCAGACTTACTGGCACTGTTGTGCTCACGCTGAACTAATGTCACAGGAGAAGCAGAGTTTTGGCAGAAAGTGCTCCTGAGACCACAGGCCAGAGCAGGGGTGGGTGTGTACAGCTCATCAGCACTCCCCTGCCAGCAGAGGTGGTGTCAGCCCAGCCTGGCCCTTGTGCAGCCCTCAACCAAGGCCCTGGAAGGGGTCTGCAGGGCGAGGGAGACCCCCATCGCCTTGCTGATACTGTAGCATAGGGGAAACATACAGAGCGGGGCAGTGTTTTTATTCTTGGCCCTGCATGTCTTGGTTCATGGCCACTCCCCCTGCTATCCCACTGTGAAGAAAGGAGGGTTCAAGCTTTTACCTTCTTATCCCATAGATGTAACACACAGCGATGGTTTCTACCAGCACGATAAGCAGCAGAGACAGGGTGGCTGCATAGTCGTTGAATATGTCAAACCAGTAATTTCCAGCCTCCATGGTGAAGATCAGGCCAATCACACAGTTAATGAAACACACAACGCCTGCATGGATAAAAGAGGGACCCAGCCGTTACACCTGGAAGTCTAATTGTGTGTGGGAAATGTCATATTCCTTGTGACTAAAAAACTGGTAGAATTTCTGCTGAGCAGCTTGCTCTGAGGAGAAGGATAATTTCCCTTATGGAAAAGGTCTGTCTCTGCATGTGTGACTGTGCTGGTGTGTCCTTAAACTGCTCCTCAGACCTGCATAGTCAGAGGACATCACTCCAGAAATGGTCAAGACAACAGTCTTGGCTATAGCCTTGTCACATGTGCATGCAGTATATGGTGTTGCCAGTGGGCATCCTGCTAAAACAGGTTTTAAGATGTGACAACTGATCTCCACGCCTGAACCGGAACACATACTACTTTTGGCCAAAGACAGGTGTTTTGCAGTTGGGATACTGGTGATGTGACTGAACAGCTGCTCACTGCAAGTATCTTGACACCTGTACTGTCTCTTTGAGTTCCACCAATCAGTAGACACCAGTATGAAGGAGCTGGAGTGTGTTGGGAAGCCTGTAAATACACAGCCACGATTGCCATAGTGCTCTGGGAGCTCCCGAGGGGAAGAGCTTTGAAGGCTGGGCAGGATTTCACAAAGGCAGACAAACCTTTCCAGCAGCATATTTAGTATTCCCTGCTGCACTCCAGGTCAGAGGGGGACCCTCAGTGAAAATGGGACACCAAAGCCTTTGCACACACACACGGTGTGGCCTACACTGGGCACGGCGGGCTCTTACCCGAGATCACCTCCTTGGGGAAGCGGGCACCAATGACTCTGCTGTCGGTCAGCGGCGTGAGGATGGCAGCCATGTTCCCCAGCATGCTGCCAATGCCCAGCATCAGCAGCATGAAGAAGTAGAGCACAGAGTACAGCTGGGGCACCTCCATGTTTTTGATCGCTTCTGAATAGACAATAAATGCCAGTCCCGTCCCCTGGACAGCCTGTCAGAGAGAAGGGGAGAAAAATGAGTTACAGGCAGCTCCTCATCCTTGATAAAGGACATAAGATGGACATAAGAGAGTGACTCTGTGTCGTGACAAGGTGCATGTGCAGTAGCGGTTGTGCACAGCAAAAGCAGATGAGATTCTTGCCAGTTTGTCCAAACTGCAGGGACACTGGCATAGTGCCCCTTGTAGCAAAAAAAACATTTACTCCAAATCTTTGTGACCTGCCCTGTTCCACAGCCAGAGCCAGCAGTCCGACTGCACTGCTACCCAGCTCAGCTGCTAAGCACCCAGGCGAGCCCCTTGCCCCATCCTGAGGGGTAGGAATGATCCCCAGCCCTGGTCAGGCATGCAGATGTGCTCACATGGGGCTGCCCAGCCTCAGTGGGAGGAGAGAAGACAGCACAAAGGGGCAACTCACCGTGTCTAGCTCAGCTTCTAAGCTGCAGTTTTTAATCTGAGGTGCTAACTGGGCGTATTCCTGTGGGTAGGTGGCCATGAGGTAGTCTTTCGTCTCACTGAGGTTGTCCGCTGTCAAAGAGCCTTCCTCCAGGTCAAAAGCATTCAGCAGCAGCAGGATCACCCTGCGAAGGATCGCAGGAATTTCAGGCCCAGGAAACCTCATCCCCTTCTCCTTCAGTACCCAGGACACCTCATCCCCTTTTCCATCGGTCCCCACATGCGGATGTCCTGCTGGCCCCAGGGATCCAGTCTCCCCAGGTGAGAGCCATGGCACTTCCAGAATGCGACATGGGCGACCTTGCACTTATCTGTGCTTTGTAGGGAGCAGCTCCTGTACCCACACTGTGCTCCCAGGCAGGTATTTTGGGTGCCAGCCAGTGCTGGCTGGCATCTCTTCCCCTTTGCCCTCCAGTCTCATGTCCACACCCCATCAACTTAACGAGCCTTTTGGCAACAAGCAGGGACTAGCAGCTTGGTTTCCTCTCTGATCAGCAGATAGATTGAAAGCTCTAAAAATATGAGTAAAAGTGTAACTGCTGCAGGCCCTGTGCCAGGGACTTCTTGCAAGCTTGCTGCCTCGGGACACAATCCTGCAGGCTCCTGGGCACCTCCAGAGCATCTCAGCTGAGGAAGCTGAGCTCCCGGAACTAAGGCCTTAATAGCGGGGTGTCTGAGCATTGCTGAATTTTATTAATCGGTCCCCCCTGCTCCCTGAGACAAGTGCCAGGACCAGAACACAGGGGACAGTGCCTCTGTGACTTGCCCAGGCAAACATCCTCTCGACCACGGCTGTGCCTGGAAGCAGCACTCAGGTATCAAAAGGCAAGTCGCTCTGACCTTTCATCTCAGGCTTCATCGCTTGGAATATCTCCATTAGCTTTATTAGAGCCGTATCGGGTCTGGTCTTGGGGCAGTGCTGGCAGCACTGCGTGCTGTCATTTATTTACTTCCCCTCTCACCTGCCCCAGAACGGCTTGCAGGGGGAAACGAGTGGAACACCAGGCTCTTACTTGTTTATACAGCTCTCGTAGTTAAACGTCGCCTTGAAGCCGTAGATGGAGAAGGTCACGATGCTGGCAAAGATGGAGGTGGTGCTGTTGATGAGCGAGACAATGATGGCGTGTCTCTCGCAGTTGTTGCTGGGCTCGTTGTAGCTGGCAAAGGCGATGAGGCTGCCGAAGCCAAGGCCCAGCGAGAAGAAGATCTGCGTGGCAGCGCTGATCCACGCCTTGGGGTTCGACAGCTGCTCCAGCTGCAAAGCCAGACCCAGAGAGAGAGAGCATGAAGCTACATATGGATTCCCAGTAATGCCCCTTCCAGCCCGCATGGGTGGGGACAGGGATGGGTCCCTTTGGGCACTCGTTTCAGTTCAGGGTTTCTTTCGGGCGGGGTTACTGCTATGACTGAAAGTAATATGCTGTAGGTTATGCTGATGGGCAGGTCTTTTTCTGCAGGAGAAAGCAAGCAGCTTATGGGCACCATGGCAGAGCAGCTGCCACTCCACTCCCACTCCTGGAAACCACCAGGGTTTCCAGCTGGCTGACCTACGCTACTGCTGCAAAAATTCAATATGAGGAAGAGCATCAACAGCTTTTGAAAACCTACACGTTCGGTAACTAGTAACATTTCATGAAAAATTCAATAGAGTTTTTCTGTACCTTTGGTGTGAACATGTAGACAAGCCCATTCACAGCTCCATGAAGTGTTAACCCTCTGATGAGGTATATGATGAGAACACAGTATGGCAAAGAGGCTGTCACATAGACGACCTGGGGAAGGAGGGGAAACATCTTAGTCTAAAGAATACATAAGACAAAGCTAATCCACTATGGTCAGTCTCATTTACTTTACATAAATAATTTCCATTATTGTGTTTGTTCTCGTGCAATAATCTTTGAAGAAATATTTTCAGACAAATCTAACTTTAGATTTACATTTTAGGGAAGCAAGTTTTTATTGAAAATGAAGACCTGTGCTACTGTTTCCAGGGTCTTCTTTTTGACTGAAATCAAACAAAAGTCTAAAATATTTGCAGCATTCATGAACTCAGTTTTGCATCATTTAGTGGAGTAACACCAGTGTGGAACTGTCTATTAAGAACTCATTAGGCAAAGGTCATTCATTGTTTGCTCTAGGAGGAAGGCAAGCAGACCTCATAAAAGGTCAAATCAAACTTGAATTGAATCGAATTGAATCAAAATTGAATTGAATTAGTTGCAACAAGTTGAAGAGGTTATTCCTTAGTTTATACTCTCTTGGCTTTCTGTGTTCGGCTAAGACGATTTGAGGATTACAGCCCTCAGCTTGCTGCTTAGTGCAGGCTCAGCCAGGACATTGGGGTTTTTCTTCCCACTTCCTCATAACTTCTGCTGTGAATAAAAGGCGAGCAAAACACGCCTGGTAGATGTCTTTTTTTTCTTGCAAAGACTGAGGAATAGACGTCTCCTGACATGGCTCTGCTGTGGCAGACAGCTTTCCTCATGGCCAGCAGGTTTTCCTCTGGCAGTGGGTTTTGCTGCATTTACAGGACTTTTCCGGATTATTTCTTTAGCATCACTCAGTGCTTTGGTTGATCCTGCTTGAATTGCAACTTGACAGGGCAGTAGAGGCAGCGGAGCTCGGTGCTCCGGGAGAGGTGCCGTGACGCCAAGTAGCAGCAGCCACGGCCACCGCTTTGGGCTCTCATTTGCCCTCCCCACATCGTGCCCAGGCTCGGCAGGGCTGTGCCCCCCTCTCACCTTGCCGGTGGAGGCGGTGCCGCGGAGGATGCAGAGGTAAACCACCAGCCAGGCCAGCGTCAGGCAGAGCGCCTGCTCCCACTGCATGCTCCCGCTGGCCTCCAGCGACGGAGAGATGTTCAGGGTCTGCCGGTACCAGAAGTACTGGGTGGATGACGTCCTCTCACACTCCTCCTCGTAGCCCGTGCGGTTGCTGTTGAGGGGGCAGGTAGCCCATGGCAGGGGGTCCTAGGAGAGAGGGGCATGGAGGCAGCATGCCAGGGAGAGCTGAGGTGCTGGTGAGGGACGGGGAGGATGATGGCGAGGGTGGCTTTCTACCTGGGGCTTGCTTGTCTCTGCACGGTGCTGCCTGGGGCGGGGATGACCCTCTACCCTAGGGATGATCTCTTCTGACACTTTCCCCTGGGAATGATCCTCTCCCCAAGGACTGATTTTTTTCTGATCCTCTCCCATGGGGATGACTCTTTCTGACCCTCTCCCCAGGGATAGGTCTGCTCTGTCTCTCTTCCTGGAGATGACCAGGCTGATTCTCTTCCTGAGGACTGAGCCTCTTTAACCCTCTCTCCCGGTGATGACACTCTCCACTCCTCTCCCCCAGGGCCAATCCTCTCCCATTCCATAAGACAGACCTATCATAGGATGCAGGACACCTTGGCCATCAATGCATCACAGGGTTTGACCTGTTTGACCTGTGATTTATGACAAGAAGACAACATCCAACACCCCGGGAGAGCCCACGGAGGGGGACACCACTGCTTTACTCTTCCCTCCAGAAAAGCCCTGTGAGGGGTTATGGAGCTTTTGCCACTCCTCCACCTCCGCTCTCCAGCTGACGATGGTGCCATGCAACACCCAGCACCAATGCAAAGCCACCATGACCCTCCATGGCCATGGTGGGGCCAAACTGACCTGTTGAGTGCCCACACACCTGGAAAGAGTGGAAGAGGTACCAGAAGGCCCAGGCGTTTATCACGTTGTAGTACATGGAGAGGAAGAAGGAGACGAGAACACTGGCAACGCCTGCAGGTATGGAGGGAGACAATTGGTCAGCAGCAAAACCCCAAACTGCCCAGGGTCCCATAACACCGGGAGGTGTGGGGTGGGGGCAGCACCAGCATGCCCAGTACAGGAGGGGCTTTGTCCCTGCACAGCTGTGCGCACGGGGCATGCTCTGGTGCTGCATCCACCTCCTCCTCCTCCTCCTCCTGCCAGGACTATCCTGCACTGGATTTTATGCTTTAGGCCCTGGGGGGTGAACAGTCAAAGTATCATTAAAAATATATTGTGTGTGTATGCAAATTAACAACAGCTTGGGTTATCAGGGTAATTTAATAACATAAAAATGTAGCTAGGAAAAAACACTGACAAATGGCAGACAGCAACAGCAATGGTAAGAAATTAAGGCACTGTTTTATCACTCATGTTGAACTCATTGGGAAGTTGCTCTTGGGGTCAAAGCCCAGTGCAGGTAGCCCCAGGAGCTGGGTTTAGCACTGGCATTCACACTGTGATTTTGGCAGGGTGCCCAAGGGCAGGGGGACCTACACCTCCAAGGGCAGGGACCCAACACAGTGAGTTGGGGTCTGGTCCCAGTGCCTTGCAAGGGATGGGATAAATGCATGCCATGAGGTGTCTGCTTTGCTCAGTCTGGTGAGACCCAGTAGAACCCCATCTCCCTCCCTCCTGGTTTCTCCTCTGAAAGACAAAGCTCTCCATCCAAAAATCACCCATGTTCTCTCCATGCTGGAAAATAAAGATGAAAACTGAGAACATACCCACACCACAAAGGTAGGGGCTTATTATTTTCCAGGCGCCGATGCTGCCCTGACGCATACGCTGCCCCACAGCCAGCTCCAAGTAGAGCAGTGGCATCCCCTCAGCAATCAGCATGATAAGGTATGGGATCAAAAAGCCACCTGCAAAAAAACACCCAACAGTCAGCCTTCAGCGGATCAGCAGCCAGATAAACATCACATTGCCCTATTTGTGGTCAAATCATGCTGTCAGTGTCCCAGGGGCTGGCTGGGTCTGTGTCCTGTCAGGGCATCTTGTGTTTTGAGGGCATGGCCCAACCCTGAAGGAGATCTCACAGGGTTTCAGGCGGTGTCCTATAGGCTGGTGGGTGCTGACTGCCCGGGCACAGGGAATTTTCCGCAGAAACTTGGCAGAGCTGGGATTTCTGCTGTTAAACTGTGTTGGTCACCACTCCGGTGTGGCAGGGCTGCCCAGATGCATCACTGGCGGTTTGAGCAAAGCTGGGGGCTGTTAAAGGGTAACCAAACACCAGCCAAACCTTGTAAACTATAATGAGAGAAAGAGGACAAGGAAAAGATTTACTTCATGTGGGGTATTCTGCGGCACAGCCAAAGTGCTCAAAGAAAAAGTAACAGCAATGTCCATGTTGAATGCAGAGTTCTGAGTTACATATTGAGGTCTGGCCTGGCTTAAAAAAAACCACAAACAAACAAAAAGCAAACCAAAAAGCTCTCAAAACCCCATGCTGAGTCCACAAGCACCAGCACAGGGATGAAGGCTTTTTCCCCAGGATCCCACCTGCAGGAGCACACTCTTGGATGGGAGGCACAGTTTCCTCCTGCGTAGGGCTGCTCATCCCTACTTCTTCCCCGCGTAGAGAGCCACAGGGATGTTCCTGTGGAAGAGGAGCAGCAGGAATGGGAAGGTTGACAATGAAGGAGGGGAAAGGACCTTTCCACCTGGCAACCAGGATGTGCTTTGGCTTAAATTTCTGCCAAAAAAAAGAAAATTCTTGTACTCGACTTGGGACTCGCTTCAGAAAGAGCTGCTGAGTGAGTCAAAAGCTGTATTTTTGCAAAGACTTCCCTGCTTCCCTTTTTACAGCAAGCCAAAATATTTACGTAAATATCTCTTATTCAGTACTTAATCTGTGGCATTAACATTCCTTGCAATGGGCTCTATACAGTGCTGTGGAGGAATGAACTCCAGGCAGCGACTGAGGAAAAGAACTGGAAATAAACACAGAGCAATAATCCGGTTTATTCTGGGAATTAATTTCCCACCTCCCAGCTCTCTTGTTATTAACAACCTCTTTGTTACCCTGTTAGATAACTTCCTATGCCACAAGGGAGCTGCTGGAGGTTTAAGAGCTCCCACAGCTGCTCTGTGCCGGCAGGGTGTGAGCTGCCCCAGCAGCCACCGAGGAGAGTTTTGCCATGTACCACAGAGGGAATCAGCATTAGACCCTCTGTGAAGGCTTTTCTGCTCTCCCAGCAGTGCTTCACACGTCTGGCATTGACTTCACCACTCTGCAAGCAGCAGGAATGTCTTCAGGCTTGCTCTTCACCCCAATGTCCCCCTGCAGCTGGGGGTGCCAGGGCTAATCCCCCTGCCCCTTGCTCTGCACCCCGTGTGCATGCAGGTCTTGCTCCCAACCCTACTTTCCTAAAGGGTAGAATCACATTGCCTCATACAAGTGACTCAGTGCAGCTGTATGAACCAACTCCTTAACTGCTGTGACACAGCACAGCATAAACCAGACCACAGGCCAGATCCCTGCAGCTGGCAAAACATGGAATGTGCCCCGGGCCTGCTGAAGGCACTGGACTTGTCCAGCAGCACCCTCGCCTCTGCTCAGTGTCCTGCTGTAGACCCATCCCAGTCTTGTTTCAGCCTGGCCCAGCCTGCTTAGGGACAGAATAACTGCACCTATGAGGTTTAACCCCCCTGCTCTGCTCAGGCCAAGCTCTCTGGAGCAGAGCAAGGAGAAGGAGGCAATCTGCTGATGAACAGAAAGGCAGGTTATAAAGTCTGTAAATTATCAATATCGTACGCGATAAGGGCCCTATTGCTCTGCTGGGCAGGACAGGAACTGGCTCTGTGCTTTTCTAAAAGGAAGATGCCAAACTAGCCGACATCCCCCCTTATCCAGCTTTTAAGTTCCTGAAATGATGTTCTGTCTGCGTGGGTTTTGTGGACCCCTGGAAAGCCACAGAATCCTCTTTAAGAGGCAGTGAAAAGAAGAGTTAAGAAAACAAAACCTTCTGTCGGAAGTTTTAGTTTCACAGTATAAAGAGCAGCCTTTCCCCATATAAATTTAACTGGGGAAGAGAGAAATAATGGAGAGTATAATTGAAAATAATGGAAAAGTATTCTTATAAAAACAGCTTTTTGAAAAATATTTGGGTTTATCATAGAATCATACAATAGTTTGAGTTGGAAGGGACCTTTTAAAGGTCATCTAGTCCAACGCCCTGCAACAAACAGGGAAGTTCATTTAATCTTATTTCAAGTTAATCAAGTGTTCCAGTTTTGGTTACATTTCAGAGAATTTTTACTATCCACTGCAATACAGATGGCTGGTCAAAAGAACCACACAAATCCCCCCAAATGTCCAAGTTTTGCTGTCCCTCAGGATGTCTGCCAAGATAGGCTGCTAGCAAAGTAATCACGTGCAGTTTACTTGTGTACAGAAACGCTCGCATTTTAAGCTTTGTGCTAGAGTTCAGTGTCAGACACGAAGTCTTTTCCCTTAGAGCATGGGTGGAGGGATACAATGCAGAATTACAGCACATCTATTATTCCTGCTATCTGAACTGCCTAAAGAAGCTTCAGCCACTGCAGCATCTATTTTCTACTGTAACTTCACCTATCGTATTATTTGGATTTTTCTGACCTGATCCCACTGGACAGCTCTGACGCAGTCCCAGCACTGAGCTGGCTTTTCAAAAACCAGCATGAACCAACACCTACCACCACACGTGCATTTAGAAGTAAGCTACAAGCCAACAAAACAAGCGTAAAGAAGTAAAAAGCACTTAAACATCTCAGTATGCTTCTTCCTGAAAGGAAAAAAAGATGGAAGCAGACCAAAGGCAGATGAGGCAGCTGCTTATCATGTCCCTTACTGCGAGGCTGAGAAGAGTCCAACACTATAACAGATGCAGTGAGAAGAATATAAAACTTTGATGTCTTATAAAGAGAGGCTCTTTATAAGGATTCTTCAACCCAGTGGTAGCTGTATATTAGAGGAGATTATTAGTTTTGGTCTTTAATTAATCTAATTAATTGACTTTTGATTTCTAAGGAAGAACATTTGTGGCTGGTATTTGAAACAGATATCATTTTTTTTCTGTTTGGACCCAGGAGAAGGATAAAGTTTCAAAGAGCTTTGGTTTTTTTTTTTTTTTTTTTTTTTTTTTTGAGCCCAAATCAATGTATCCTCTATTTTCAAAGGTGCCTGGAAGGCTTTAGCTGTGGAACTCCTGTTGATTAAAGTGTTTCAGCCAACTTCAAGGCAGATTTCCAGCCAAGTTATCATCTCCTAAAGTTAGGCCATGTATAAAAGACAAAACATTAATGACAGAAACTTGAAATTATACATCTGATCCTTAAATTAAATCAGCATAAGCATCTCCCCTTCTCAATATGTTCCACGTCCACATATGTGAACATACAAGAACTGAACTAGTTTCTGATGACTTCAGAAAGGTTCAGTGGGGCAAAAAAGGAACAGATTAACACCGTGTGGACCTGGATCTCTCACTCTGTATCCATCCTTTTAGAAAACATGGGCCTTCCCACTGCTAAACTGCACTTCTAGGAAACAAGTGCCAGTGTATTAGGGCAGCTGTCAGGCAAAAGCCTAATGCTAAAGAATACATAAAACAAAGCCACAGTAAGACAGGTTGCACACCAACGGAGAGCCAGACGTCCTGCTCTGCCCTGGACCCTGCTGGGTGAACAGGGCATTGGCACGGACAACACACTTTTGGACTTACAGCTTGCCACACTCCTCCTCGAGGGAAACAAGAAACATAAACCGCACTTACCTCCTCCATACATCTGACATAAATAGGGAAACCTCCATACATTTCCCAGCCCCACGGCATAGGAAATGCACGCGAAAATAAACTGCAGGGGATTGTCCCAGAGCGGCCGGGATTTCTCCATTGCCTGCTTGTAGGCAGAGGTTTCAGCAGAGCCTTGCTGCCTTCACTCCCTCAGGTACTCTGCCAACCCTGCCTCACACTCCACGCCAGTCCGGCTAGGAGGGGAGGGAAAGGCGGAGGAGCTATGCTTGCCAATTCCTATCAAGCTTTTTAATTACTAATCTTATTAACAGGCACATACTGAAGTAGGAATGCTGGTAAATAGATTATAGACACACACAGAACTATAAAATTGGTACTTTGGGTAAATAGCTGCTTGGGTTTTGACTGGCACTTCTGGGAAGGATGTGAGCCGTGGGATTTTTATCGACTCACATGCCAACTTGACACTATGAGGAAATAACACTGGGGCTGCAATCTGGTTTTGGAAATGGGACACTGCTTCTCCACAGGGCTCCCTTCCCTATGAGTGGCATTCATGTGCATGAGGTACCAACTTGAATTCGATAGCACAGAGAAGGGATTCCCACGCCATTAGGACTGGCTTTAGTGACTGTCAGAGCAGCTTGTAGGGCAAGGGATGCCAGGAATAAATGGGTCCTCAGACATCCCATCACTTGTGATCCAGGGCTCACCCCAACTGTCCAGCACACTGCCCAGTTCCAAAAGTTACCTTGAAACAGTCCCTATCAGCCACACAGGTCCCCAACACGCAGCACACTTGAGTACAACACTCAAGTTTGACCCTCCAGCAATACTACCCTCCCTCTACATATTCTGCATGCGTGTGACAGTGTGAAATAGCCCAGTCTCTTTTCACTTACCTTCATGCTCAAACCCCACTGCTGCAGATGAACTTTTCTGAGGGGTTGCTGTTTTAAAATACTTTCAAGCAGCAGGGACCAAATATATACAAAGGCCATTGGGAAAAAGTGTCTGTGGCCCACTGAGGAGGCAGAAGGGTCTAGGAGGCCTTTGGGTCGTCTGAAGGCACAATGGAGTCTGAATATGAACCCTGTGTGTTTGGGCCCCTGCCAAGGTACTCATTGAGCTCAATCAATTCAGACAGGTCTCCCACTGAAGGAGGCTGCCAGCAGCATCTGTAGCAATAAAAAGGGGCTGAACAACTCCAAGGACTCAGCTTCCTTCCTCTGTTTAAGTGTGGTTTTTTCCACGGTACCTTTCACGACCATTTTACGAGCAAGACTCACTCAACTGCTGGCAGTCTCATTCCTCCAGCACCAGGAATTTGCTCCCTGCCAGCACTGTGTGTGCTGCTCCAGCATCCCATCAGGCAGTGGCTGAGCCAAGTGCCAGCTGTAAGTACCGGTGAGAACCCCCACCACGGGGCCTTTGGACACCAGCCCAAAGCTCAGAGTGTGTCGTGCAGTGCTGTCGAGCCCAGCAGAACCACCCTGGTGGACGTGCTGACCAGCAACCTGCAGTAGCAAAGTCACAAACTGGGACACCACTTTTCTGCCTGCTAGGAAAGGTGACTGAAAGAGGTTTACGAACCTCCTGTAAGTGAATCCATTCTTCGTGGTGTGCCTTAGTGGTGCTACAAATCAAGGTTGTCACTGGAAAACATCAGGGTTTGGCAGAGCCTTCCAGACTACAGTTCTGAGGGAGCTCATGGCATTTCTGTATTACCCTTGCAGTTCTTGTCTTGCCGGCAGAATTGCAACATGCCAGCTAGCCACGGAAATATGCCTCACGGGTATACCCCTGGATTCTGCTGAAACAAAAAATCCAAGCTAATTTTAGATCCATAAGCTATTAAAACTGAAAGACACACACTGAGAAGCCACAGATACATTAATTGTCCCAAATCATGAAAACTTTAGCAAATTTTCGCAAGAAGTTAAATGCCTGTCACCATAACCCAAATGATATTTATAAATAGCTTACAGCATTAAATATTAAATTTGCTGACAGGACAGCATTAAAAAATAGCACATCACTAGCACTGTGAATGGATTGTGTGAATGGATTACTCATGCTCATGAGAATCATCAAGTTAAAGATTTACCTTGGCTCTGTACCTCTTTCCCATTACATTTCAAACTAGTTTACTAATGGACAGGAGGAGAACACGCAGGCAGAGAGGTGTGGTGTCCTCATCTCAGGTCAGGCCAGATCAGGAAGTTCAGATGGAATGAGATGAATCCTTGTGTCTCTCACAAATGTCAGTCTCACCAGCAGCCCAGATCACAAACTACTATGAGTTTTTTTAAAGGTGGTCATGCACATAGGCACCCAGCAGAGTGCCTGTCGTCCTGGCTCCTTGAAGGATAGGCTTTAAATATATTTAAAGGTATTTAAACTGTCAACACTAAGGAATTCTTGCTGTAGGACTTCCCATACACACCTCAGGTAATCAATATGCTATTTCTCATACTGTTCAAGATTTTCCTCTTCTTTGAACTTCCTTCATTTGGGTTAGGGAAGGACTTGGGATTTATCTTCAGGGATGTGATGGTTTAGAGGCTTTCTTTGTCCCTTGTCATGGTTTAGCCTCTAATAGACATACACAAGAACTTTTGATCATTTCACTGCTCATGTTAAACGAGGATTAGAAATATTTTTGTCCCCCAGTACCTAACAAATTTGCTTCTCACTGAAGCAAAACTGCAAGTACTTAGGCAAAGGTGCAAACTAAAAATCCTGGGCTTGTATCTCTTGATGCCAATAGTACTTACAGTACTTCTTACTGGTACAGTAAGAAGTCAAGTGCCTCTCCAGCTACCTAAAATGCAGACAAAAAGGGAGTATGAGGTCCTAGCAACAGGTTGAGGATGGTGCTTTGAGGATGTGAGAGAAGTTGAACAATTCTATTGCTGAAAGAGAGGAAAACAAGGGAGGAAGGAATTCAACCAGGTAACCTGGACCTTATTGTTCTACCTCCAACATGTGGCACTACACCCCCTAGATTTAAAAATAAACTCTCTGGGCTTTGTTTGATAAGCCAGACATGTGGAAGGGAGACAAAGTGTCAGCAGCTCTGGTGTTTAAGATCTGCTTTTGCTGGAGGCACTTGGCTCCAAATGGAAACGTGGTGTCTGCTAGCATATCAGATGATTATCAAACACAAGCGATGGAACAGTCTCTAGAGCCCCTGCAAATGTTTACTGATATTGTCAAGGGAAGCAGATACACAGCCAAGCGAGTACCAGCTTTCACATATGGTTTTTCTGTTGGGATTCACTGTTCACAGTTGCTACTCGAAGCCTCATGTTTCCTCCCTTCAGGAGAAAGAAAGACTCCATCTGGACTTCCAGATCTTGGAGAACTCACAGGCCATGATAACTGCTAGGCAATTGCTCTATATGTAATTGGAGACTACAGTTACTCCTCTAAGCAGTTGTCACGATTGCAATTATTCCTTCCAGTTTATCACCACTATTTGTTGCTGAGTGCCAGACTGTAGATTCCTTGCTTTTGTTTAGCACCACAGCTCTATTCATCTGACTATGTGATCTTTTAGGGCACTCAGTGCAGCACTTAATTCACCCGGACCTCAGAACTGGCCTGTGTAAAACAAGAGTCACTAAGTGGCACCTCACTAAAATAAAAACGATAGTTGGCCTATTCAGTCAGTTCTTCTGCTTGTCTCCTGCCAGTTCCCGCTGTCTCTGTCAAAGCTCGCCTGCAGTCTGGGGAGGTCTCCGGGCAGATCCCTTGTCCACCAGCCAGTCGTGAGCTGCCCTGCCAGAGTCCTGCACCAACCACCATGGCTCACCACAAACACTCCAAGACATTAACACGTTCCTAAAAATAGTAATTAAAAAATAATTAACGAACAAAATTCTCTAGATAGTAAGACTGCTGAAACCAAGAATGACATGTATCTACCTACCTTTATCTGGAGAAGAGTTGACTCCAAATAGGCTGCCTAATGTTTCAGGATATATCCAAAAGGAGGGCACATCTACATGCTTTCAGAGAGAGTCTGCAGGCAGCCAGAGCAGGGCAGGAATTCTGGGCCAACGCTTTCACAGGGACATTGTCAAAATTAACAGTCACAGGGTAACTCCCTGGGCACCCTCTCTGCTCAAAGTCAGTTACAATAATAATTTCAACAACAATTTTTACCTGCTTGCATAAAAACTTACCTTCAAATTAAATTGTTCTTAATATGTTTTAGAAGGCACATCCTCCTAGAACAGATCAAAATTTTTAAGCTTGATCCATTTAGCCACCTGACACTGCAAGATGTTTCTCGTTTGCTTCCTGAGGCAGTAAGAGTCACTTTGCTGTGGTCTGACAGCATTTGGTATCACACAGAAGCCAAGAGCTGACCTTGATAATGCCAGAAAAGGGAAATCAAATCAAAGAATCTTACGAACCTTTTGGCTGGATTGAAATCTAAGTGCCTGGCAGATGACTGGGTTTCCCAAAGGTAAGGTATGTGGGAAATGTCCAAACAGCAGTTGTCCTTAACATTAGTCTATCAAATAAAGAGGTGCACTTGCAGACTAAGTGTCAATATATATTAGTATTCATCTTAGGACATTTTAAAAAATGGCTATTATCCACAAGAGAAAAACAGACTAATGAGTACTTTAAGAACAGTTAAAGATCATCAAGTAATATATGGTCTCATTAAGAGCATGCAGCAATGCTGGCTCATTTATTAACAACCAGCAGCTGAGTTGAAGTCACTGTCAGTGCATAGCATTGTTTGTTGGATGTCAGATTCAACACTAGTGAAGCTGAGCTGCCTGAATTTCATTCAAATAAAAATATTCTTCAGTCTGCAGGTAAAAATAAAAAAAAAAATGCAAAAAAACCCACAAACCCCTCAAAAACACAGCTTTGAAAGAGATTTGATTCCGGCAGACCAGCCAGGCATAGAGAAATTTTCTTTTTAAACATTCCCTTCAGGCATATCTAGGGACTTAACAACTGAAGTGGAAGAAATGGATGTTGTCTACCTGAGCAGTATGACGAACAAAGGCTGGTAAAAGCAGTATTAGAATTTACACCTCAGGGAAGGAAGTGAAGTTTTAGAAATATCAGACACTGTCAGGAGAGATTCAGATGTCATCTCTATCTTCAAAATATTGTACTTATTGTACAATTGTATATATACAATTGTATATATACAATATATATATTGTACAATTATATATAACAATACTTATTGTTATTATTGTATAATTCTCCAGGTCTTCTTTGACAGGAATATCATCTGTCAAAGATCATGTGTTTTCCACCAAGAGCTCCACACAAGCCCTTTAATTAGCCATTCTGCAACACAAAACAATGTGAGCATCACAGTGAGCTCATACTCGCTAAACTGGCAATCTGCAAGGCAGGAAATCAAAGGCAGTGTTTCAATTTTGCACTGCACAGCTCTCTGCAAGATTTGCCCTGTTTGAGGAGACAATGTCTGTAAGAATGCTTGTCTACAGACAACTTATTTCATTGAGACCTAGCCATATACTGGAGCTGACAGTCCACTTTCTTTTTGAGATGGTTTCGAAGCAGATCATGAAGGCCTATCACAGAGGCTAAATCATCAGTTAAAGATTTATCAGAAAAGAAGAGCAGTAGAAGAATCTCTGTTTTTCTTCACCTTTTACCTGCTCTTTTAGAAACAGTAACTGATCTCATTAAAATGAGTGTTATTACAAAGAAAAAACCCACAATATTCACCTGGAAAAGTACTCCTGTTGGTCTGAGCAAACACAAGCCAGAAAGCTCTTCAGTACATCCCTATTAAGAACTTAACCTTCTAGATGACTCTACTAGGGGCAAAATAACACCTTTCATTAACTTAATTGCCACTGCATGAAGCGTAGGTCAGCCCATAATGCCCTACTATTGTGCTACAGCAATAATATCATGCTCCAGACACAGGACTTTATCCCAAAGCAATCTTGCTTAACTGGTGGGGGGAAAAGGACAGGAGAGCTTAAATAAAACATGAGAACTTAAACTTAGAGAAAACAGAACTTAGACTGGAAGCGTATGGCAGATTTGAACAGGGCATCATTGCTTGAGCAATTTTAACAGCCTTGCTTGTTTGAGAAAGAATGAAGAAAAATGATCCATTTCAGTTCAAGCACCTCCTGTGACAAGTACTGTTAGATGCCAGTTCCTGTAACACAACCACCATAGCCACTTCCCAGCCCTGCCAATGGTACACTGTTCTACAGCTGTTTGATGTGGTGTATCTTTGAGCATGAATCTGTAATTTACATGTTCTAATTTGTAGCAAGGTTCTTTACTGATCTGCCACCCATTCCTACAAATATTAAAAATATGGCTATACAAAACATTCCTGTTAACAAACCCGGCTCCTTAAATATGAAATGTTTGAAAACAGAATAGTTTTATTTGCAGTAAAATACAACATACACGTGAACAGGGACAGATGAACAAGCAGAATGCACTAATAAGAGGCTGACAAACAAATGCAAGGCAGAGAATTACAAGTAGAAGACTTGAGAGAAGTAAGCTGTTTTATGATGAGGCTACATTAAGAAAGGAGATGAAAATATCTAAAATAACTTATTCCTCAAAAAAGTTTCTCCATTAACTTTCCTATGATTTTTCAGATTATCATCTCAATGCTAAGAATACTGGCAAAATCAGAATCTGTCTTCTGATGTTCAAACTTGTTTCAAATCAAGTCAACTTAAAAAGCATAACTTCAATTAGTGGCTTTATTTGAAAGGGCCAGCGCTTCAGCTATAAAGCACATTTACCTCACTAGCTCATGAACACCCCCCAGAAAAATGATAGTGACCACACTTTGCTGGGGTATGACACGTCCAGGGTGAAGTAACATTACAGAATCTGTGTGTTTCTTTTTTCTTTATTCCTACTTTTTACTTTCACTGATGCAATTTTTACATATAATGCTACTTCATAACTACACTAACTACACAAAGGTAACAACTGGAGTTTCCACCTCAGAGACATAAAAATCCCTAATACTCTTTTTTTTTCCTTTTTTTTTTCTTTTCTTAACAAAAATAAACTCCTTTCTTTGTAGAGAATGTTCTCAGTTCTTCAGTAAGATCCTGTTAGCTATTTCTCAAGAAATGTTGATGGCTGAGAATTAAAAACACGTCTGCAGAAACTAATATCTACAAATTGTAGGTTTACAAGGAAGTAAGGTAGGAGTTTCAGCATGTTATTAGTATTAATAGAGTTATTTTCATCATTAGAAGCAAAAAATATACCATTCAAAACAAAGATTATTGAAATATAATACCAGTCTACATTTTCTTTCCATGGCAGCTTTTGATACATGAGATGTTTTTTTTGGTATTTCAGTCCTCTGACTCATATCTGAAGATTAAAAAAGATAAACAGAAAAATAATTAAAACAGAGCAGAAAATACCCTAGAGTCATTTTGCCTCTAAAGAAAAAATGAAACCCAAGTAATAAATTGCACTCAATAGTGACACATTTCTGTCAAGAATCACTGTATGACTTAGGGCACAGAGAAATGCATACACTTTCTAGAGTATTTTCTCCTTTAAAACCTGGCCAGTTCACCAAATATTAGAATGAAGGAACGACCTACCCACAAATCCAAACAATTGCCAAAGCATCTGGAACATCTGCCATCTGTATCTCTCCGTGTAGCACACAAGGGCTTATCCACCACACACATGAATATCCTCTGTCCTCTCCATTCTA
This sequence comes from Oxyruncus cristatus, assembly GCA_013399855.1. Lineage (NCBI taxonomy): Eukaryota > Metazoa > Chordata > Aves > Passeriformes > Cotingidae > Oxyruncus > Oxyruncus cristatus. The sequence goes on from VXAY01006172.1 coordinate 63,529, forward strand.
AATTCTCTCATTACGTGCTACATGGTAGCTGCTCTTGCACAGATCAGTCCTGTTCACTTAACATCCACTAACAGGACTGGCTTGTCAAAAATCAGGGAATAGACTGCTAGAAATTCTATTTAAGGGAAAATTTGTAGACTGTTTGAGAGACAGATTCACATCTATAAGACAAAATGGGAGCGGAAGGTGGATCCAAAACAAGGATCCTGTTTGGACAGGCAGGACAGATCACTCACTTGGAAAGCCTTCTACGCAGATCCTTTATCTGTTCGTTCTTCTTAGTGAGAATCTCTTTCATGTTGCGATAGGCAGCTGTTTGCTGAAATTTCTTCTCCAGTTCCTACATAATAACAGCATCAACATATTATTTACATATTAGGAAGACCAAACTAAAATATTAAAAAAACCCAACACTAATGCTTTTCCTCCTCAAGTTTCCGAATAGTAGTTTCTGTAACTTATTCAAATTTAGATTAAGTCAGCTGGTAAATTCAAATGAGATTACTGGGACAGACAGAGAAACACAAACTTTATTTTCTAATGAAATCAGGCTAAAAGTCTTCTCAAGGCTGGGAATACACTCTTCCTTTCAAAATTTCCATGCAGACAAATGGACAGTATTTAGGTATTCATCTAGTTATAATCATGTAGTTAGTTGCGGTTCTCCTATTTTACTTATAACGTGCTTTTCCACTGAAATATCAAAAATACGCAACAGTATGGCCTGGTCAAGTCTGCACCCTGTAGTGTGTGCTTGTTAAATTACTAATCAGTTAAAATATGAGAAAGGATCACATATTTACATTACAAAAAAACGCTGACCTTTTCAGCTGCAGATAGCTGGTCCTGAACCTTAAGCAAGTCATGTTTTGTTGTCACCAAGTCCTCTTCCAAGAATTTCTGGTTTGCAGTAGTGTCATTCAAAGTCTTCTCAAACTGGGATTTCAAAGCTGCCACTTTATTCTCCAGTTCAGTGATATCCTGGTTTGCATCAGTCTTCAATGGAAGAAATATTCAAAATATGTCAAATGCAAGAGAAGAAATACTTTAAATTTCAAGTGCAAAATTCCACATGAAGTAGGTACATCTTAACTTTTAATAAATATGTTCACATTATTCCTTTAAAACCTAAATTAGTGTTTTAACTAAAAAAAAAAATTGTTACTGCAGTGGCTGATTTATAACTTTAAAAATTGTTAATAAATGCATTTTAAAGATGTTTGGAACATCTTCTGCCAAGTCGAGATTTCAAGTTCTTGTACTTCACTTCTTTAGGAATTAGCTGCAGCCACAGGATAAAGCATATTACAAGAAATTATTTACCTTACAGAAATAGTAAATTAACATTTAAGATCTGAATGTCTATGCTACAATGTATTTTTGAAGCATTTCAAAAAGCCCTTAGTGTAGTATACGTGGCAAAGGCTGAAAGTGTTAAGGCTCATACTCTCAGTCAGGTACGAATATTGCTGGTTTTAGATGTCTTACACAGTTGCTTGTGAAGCAACTTTCCTGTTTCCTTGTGAGAAGAAACAACTCAAAAGTCTTCTGGACTTCAGTTCCAGGTAAAAAAACATTACAATCATGTAACTGTTCTATGGATTTTTATTAAAAAAGAAAAAAAAAAATCACAAAACCCTCTCATGTTTGAAAGCTCAATTTCAAACTCAGAAATACAATGACTCAGGATGAGGCTGAACCAGCAGCACCTTTAAAAGAACAAAAAGCTAAAACTAAGGAAGCTCTCTTCCTTCTTCTTTGTGGAAGGTAATATTTGAGAACAGGAACACACTTGATAATACACAAGTATTGTACAGTACCTGTACAGAAGAAAAGCTTATTTTGAATTTTGAGACAGAGTCCAAGTCTGCAATGCTGAAAAGCACTACATCTTGTGTGTTTCAGATCAGAATAGACCATTTTTCTAAACAAGGGCATAAGTCAATTATGTAAAAATTCTAAATCCTCAAGTTAAACTGTTCCAATGGAGCAGCTACTCCCAAACTGTGACTCAAACTTCATGTGTGGGGCCATGTATTAACTATTAATTAAAGAAAAAAATCAATCTGCTGAGTTGGTCCTTAAGAACCGCTGTGCTTTGTTAGTCATTTATTTGTCCAAAGAGTTCAAAAATTCTGCTTTATGAGCAACTGGGTTTATATGACTTTACTGACACCCATCCTAAAAAATATGGAGTGAAATCACATAAAATTCCACATTTTCTCCAACAACTAATATTGATAATACTGTAATTGCTTAAATCAAGTAGAACATTTCAGCACTATATCCACTAGCTAGTTGCAGCAACATATATATGCCTGTAAATAGAAAATGTAAGAGCTGGAGAAGAAAGTGACAGATTATAGAGAGCAAATTAGGACATGAAAGCTGAAGATAGTCAGCAGCCCTGACACTGAGGCCAATTCATTTTTAACCAGAAAAGCAGGATGAGATTTGGTTCCAATCTTTTAAAACTACAAACAGTATTATCCAGGATTTAATACACCCCTTTAATATTTTAAACCTTTAATAATTTAAGGCTTAACAAAACAGAAAAAGAAAATATTTGTCATGATGATAAATCAAGTTCCCTAATAAGTAATATTATTGAATACAGATTTTGAAAGTTACTAAGTAAACTTATATTAAGAGAGCCAAGTACATACCATAAACCAGTTAGAAAGCAAAATAAAAAGAAATCAGGATTAAAATATGAAACTTAAAATAGAAATGTTTTATGATACTGAACCTCACTTCAAATCTGTAAATACTGGAGGAATTTTAAAGTCAATTTCTCAAAATAATGGGATTAAAGTGTAATAATTTTGTTTCAAGTCTGAACAGAAACGTTTTAAATTTAAGAAACAATCACACACGAACAAACTTTAAAAAATTCTAATTAGTGACAAAATAAAGGTACAAACTTGAAAAAATACTAGGGTGACCTGAACAGACTTATCTGTGTCAACATGATTTCAAGGCTTCTTACATCTTATTTCTGCATCAGCAACTCTCCATGTTTGAATCGTCATTTATAAAAAAGATTAAGAATCTCAAGTAGTAAAAATAAACAACGAACCATTTTTAACAGTATGTTGATATGTGCAGAACCACATAAAATCATAAAAGCAGCAAGCTTGCTTGGCCACATCAACATTAGTTGTGACAAATGCTTGAAAAAATTAGTGTTTTCCTGTTTCTGTAAAACCAGGTTACTCATCATTCTTTCATCAGTAAACATCAAGAAACAAACAGACATAAATTTGTGTCTGTTAATACAAATTATCACCCCCAGAATATGAATTCTGGAATACTACTTCCTGACAGTACCTGGAATAACACTTTCTAACAATAATTTATCATGATCTATGCAACACAAAACACATGTCATAACATCAACTAATGTTAGGGATTATCTGCTGACTGAAAGACCAGCAGGAACAGACAATGACAGCAGGAACACAACAAAACTAACTTAAACTTTTGCATTTGCCAGAAAACAAACACACCATAGAGAACAACATTTTGGATGTATTGGCAACAGTTGTGTTAAACAGCAGGGGGATATCTTAACTGTATTTACCTTCTGATCTCCTTGGATCATCTGTAAATCCCTCAGTGATTTCTCCAGCTTGGACTTCTCATCTAGGGCAGCTGTAGCCTGCAATACGTTGAAAATTCAAAACCTCAGAAACATAAGAATAATAACCATGGGATTCTTATTCAGATATTTTTAAATATGTAAACAGCATTAAGTATCCATGCTTACAGGGAATTTACCTGTGTTTCTATGGTCTTGAGTCTGGTCTTCAATTTTTCATTTTCTTCTTGGAGACGAGCAACTGTCTTTGGTTTAATGAACAAGAAAGAGTTTGTAAACAGTCTTGTGCCATTTTGAATTTACCAAATATTTCAGGGAATAAAATACACTTCATAACTTAGGAAAGCAAACAAGATCTTATAAATGCTTATAAAAACGGCCTCCATAAGAAATCAGTAATCCATTGATTTATTGTGTTTTCTGCCTCAGTCAGCAGGCAATTTAAGTCTTCCATTCGGCTGTAACATATAGGACCATTCACTCAAATTTGGTACATGCTTTACTGAATTGAGATTATTGAGCTCAGCATCTTCTTAATATCAAGATTCATGATTAAACATTGTATGTTCAGAGATCTAAATTTCATTGCTGCTCATCATTTGTATTTTCAATCAACAAAGACCCTATTCATAGTTCCTGTTCCAAGGAGACAAATACCAGGTTACTGCATATCATGTTTTCTGTCACAGTAAATAACCATGTTTTACCAGCGTAAATTTACCATATGAACTTTGAATTATTTTGGAAAAAAAAAAGAGAAAAAGACATCAGATGTAAATATTCAACAAAAACAGTTATGAAACAGACTTTGAAATTACTTTTCATAGAGAACTACATTGATCTATAAGCAAAATAGACATCTGAATTCTTGAATGCTTTAATTATCATAATGAGTAAAAACAATTTGATTCAGATGCTGTATTTGACACACCATTTTGACAGTGCAGACCAGAAGACAGAAAACACAGCTCCCTGCTAATTATCTTGATTGCCCATAACTTAAAAGTGTACTGTAGGAAGTGTGGCACTTTAAAAAAGTTCAGTTGAACTAAGTGAGTTCAACACATTCGTAATATTAACTACTAGAAAGTGTTTCCTAATTTGAAAATGTTTAGAAAGTGAGAAATCAGACATTTTCAAAGCCAGTAAATTCCAAATTCTCTAAGTTCCTGTTCCTACCAGACGAATTTAGACAACTTACAAAAAAAAAAAAAAAGAATGGATGCAGTAAGATTGACTGCAAGGGATACAGAAAATGTTCAATAACCTAATCATTTCAGCCAGCTACATATTTTAATTTACTTCCTTGTTGAAAAGCCAGCTAGCTGCATGGAAGTAATCTACTAATTTACTCCATTAAATGAAAAAATAAACAATTTCAAAGGCCAAAATATCTTTGCAAAGGAAGCATGAATATTGCAATACAAGTTAGAGACCTTAACCGCACATTACATGTCAGATGCTTTACAACATTTATTAATTCACTAGCATTTTCCTTTACATTCTGGGATATAGTACCATGATATCTAAATAGTGACAGACACATTACAAAAATGTGGTCACTGACCACAACTGCATGAACAGACAAGTTCTTACCTTGTTTAGCAGCTCTGTCCCACCTTCATTTAATGGAGCCAGTTTTGGTTTAACGGGATCTGCAGTGGGCTAAAGAAATAACAAAGGTGAAAAAATCAAATTATACAGATCTCTGGGAGGGAGAAAGGTACTCCTATAGCCTGTAAAATAATTAGTAACAGTCAATTTGGCTTTCTTTTGCACAGTAAATGAATGACCTTTCATTTCAGATCATTTTTTACTGGTTCCTTGCCTCCTAAGTCATATACTTCACTTTGAGCTGAAGTTAATCAAAAACACTGCATAGAGATACAGAAGAATTACAAACTTGTTTTTACAGAAGACTAACAATGCTGCAGCAACCAAAAGACAAAGTAATACGGAAAACAGAAAAAATATTTGAGTGACTATAATAGTAAAAAATATTTACAACACTCCAAATTTTCTCCTTTTAAGTGTCAAAAATAATATATATTTACCTAAATACACCTTTACACTACAAACCAAATAATATACAGCCAAAATCATGCAAGATAAGCTGAAGTGATATCTGTATTGTGCCATGTTTTCAGCTATGACTCCATAATGGGACACGCAAATGTCCCAGTCTTACCCCAGCTGCCAGGGGAAGGGAACCCAGGAGCAGACACTTTAACACGTCCCTGGTCTTGGGGTGAGGTATATGAGGCATGTTCTGGACATGCAGAACCTGCACTCCGGAAACAGCCAAGGCAATTCAGAGTGAGCCTTGGTGCCGAAATGCAAATGTGACTTTTTGGAGACTTTCAGGCTGTTTTGAGAAAAAGAATGGTGTTTCGGTTTTGTTTTTCTTTCTTATGCACCGAGCCAGTACTAGGCATTTTAAACATCTGTTGCTACTCCACATGACATTTGATTAGTATTTGATTAAACTAAAACTCTACCTTTTTGTTCGAAGATGTAAATTCTGACTTTTCAAACTCAGCAACCTGTTCCAATAATTCTCTTGAAAAGAAAAATAAAGAGGCATTCATTTACTGAAGAAAAATAAAGGGAGGCATTCATTTACTTAGAGCTATGCTATGAATCAATTTTTACCAGGCTGATGCTATGCTTTCTGTTGCATGTAAGATTCTTGTTAGAAGTACGGAATGAAGTCCTAAGCAATACCACAAACACAACAGATCACATCATGCAATGGTATGGTATACGCATTAAAACTTTAAAATTATTGATTCATCCTTGATCAAAATCTAATTAAATCAGATGAAAGGGGTTTTTGTTCAAATCCAATCACCTGCCCTTAACTGCCCTTAATATAAGTAAGAATATTACCATTAAAAACAACTTGCTGAGAAGTTTGAAATTATTTCTATATCTTGCTACTTTACAGATGGAAACCTCGAAACTAACCTCTCATTGATACAATAGTAAAAGAATAGGTTTCAATGGTTAGGAAAAGAACGCAAATAGTCAACAGTTTGAAGTGTTCTTATTATTGAGAGGCACTCTGTACAGTCCAATAGATGTTACCGATTCTCCAAGTCAGAGACGTCTGTCTGTAACTTAAGGTACCATTTCTCAGCCTGTGAAAAGAGCTGCCGCAGAAGTAAAACGTTGGTGTAAGTTGTATTTATGAGCTCTGACTCCACTTCACTGTGTACAACACTCTGCAGTCCATCCAGCATGTCTATCACCTCATCAACTGTGAAGGTCTCTTCAACAAGTCTAAACAGAGTAGTTAAGATGAGTCATGTATAATAAAGGTAACAATTTTCCGTATTTATGAGATCTCGCCACACAGGTACCACTCACCACTCATATAATGCAAGATCCTTCTAAAAACATCCACTGTCAGTAGTTATTAGATGACCACAGGACCACTGACTGGTTATTGTGTTTGAATTTTCTCTTTAAATCATCACAATCACAAACACTAATTCAGCTATCCTTGCATCAAATTTAGACATCAGAAGCACGATATAAAGCAATGTCACGCTCTCAATATCTATGTTAATTTCTAAGAATTTGAACAGATTAGTTTTAAAAGCACTTGACTTGTAACTTTCAGAAAATTATTGGTTCTTCCCCAGCAAGAACATACAAATCTAAACGGAGAAAAGTTGCCCCATAAAGTGTTCAAACACGCCACTGCTGATAGCATATTTGGTTTATTCTTGCTCAGAACCACCCCACACAGTACCTGCTGTCCTTAAGGTCCTGAAAACAAGAATCCACTGTTTTGAGACACAGGCCACGCTTGAAGCGAGCAAAGCGCATGTAGTTGATTGTTTCGTTCTGGTGGTGCTCATTAAGGCCCAGCTCTGCCTGCAAGTTAGGATAAAAGCACAAAGACAAACATGCACTAAGCAAAAAGGAGCATAAGTATTGTGAACACTTGCCTTCTGACTAGTTTCTGTGATTGCTTTCACAGGGTTATCATGTTAACTAGCATGTTAAAAAACAACAATTTTTTCATACGTGTATCCCCATATACCTCACGAGTGCTCTCCCTTTAAAACCAGCAGTACTTGGAGAACAAGATTTGAACAAGAGTTCAAATGACTAGTAGCCCCCAAAAAGTCACACAAAATCTAAAACAGAGGCAATCAGAGGATCAGAACCAGAAAAACTGTAGAGGAAGCTCTTGGTTAAATCTGTCTTTGTACTACATGTACATATGTATAATGTAGCTGAATGATGTCTCTTTCACAGATGTACTAACAAAAAAACCCAGAGCAAAATCACAGGAAAGTATGCTATGTTTCTGTTAGTTTATTTGTAGAATCTTGAAACTTCTCATATAGTTATAGAATCACAGAATGGTTTCTGTTGGGAAGGGACCTTAAAGATCATCTAGTTCCAAATCCCCCTGCCATGAGCAGGGACACCTTCTGCTAGACCAGGCTCCTCAGAGCCCCGTCCAGCCTGGCCTTGAACACTACCAGGGATGGAGCATCCGTAACTTCTCTGGGCAACGTGTTCCAGTGCCTCACCACTCTCCCAGAAAAGAAATTCTTCCATATATCTAATCTAAACCTACTCTCTCTCAGCTTGAAGCCATTCCCCTTCGTCCTATCACTACAGTTCCTGAGGAAGAGACCCTCTCCAGCTTCCCTATAGGACCCCTTCAGATACTGGAAGGTTGCTGTGAGGTCTCCATGCAACATTCTTTTCTCCAGGCTGAACAGTTCCAACTTTTTCAGCCTGTCTTTGTAGGGGATGTGCTCCAGCCTCCGTGTCAACTTTGTGGCCCTCCTCTGGACTTGCTGCAACAGTTCCATGTCCTGCTTATGTTGGGGGCACCAGAAGTGTACTGAGAACTCTGGCTGGGGTCTCACAACAGCAGAGCAGAGAGGGGAATGACTTCCCTTTACCTGCTGGTTCTGTTCCTTTTGATACAGGAGGAGATCTTAAGTGATAACCTGTATTTGTTTCTCAACAGCCTATTGCCCAGAAACAAATATTCCCAGGGCAAATTAAGAAGGAAGCAATTTCAGATGTGGCTGACCAGCCCTTCTATGCGTGCCTCTATTTCAAAGGAAGGACTGTTGGCATGGCCAATTACATTAGAATAACCATCGCTCATGAAGGTAGCACAAGTCACAAGGAGGGACAACCGCGCACGAATGGGAGTTTATGCCCGCATTCCCTGGAGAGCTGACGCAACCAAAGGTGAGTCCGTTTCATTCACTCCGATGTACTCGGTCAGTACGGCTGGTGCTGGGGAGGAACAGCAACGCAGCAGTCACACAAAACAGTTAACCTGATCACCTTGTCCTCAGTAATCCACCTGTGCAGGTGAGCTCCACTGACAACGCAGTACTGGGATATCTGGATGGACAATCAATAATCTCAGCACGAATCTCGACTGCCCGGGAACTAAAGGCGGCCGAGGAAGCAGCAACAGCAGCAAATAAAACCAGCTCTCACAGTGTGTCTGCAAGCCCGATGTCGCCCACAAAGTCCCACACCTTGCAACTGACGGATCATACGGAAAGTTGATGTTCACTTTGCTGTTGCTGTTTTGTTCGGGTTTTTTAGGTGAAGAGCTTCTATTCATTACAGACAGAAAGGAAATTAAACTAATGAACAGACACATAAGCACAGGCCACTCGTGATCTCCAAGTCAGTCACGCCGATACGCAGTTAAGCCACCGGGCACCGCAAAAACCCCGAGCCCCAGGAGTCTCCGCAGGGATGTCACGGATGCCCAGGAGGGCAGGCAGCGGCAGCAGTCCCCTACAGCGGCTCCCGCACGAGGACGGGCCGCCCCCACGCCCGCAGGGACATCTGGAAGAGCAGGGAACGCCGGGGGCGGCGGCAGCCCCGTCCCGTACTCACCATGGCGGCGGCTCTGCCGGCGCTCGGACGGCTGCGGCCCAGGCGTTGCCATGGAGACCGAAAGCCTCGCGAGCGCCCTCGGCACGTCCCGATTGGCGGTGGCGCGCCCACGTGACCCGCGCGGCGTGGAAACGGCGCGCGCACGCTTCCCGGCGAATTAAGGAGCTGGGATGTTTTCCTTTGCGTTTGGATTTGGGATGTGCTCAGGTCGCGATGGGCAGTATTCCACGTTTATTTACACCACCTACGACTTTTTTTCCCAAAGGATTCTTTGCTAAGCACAAATTTTTGCAAAGCATTAGCATGGAATTAATCCCGCTAAAGTCGGCAGGACAACACAGAATGATTTGGGTTTTAAGGGACCTTAAAGATCATCTAGTTCCAAGCACCCCTGAGCAGGTACACCTTTCACTAGACCCGGTTACTCAAAGCCCCATCGAGCTTTGAACATTCCCAGGGATGGTGTCAGCGAAGTGTCGCAAAAAATAAAACTCTCTAACACTGACTTTAAACTCCTGACTCCTCTCATTTTAAGTTCTTTAACCCGACAGCCATGGTGACAACTATTTTTTTACACGTTGTTTTCTAATCAACAGCACTATTTGGTTTGCTCCCACGTGGAGCCATGGAGTGGACTAGCAGGTACCCAGCATATTGGAGCCCAGGGCTAACAGCAAACACAGACAGTCCTGGCACACCTCAAGGACTTCCTATCAAGTTTGCTCCGTACATAAGGAAAAACATTAGGGCTTTTTGGTTTGGTTTGGGGGAGCTTATTTGTGGGCTTTTTTTTTCTCTTGATCTGCTACCTCATATCTCACCTGCTTAGAGCAACAAAATCCAAACTATTGCATCATTTATTTTACGAATTTATTTTCATGTTCATCCAGCGCTTGCCTTGCTTATTGCACTCAGAGACAGAATAGGAAACTCCATTCAGCAACATGGGCTAGCACAAAATAGCCCTCATTCACTCACAGATGAATTGCAGGTAAACAACTAACAGACCGAGAAGCAGCAAGCTGGAAAAAGGCAGTTTGGAACATACACAAGCAGGAGGGCTGCTGTAACGGGGCAGCTGTTTCCATCCAGGCACTTTCTGGAGCAGAGTGGCCCAAGGGAAAACTGGCCTTCTTCCACAATTTAAGAGGAAAAAATGGGATCCATTTTCACATCTTTAGAATGCAATTTGCATTACTCAACATTATATTTGTCTTACTGACTACGGCCTTCAGTGCATTTTCATTAACTAATGGCCCTAAAAGCAGCAGTGACTAATTTAGGATTAACAGGAGATTTTGAGTAGGCAGCTGTATTAGTGGCAAATCTAACCTAATTTCTATTTACTTCAACAACTGACACGACTTCCACCAAAATCGAGCAGTCTGGATCAGCTCTTGAGACAGATAGGGCCTGACTCCTTCCAAATCTGTCCTCAGTAAACACCACAAGTCACAGGCGCGGCCCTACATTCAACACAGGAGACTCAGGACATGTTTACAGGAGGCCCTGGACCATGTGGCTCCCGAGGGAAGGGCATCCAGATCTGGCCTCAGATTTGAAAACTACATCCATGTGGCAATCAAGGGACTGCAGAAAGACAGACCATATGCACGAAAGGTTGTTCCCGAGTGTAGGGAACATTACAGTTGTTGAAGGTGGCCTGAAAGACACGGCAGGAGCTGTGCTATGCCTTGTTAGCTTGCACCTCTCTGTCCCATGCTCTACCCTGCAGTACATGCTGGCAGCAGCACTTCTTCAGGGTCCCCAGCAAGCTGTGCAGAAAAAGTGAGAGAGTATTTGTGTGGGGAGAACAGTCAAGATCTTGTAACAGACACAGCTATGATTCATGTCAGTAAAAAGAAACAAATAGATTATTGCACCCCCATAAAGAAATAAAACAGACTGTTGCTAAGTCACTAGGTCATAAGCCTCCCCTGCTCTCCTAGTCATAAATTGTAGTTGAATTGGGTCGGGTCAATAGGATGCTTGGCGCCTTTTGTCAGGAAATGCATAAATTTATAACTTGCTGTAAAGATAACAAATTAGACTTAGCTGTGAAAGACAACATCTGTTGAATACCTGAAATAGCGATGTAAAATGTATATGTATATGATGCAATGAATATGTATGAGATGGCTAAAACAAATGCCAGACATACGCCGTATCGAGGCGTGCGGGCTTTGCGGAGCGAAACTCCTCCCGTCACCCAGCGCGCTTTTACCATGTAATAAACTCCTATTTGAAAACCTATCTTAACTCGAGACTCTGTTTCTCACCATCTGAGACCAATGTTTCCATCATCCAAATTTAGGCCTCTTCAAAGTTGCAGGAAAAGATACATTGCATTTGTGTCTGCAAACCTTCCTAACAATCTGAGCTCCACTTTTTTGCCTGCACGCTTGAGAATTCTATCAATCTCACGAGAATGACACCATCATCCTCACTGAATCAACTGCATTACTTCCTTGGGGAAGCCTTTATTCCAAATGGAATAAAGCAGGATGAGAGGGAAATTCAACAAAACCTGAGATGCAAGAAGAGACCCATCTTCTGACTAATGACCTTGAAATAGTTGATCATATCCCAACTGGTGAGAGGTTCACAAAAAATGAATTCCAGGCTGTGATCAGTGTGAATAACTCAAAGGACCACTTGTCCACATGCTGCAAAAGGGGGGAGAAAAGACAGTCACTTGAGCATCCTTGCAGACTGTACTGCTGCCCGTACACGACAAGTTTCTGAGGCACCAGGCTGGAATGCTGCAGGAACACGCTCCCTTCACTGACAACACCTCAGTGTCACTGGTGTACGGTTCATTTCTGTGTGATGGCTGAACATATTTCACATAATCTAAAGTTTTTGTCTTTGTAAAATGTTTTTCCATTTTTAATATTGTGAGAGGTTTGTTGAATGTCCAATCAATTGTTCTGTAGTCTTTTGTATTTCTTTTACAGGAGTTTCCAAGTGAGAGATCATAATCCCAGCCCCTGTTATGAACCTTACTGCATACAAATCAGTTTTTCTAAAATTTTGGAGGAGAGCTTAAAAAAAAAATCTACCGCAAACACCAGATGAGATTACCATCCAGAAGAAATTATTTTTCAAACCTCAAATCCATGCCAGGGTTTCATTTATGCTTTTCTTCAACAGAAATCCAAGGGCATGCTTGTCTCCACAAATTCACATTTTTTTTTCTTTAGAAAGTGGGGCTATACCTAACAAATAGAGAAGAGCAATCAGCTACCATGGCCACCGGTTACCTCTGGTGGTACTTCCAGAGATAAACTATCATACTGCCCAGGAAAGGCTGATCCATCTCTACAAGTCTCATTGCATATAAGCCAAGTTGAGAATTTTGCATTACTGTTGTTCATTGAAGAATCACTAACAAATTATGATTAGTACTGTAGTGATACCACAGCTATTTTGCTTCTTAAGCAAAATATTACCTATAAGTAACAGAAGACCTGTAGGGCTGAGTTTTCATTGCTATTTGTTAGCTACGTACAGAGAAAGAAAATTCCTTTAGGAAAATTCTGAGACTTTTCCAAGAGCTTCTGTTTCATAGCAGCTCTCACTTTCCTTTCTTTCTCATAAATACACACAGTGTGAGTTGTGAAAACAACATAGATGATGTCAATTATTTGGTTTTCCTAGACCAGACTGATGATGTCAGTTCCACATTTTTATTGCTTTAGCAGGAAAGAGAATTTCAAGCAAAGAAAAAAATCTAATAATCTATTCAGAGAAGCCATTATCCAGTAGTATCACTGAGATGCCTCTGTAATGCATAATCCATATCAGTAACAGTGAAGCCAGACTGATGCCAGTTTTCCTGAATGAGCTGAGAATGAACCATAAACACTCCTATGCATCTTTCTGGGGATATCTCATTACTGCAGGAGATAATGGCCAATATTGCACACATTTTTCTTTTTTTGAAATTATACTAAACAGTCAGTTACAGCCTAAAACTAGGAAGAGATCATGCCTTCGCTAGGATTGTTCCTGGTAGCTTATCCTGTGTTCCCTGCAGTACAGTTTTTCTATAACAGCACTTCTGTTGGATCTGTGAAACAATATGTAATTACATGCTTTATTGTTACAATTCGAGCCTCTGGGTACCGTGTTAGTGATGAGATTTTCTTTAAGCACTATTCTTTTGTAGTTCTTTCAAAAAGATTATCTTCCTCCAATTTCCACAGAGAATCTTAATTATTAAGAATAGAGCCTCTACCAAATGCTGTTGATTCAAGCAGTCAGAACTGAATCATAACAAAGATTAAAGAGAGAGCATGGTCTGAGTGCCGTAACTCGCAGATCTTTAATTTTTTTTTTTCTCTTACACTAAATTTGCCTGTGCTCTTGGACAATTCTTTGAAGTGTCTTGTTTCTAGGGTATCCTAACACACGTTTATAGATTCGTGGAATCATAAAGGTTGTAAGAGACCTCTGAGATCATCCAGTCCAACCATCCACCCACCACCACTGTAACCCCTAAACCACATCACCCAGCACCAAATCCAGACACCTCGTAAACACCTCCAGGGATGGTGACTCCACCACCTCCTTGGGCAAGGTGTTCCGATGCCCGACCACCCTTACAGCGAAAATTCTTTTTCTGTCATCTAATTTGAATCTCCTCTGCCTTGGCTTAAGGCCATTTCCTCTTGTCCTCTCAGTGCAGGCACAGCAGAAGAGACCGGCCCCCACCTCACCACAACCTCCTCTCAGGTAGTTCTAGGGAGCGATTAGGTCCCCCCTGAACCTCCTCTTCTCGGAGGATTAGCAGCAAAACAGTGCTAGGAGAAGCAGCCCTAACTTGATTTTTTCTCATTTTCAACCTTCAGCAACCAACCTGACCAAGCTGTACTGAAACAACCCCAGACTGCGCTCTGGGCTGCCATTAACCCGCACGGCCTACAGGTTGGACCCGCCGATCTCGGAGGTCTTTTCCGAACTAACCCAGCGACTCCGTGACCCCCCGCCGGCAGGGCGGTGAGGGGCGGGCGGAGGGCGGTGCCGCCCGCTATTCCCGCCCTCCCGGGGCCGCGCGGTGCGGAAGCGCAGGCGGCCGGGGCTGCGTCCCTGCCGGACCCCGGGAGGCGGAGCGAGAGCCCGGGCACGGCGGCATCCTCTGCGCGGCCATCGCCGGGCTGCTCCATGGAGAACCGGGGCCCGGTGCTGCACATCGTGGTGGTGGGCTTCCACCACAAGAAGGGCTGCCAGGTGAGTGAGGGGGCGTCTGGACTCCCGCCTCTCCGCTCCGCTCCTGCGCTCCGTCCTCCCGGGCCTCCCCCGCGCCGAGCGGCGCCTGCACGGCTGCTGGAGCCCCTGCGGGAGGGGCGCGTCTGGCGGGGCCGGGGGGGCTTCGCTGCAGCTCAGGGGGCGGTACAGGAGCGGTTGGACGCCGGCGGAGAGTTTCCTCGGCCGGGCTGGGGCTGCCTGGCTGGGCCCGCCCCGGGCAGTTCGTGGTTATGGAGCTGCGGCCGTGCCCGCCCCCGCCCCGCCTCGGCGCTCCCGCCGGGAGCGAGAGCTCTCCCCGACGGCCCCCTGTTCTCCTGTGACTGCGGGAAGCGGGCTTAATGCACTTAGACAGTTCTGAGACAACAGACAAACAAACAAATGGTGTTTTAATCTACCTTCCTGTCTTCTGCCGGCTCAGCCGGGCAGCACCGCGCTGAGCGCTCACAGATACATCTTGTACCAAACAGCCCCAGGGTACAAGTCCACCCTGGATTTAAGTTTTCTTTGCTTGTCTCATCCCTTCTTTCATAAATGCGTGACTGCTTCATGTGGCCTGTAAGGTAGAAGGATTTTATGTTATGTATTTCACAGGTATTTTATGCTCTTATTTTATTTTCCTTAATCCTTGAAGCAGGAGATGCAGTTGCCCATCTGGCCTGCACATGCAATTGCTTTGCTGTGACAAGAGCAGATGGATATAATGTTGGATTTCCCGTGAGTATTTTTCCATGGGGCATTCTTAGCCTTTACCAAAATTGCCAAAACACTAATGAATATGATGGTTATTGTTATATGAGAGTTGATCTGACACGAACACATTCCATACAAGGTAGCTGAGAATTAAATTAATGCTTCAGTAAACAAAACAAGCGTAGCATGGAAACGTGTAACAGCTCCTCATGCCAGCAGAGGCTGGAGTGCAGTAACTCATAGTATATGTTCTTCAGTCTCTATTTCTGAAAGATGTGCATGGTTTTGTAATGCATCCTTTTTCCTCAGGGCGTCTGGGGGCTGCTCACATATGGATGTTCACAGGATCAGTTCCTGTGAAGTAATTAGATCATCTAGTATGCAAGGTCTGTGATATTTATCAGACTTTCTTGTCAAAGACTGTTAGTGAGCGTTTACTGGATATCTGTAGGAGGAAGAGAATGTTTTTGCCCTCAACTTTTTGTTGGCTTCTTGGAAAAGGCCTAGGCTGGAGACAAAACCAGGTGTGGCTTTTGTTGCTTCTGTTCTCCTTTTGGGGCCTGTATTTCTTTTCTTGTACATTAGGCAGTGTTGATGCAAAGAGGAAAAAGAAAAACCACAAACCCCAAACAAAAAGAAAACAAACAACCCCCCAAACTATAAATTAGTAGCAGGGAATTTTATTTTGTTGCTAGTAAAATGTTTGTATAACTATGTTTTGGGATGTTGTCAAAAATTGGGTTGAATACCTCTGAACCCAAGTTTTCTCTAAGTATCTCGAGGAATTACCTGGAGAAGTTGGAGAGGGTGGCAGTTAAGGAAGGGGACAGGGTAGCTGTGTCACAGGAAGAAGACTTGCAGGAATGGAATGATAGTGGGTAGAACCACAAATAGCCAGACTTCCTAGGGGAAATTTAACCAGAAATCTGGTGTTAAATATGTTCTGCCTCTGACTTAGCAAATTTTTTACTGAACCATGGAAAACATTTCCTGGAAGAACTGGAGGCAGGGAGCTGTGCGGCTATAGCCTAATGAGTTTGACATCAGTAATATGCAAGACTCTAGAGAATTTCTGAAGGAAAGAATTAATTAATAACATGACACTAAGTAGACTGAGTCCTGTGTGCATTTGCTAAAGATAGATCATGCCTCATTGACCTGCATCTTTTGTAAGAATAAGTGATTGAATTCTTTTATCTGTGAAAGAAATGGAGTAACTCTTGTCTGCCAGGAACTTGGTAACAGATCACATTTTTTTTTTTTAAGGTGGAGATACTGTAGAGTTAGTGCAAGAGCTGGTACTTGGGTAGAGTATAGCATGGAGAAGAGGAAGCAGAATAGATTTGAGTCAGAAGAGGAACTATTAGTTTGAAAGGTGCTTGCAAGGGGTGTTTCTCAAGACTGAAAGTGGTGCTGGTATTGTTTACACGATAAAAATACCTCTGTGAATACAGGAACATTCTTCCCTTTTCCTCTCCTACCTCTTGACAATTGGAGAGCAGAGGCAGCTGTATGGTAAGCTGAAATGGGGAACTGAGGTGACCAAAAGCAAGCCTTGTTTTGATGGGTTGCTTCTGAGGTGGTTGGATCACAGGTTCTGTCAGACAGGTACACTGGCATAAGGAGAAGACTGGCAAGGGGTTAGAAAAGAGTCTCTTGAAAGTGGTAGTCTGGGACTTCTCTTTTTTGTTTTGTTGAATCATAGAATGGTTTGGGTTGTAAGGGATCTTAAAGATCATCTAGTTCTAGCTTCTAGCCCCCCTCCTGTGGGCAGGGACACCTTCCACTAGACCAGGTTCCTCAGAGCTCCATCCAGCCTGGCCTTGAACAGTGCCAGGGATGGGGCATTCACAACTTCTCTGGGCAGCCTGTTCCAGTGCCTCACCACCCTGACAGAAAAGCATTTCTTCTGTATATGTAACATCAATTTCTCTTCTTCAGTTTGAACCCATTTACTCCTTGTCCTGTCACTACAATTCTTGATAAAGAGTTCCTCTCCTGCTTCCCTTCAGATACTGGAAGGTTGCTGTGAGGTTTCCACACAACCTTTTCTTCTCCAGGCTCAACAGCCCCAGCTTTCTCAGCCTGTCTTCGTAGAGGAGGTGCACCAGTCTCTCTGTCAACTTTGTGGCCCTCCTCTGGACTTGCTCCAACAGTTCCATGTCCTGCGTATGTTGGAGGACACAAGTTCTTGGGGGCACAAGAACTGTATGCAGGCAGTACTCTGCGTGGGGGGTCTTATGAGAGCAGAGTAGAGAGGCAGAATCATCTCCTTTGCCCTGCTGGCCATGCTCCTTTTGATGCAGCCCAGGATTCAGTCGACTTTCTGGGCTGTGACTGCACACTGCTGGCTCATGTTGAGGTTTGCATTGACCATCATCCCCAAGTCCTTCTCCGCAAGGCTGCTCACAATGACCTTTGAAGTATTCATAATGGCCTTTGAAGTATTCATTGAAACACTGGGTTACATGCAGCTGTATTCCAAGAGACTGTTGGAAAGTGAAAAATGAGGAGGAAAAACCAACCGTTTCATCTAAATGACAGTGTTGGCACAGGAGCAAGTGGATACGAACCATCTGTGGGTGTGCTGCAGGCTGCCTACATGAAACTGCGAGGTGCAGAAAAGGTCCACAGCAGCGCTCGAACAGGCATCGTTCGGAGCGAATGTGGGGAGGTCTAGATAGAGAGACCACAGAGCCAGCCTACCTGTCCTAACGGGAACTGACCTAGTTTGCCTGAGAAGGCTCCTTTTGGTTTCTATTTCCATCTCTTTTTCTCTGTGGTTGTACTAGGAAAGGCATGTTGAGTTAGGATTTTTGACAGGTTTCTTGATGCTAGATCTTGCATTAGCTGGTTTTTCCTCTGGGGCTTCATCACCTGAAATGTGCAGCTCTTCCTGTTGATTAATTTAGAGGATAAGAAACGTTTAACCTACAGAGCAAAGACCTTGATATACAATTTGGAAATGTATCTTTTTCTTCCATAGACTTGAAAAGCAATCCAAATGCACTTTTTTTCTGAAAGAGAAGGAGAGTCAGGGAATCTGTTTCTGTGAGCCTTTGGATTGGGAACGCTGGTGTCATGATTGTTCCACATGCTCTTTCCAAGGGCCTTCTGTTGTACTGGGGGTCTTTTTGCTGAAATGCAAAGGACAGTGAAGTTTAACCATGCAGTTTCCTGGGAAATCTTTAAAAGCTTGGAGTTGCCAGTCACTGTCATGAAGGCTTTGTGCTGTCTGAAAGCAGCACTAAAACTCCTGAACACATTGGGAGGAGTTTTCCCTAGCCAGTATGGAGTAAGCTTTTGGAGAGGCTGCAGGCTTTTGTTTGTTTACATGTGCTGGTTGCCATCCTGCTTCCTTGGACCTCTTGGTTACTGAGTTGAACTGTGAATCCAACAAGATATTCAGAAAGTGCTGGTTACTGTCTGTCTTTGCCAAGGATTAGAGGGAGTTATGGCAGAGCGCTCTGAGAATGGGAGGAGAAACTTGGCTGCAAACTGCTAGGTCCACCTAGTATTTGACATGCTTTCAACAGGTCCATTAAGGAAGGGAGTGACAATTGGCAGGAAGCGGGCACTGTGGCTGGTTTTCTTTGCACAGACTGGCTGACTTGTTATGGGAACCCTCCTCAGTGAGTCATTAAATAGTAAATGTCCTGCAGTGGGTGGAGCTCATGGGCAGTATTTTTTTGATCACGGTTTTCATTCACCTGAAATGAAGTGACAAACATTAAAAATTGCTTTTTTGATCCCTCTTTGCTATGGATAAGAGGAGTGGCCTCAGGAAAAAGAAACAGCAAACACAACCCTTCTTCATATGTAATTGCTCCAAGTCTTGTCCGTTAGTGTAAAACACGTGTTTTTGGTGTGGTAGGAGTTTTTGCACTCTTCACCGGGCTCTACAGGACTCAAGGCACAAAAGCATTGGGGCATAAAGTGATAATAGGGGAAACCTGACACAGAAATGGTGTTTTGTGTTCTGGAGTATCTGTAGCTGCTGAACTCATTACTTACTGATCCAGTAAGTTATGAGCAGGTTACTGGTCCAGCTCCCCAGCTCTTGTTATGTTCTGTTGATCTCCTGCTTCGGTATAGGGTGATAAGACTTGGATTTCGGGGCTGTTTGTGCCTTTCTTCTGGAGTGACTGATAACAAATTCCTCAGTAATTTGAGGAACTGTAGTAGTGAGTGACTAGTGATTTCAGAGCAAATAAAGGGAAAGTGTTGGTTTTTTGTTCAGTCATGAAAAGCTTTCTCTCATTACAAGTGAGTGATAAGGCACTAAATTTGCCTTACAGCATTTTAATTTTTGAAAGCATCAAGTGATGTGGAAAGTCCTTATCTACCTTAGAATAGAGTTCTTTAGCAAAATGTAAGCTGAACAGAGCTTAACTAGCAGATGCAAGTTGTGTTGAAAAATACAGGAAAAGACATTTGCTTATGGTGAAGGTAGAAGACTGAAAGTCCTGAGGTGCAGTTCTCCAGCAGTGATCATGAGTACCATGATCCTCATTTGAGCTCTGTCTCCAAGCTTTATTTACTTGGTGGGGGCAGAGAGATGATAGTCTCTGAGGGTATAGGAAGGCTTAAAATATCACCAGTACTCCAGAAATAATTCATTTTGGAGGCAGAGTTAAAAAGAGAACTGATGTATTTGTAAAGGAGAGGAAGGAAGAAACTCCGAAAAGCTGGAAAAGCTTGTGGGTAAAAGAGCTCAGCACAAGTCCCTGTGATCCCCCAGCTGGTTGCTGAGGAAGTGCATGGTCCCTTTGCTACTGTACTGCCTGACTTGCTGTAACAATCCCCACCTTCTACTGATGCTGTGAGGCTTCGAGGCTAATTACATCTGAGTAAACTCAGGCCCTGTGTCAACACCACTCAGGCCACACATAATCTCACTTCATCTGGGGCAAGGCCCAGCTTTTCTGCATTCAGTGTCCTGACCAGTCCTGCACATCAACGCTGACCTTGTGCAGAGGGTCGCCATTGTCTCATGTAGCCTCCCAAGGGCTTGAAGTTTTTCCACATTGCTTTTGACTTTCTTTAACATACACATTTCTTACTGTGTTGTGGAAAAAAATTACATCTTGGTTAGTAGGGAAAATGAAGAATTACTGTGTGTGTCCTGGACCGCTCATACCACCTGTCACTTCTGTTTGCTTGGGATCCTTGATCTGTAAATTAACGGCAGTGTATCTTGACCTACTTCTGTGTACTCTTGTGGAAAACGACATTTAAAACTCCCACAGGCATGGGAGTGGATTATTGTAAATACTGAAAGGCATATTCCACTGGAATCCTGAAGTTTGTCCTAAGGATCTTCAAGGTACTTGAACTTTTTGATGTAAGTGTGATGTTTGCTTTCTCCAAAGCGGAGTCTGAATTGCTTGTCTGTGTGGGACTGGTTTTGTGTGGACTGTGCTTGAAGATCTTGCCTGACCAGAGGTTTTCTTTCTGGCATGCAAAGGAAATCTAAGAGCAGGAATCACACAGCTGATACCCAGTTTAAGAGGAGAGCCTGAATATGATCTGTGACAGGTAAGAATGCTCTTTATGACTTCTTCCCTTACTGAATTGTGTGTGTGCTCCTTGTCTTTTGAGAGCTTGCAGTATTTGAGCTCTGGAAGGTAGTGCTTGTTACAATCTGCAGAAATCAGCATGTAATCTGGCTCGTGCAATCCGTGCACGACCCTTCTTTCTTACGTCAAGGGAGCCTGTGTCTTCAAGCAGAAATGCTGGCAAGTTAGGCTTGACTTTGCAGAATTAGGAGATGCCTGAGGAATGAGCGAGGTCAGTCTGCACTTTTTATCAATGCTTTCGAGGGCTGCCTACATTTCCAGGTCTCCTGTGCCCTTGATTGTAGCGCTTCTTTTTGAGAGGGAAATACTGAACTCATTCTCTTTGGAAGATTCCACAGGCAGGAAGTTTCAGGGGAACACTGCTAGCTTGTCTCAGTCCTTGTTTTGCTTGCTGTCTTTCTTCTGAGGCTCTGATTTACTGGAGAATTAATTTCTTCTGGTTTTGATATTTGTCACCCCAGTAGCTGTTGTCATTCTGTTAGATGTGCTTGAACATAGAAGTGAAGTGTATGCTTTTTTGTCTTTAAAGTCCTTGTGTCTTTGTTTTGGAGGAGCACAGTAGGTAGATTTTATGCAGTAGGTAATCTTGTCTAGTGATTAAACAAAATCCTGTTAAAGGAACAACAGAAACAAAAATAACTTGAAAAGGAACTAGGCTGGAATTGAGCTAAAGTGCTTTGTTCCTGTTTCTGTTGATGATAACCTGTAAAGATTAGCACAATTCCTTTGGTTTTGTTCCCTTCTTGTAACAATATTATAGCACTTTAAAAGACTGTTATGAGCGTGAAATCTCCTGATGAAATTAGTCATAGCATATACAAAGATTTGTCTTTTGTCCAAAATACATGGATTTGATTATGTTCAACAGGTGGTAACTTTGAAAGAAGCTTCTAGGTTTTATTAGAGATATTAATTGGCATGGGATGCTGATCATTTTAAATACACAACACATCAGTGAGTACACATATACTTCTGTCAGCGGTGCCACTGATTCTGATCTCTCGTGTAGAGTCGATGAGCTCCACTTTTTGCATGTCTATGTAATCCACTTACATAGACATGTTACTTATTTAGTGGTCATTGTTCGAGAACTCCCAGGTATAGTTGATTTTTGTTTGTTTCTTTGTTTTATTTCTTTGTTTAGTTTTTCAAGCTTGAAAGAGCCCTATGCTTTGATAATCTTGCAATTGCTTCTGTGAAGCCCCCCCCAGGAAGTAAAGTATTTCTTTAAAGGGTTCCATGCCGGGTATGTTCTCCATAGTTGGCGTGATGTGTGAGTTCAGAGAAGGTTCCTAAATACCCATTTGCAGTTATGTAATGCTTCCCATGGTCATCATAGTTAACTGTTGTCTTATGATCTGTCTGTTCTTTGTATGTGTCATAATATCTGAGTACTTATTTAAACATTCTGCACCAGCAATCTTGACCTTTCTCTTTAGTAAATGAATGAATGCTAAATCAGTAAAATAGGTATTTCCGAACTTATGCTGTACCTTTCACTGCCTGTTTCAGAATGTTTTCAAATAGTAACTTGGGCTCTCAGCACCTGTATAAAGGTGGCAACGTAATTTAAATACATATAAAATAGAGGGAGGTTCAAAGCTGTACAGTCACCCAACAGAAGTCACTCCAGCCAGAGCATACTGGAACTTGCAAGGCTCAACTTTGTGTTCCCTGACCTAGTATTGCCTTATTTGACGATATGTGCCTAATTTTGGCAATCCATCTTGTAGCTTGAATGTGATGCTGAGTTAATACACCTAAGCAGAATGGCGTTTCTAAAAGTTCTTTCAGAAAGCTGTGGATGCACGATTTGAAAGCAAATTCCTTGCCTGCTCCAGCATGCTGTGGGGCAGGACGTGGGGCTGCCTGCTTCCTTGGGGTTAACGAGAGCAGAGCATGTTCTGTACTTCAGTATGTTACTGTGTTTATGTAGCTTCTCAGCCTCATACTTGATAGTGAGCCAGATTTGTTCACTCTCAGGAGTAAATCTAATGTTAAAACTTGTAAGGAAGGACAAAATTCATTAAGAGCCATTCTGTGCCCAACAGACATCCCGTGCTAAAGAGCCTGAAGGCTTGTTGGCTCATAAGACAAGGTGATGGCTCGCTTGGACTGCACCAGTTCAGCAGCAGATGCTGTATGAATTACACAATGGCTGTTTCTAAACTGATGAGTATAAGTGCTTCAAAGCATGCCTGCTTTCCTAGTTCTCCATTTTCCCAGGGAACGGTGGATTCACTGTGCCATTTGTCAGCTTGTTGCCAGGTCCATCCTATTGGGAACGTGGGCATGCAGCAGAGCTGGAGAAAGGATGCGCATCTGAGTCTTGTGTGTGATGGGGTCTGAGTGCTGTCACTGGGGAGAGGAAGTGCCACCAGTCCCCGTGGCTGGGTGTGTTCATTAAGAGCTTAGTGGGTGCAGCAGGTTGTGTGCATGAAAAACTGGCTGCTGCTGACCTCAGTCTGTACTGGCTGCTGTCCTGGGCAGACATCTGTCAGGGTTAGAGCTGAGTGTGCCCTCACTTGTTTCATCAAGGAATATGCTCTCTCTGGCAACTTGCACCTTCTTAAGGGTTCATCCTGTATGAATTCTAACTTGCTTTCTGTAACAGCATGAAGTCCTCTCTTGATTCCCCGTGGCTGAAACGGTTGCAGTAATATTATGTTCCTTTTCTGGGAGGAGTGGGGGGGTGGGTTGTGTTGTTACTGACTTTCTTACTGAAGAGACTGATAGGAGTCAAAGTTCCAAAGCACACAATTTATGTGGGACTTGACCTGTATGACTGTAAAAGTAAAATGTTAAGTAATTGGAAAGAACGTCTAGAATGCACACTAGTATGACTTCAAAAACAAAGCTTTTCGTGCTTCAGGTTGTTTTAAGGGTCTAAGTAAGAGTCAGAGCTTTACTGACCCAGTCAGAGTATTTGAAGAAAATTTGAATGGTTATATTGCTTGTCTGTAGCCATACTAATGGTGTCTTAGAACTTGTGTAAGTGGCCACTCCGTAGCTTTAGCAATATTGGGAATGTGAGGAAGTTCCAGCTTCAGTAACTGAAAGGATAGAAAAGACTACTTGGTAATACAGGGATTTCTTTCACTGTTACTGTGTGTGTATGTAGTGGATTTTTAAATATATTTATTTAAATTTGTATCATATGTATTCTTCATATATATTTTTATATTAATATACATGTGTGTTATACATAGTTGATACAAATGTTAATATTTATATAAATGTATAACATATTAAAAAATCTGCTGTTAGGGGTCGTTGTATTACTGCATAGGCGTTGTTGGGTGAATGGGCTCTTAAGCTTGTAGGTCTTGATCCATTGATTCTGCCATGCAGCAATGGGGAAGGTTTGTCATTTAAGTCTCATTAGATCATTATTTAAATAATAAATTGTTCTCAGTGCTGAAAGACAAACAATGCTCTTAGATTTTCATTTGGCTGTGTGCTGCAGTTGTTATGGTGATTCAGATAAAATCATTGGTGTGCTCGTCTTCTCTGGATCTTGCTGTGCTAGGACTAACAAATCAAAAAAACTGATTTTAGAAATCCCCTATTTCAACTGAAAAACAACTACTGACTTGTTTGAAAAGATTTCTCAAGTTTAAGGTGTAATTTTAATCTATTGGGTTTTTTTGGTTACTACTGGTTAGTGCTAAACTCAACACTCAACACGTATGGAAGGACTGGTGTCCTTGAAATTAAATGTGTTGTAGTGATTTATAAAGGGAAAAGATTTTCTAAATAGGAATGTAGTGAGTGGGTTTTGCTGATCTCCTTTTCTTCATTTGAAGCAATTATCCTACCTATTTGTGGAGTCCAAAGCAATTGTTCAGAGAACGGAATGGGGTCCCTGTCAGATTCTGCAAGTTACTGAAATCATCCTTAGTCTTTAACATAATACTGTCCTTCTAAATATTTCCTTTTTTTTTTTTTTTATTAGATCATTTCCCATTGTACCAAGGGAAAAACTTAGTTGGGTCCAGATGTTTTTTCATTTCTAGTCTAAAGAGAAATCTTCCAAAATACCTGTTGTATTAAAGAGGAGGGTTTATATCATCACTGTTCTGAGTAAAAGGGGTTATCTTCTAAATGGAGTATTTCAAACATGAGATAGTAGATGAAGTGGGGAGGATGGGGAGTTTATACTGACTTACCAGCACATTTTAAATTCTCACTGTTTACTGTTCACTGAGGATTTTATTCTTACTGTGATTTCTAACACTTTATCTGTTTTCACAGAGAGCAATCTTACCCGAGTATAAACTTCACCAGAAATTAATGCCAACTACGCGTCCAATATTTGAGAGTGAGAGTTTAGGTGAACATACACCTAATATTTTCATATTTTGGAAATTTCTATTTTGTCAGTGCTCTTTTTTAACCTCTCTTCTGATTTTGTACTTGGAATTTGGTAGAAGACAATGTCAATGCATTTTTCTTTAAAAAAAAGCTATCGTGTTTGTCCCCAAATGTAGGAAATACATTTTTCCTTGCCTACACTTTTCTTACTATGTGTTAATGAATGTGTGGTAGTTTAACAGATTGCCTGGTACTTTTTTAATTTTTTTTCCCCACAAACAAGATAGGACTGAGTGTCTGTAGGTGCTTCTTTATATCCAAACTAGATAGATTCAATACAAACTGCATATAAAATATTAGTTAATGCAGAATAATTACAGAAAAATTAAAAAATGTCAGTTTCAGAAATTCCGTTGTACTTAAGTTTAGGGAATTTTTCTTAAATAATATTTTAAGTTGGTAGTTCACAACAGTTTAAGTATTTTGTGTAGTTTGTTTCTCGCCTGGATCCCAAGATAATATTCTGTATTGATTTTAGCTCTGAAATCCATCAAGAGCTGTCTGCTTACAGAACATGACAGTCTGAGCAGGCAGAAAGCATTTTCATCAAAACCCCTTGACAGGTGTGAGCAGTATTTCCAGCTGGAATGCAAAGATCCACAACACTTGGAAGAGTAAGAAACGCATGGAGATACTAGTTCATGTTTTATGTAGTTGATTTTGAAATCTCTGGGGAGTTTAGCTTTGAATTTGAATTTTATTTGTTGAGGAGTCTTGTTTAATTCGGTTGAGGAGACAAAAAACTGTAAAATTCTCTCTGGCAGTCATCTCTGAAAACTTGCATGTATTTCTTTGTTCCTCTTGACTTATTAAAGGATTTTGTTTCTCTTATTTGCTGGTGTTTTTGTAATGCACATATATATAAATGACAGACAGGGAAATTGAATGCATGCACATGCATATATGTATGCATTTACATAGAAAGCCATTATATTTAAATAGAAAAAATTAGCTCCTCTTTCTTCATTCTGTGAAGAGGGGGGGAAAAAAAGGTGTGAGACAGGTTTCTTCAGTAGTCCCATCCCCCTGTCATGGTTTGTCTTGGGTTTAAAATGAAAGGTAAGAAGAAAATAACTTTTTATTTTCAAGTTACCTTCCCTAGGAACACCACACTGTGCAGTTTGCACACACAGGCTGAGAGAAAATTCTTACTTAGACTCCAGTTGTTCAAAACCTCAGAAATGATAGAACTGAGATTCTCTGTCCCTTCATTAATATCCCCTGTGTACATGTACACTGCTCAGTTTCAAGATTTTGAAGAATTGTGAGGTTTCAGCCTTTTTTTTTCTTTTTTTTTTTTTTTTAAGGCTACTCAATATTCTTTTAATACCTCAGTTTTGAAATAGTCGTTTCTTTCTATGCAAAGGATTCCTGACTGCAATTGATGCAAATCTGCAAACTGAGCTGTAGAAATCAAGCAGGATATCTAGAGGATGGGGGGAACAGTTAGGGTGAGTTTCATGTAGATTAATTCACTCACCTGCAAGTTAGACCTAAAAGTCTGATCTACCTCTCTTCAGAGGTGACGGAAAGAAACATATCGGATGAATCGTCTTTTGTAGGTGTCTGTTTTCTCTGGCTATGCAGAATGCTTAGGAAAACTGCCTCAGCTGATGTGAATCCCACCTGCAGTGGCTACTCATTGAATTTCAAAAGCCAAGCTTTCTCATCACTAGGAACTCTGAAGTTGGAGGAGGGATGGAAGGAAGTCTTCCAGGGCATTGCATGCTCTCCTTGCTGTTGGATTATCCTTTTTCCTGCTTCTTTGTTACTTCCATCCTTTCTGTGGTACTTCTACAAGCAGCAACCTCTTAAACTACACAAATGTGATTCCTCCGTAGAAACCAGTGTACTTCATACAGGGATCCTTTGGGGAGGAGGAGGATTAGTATGTCATAATGTAAATCAGATCTATCCTAAAGTATATCTGTAAAATACATTATTTAGGGCTCTTAAGCAATCTTAATTATGATTTATCTGAGCTTTGTAATCTTCTCCCTTATACGCATACATACATACAGAAATTTGTTAAAGTTTTTGACAGAAGCAGACTAATTGAAAGGAAGATTATCATCGGTATCACTAATGCCTATTCAGTTTGTTGAATTTGGAACCGACAGAGCCTACAGAAATCCCTGTTGCTGGGATTATCTGATAGCAGCTGAGGTGTTGATAGCATATGATGAGTTAGAACAAAGTAGTTCTTCAGCAAATTTCACGCTATCAAAAGAACACAGGAGCCAGATCTCTTGGCTTTATACTGGACTTTAAAAAGCAGTATTACTTAGTGAATACATGTTTTTCATATAGCTTAACTTGTCCTACTCTTCTTTCCTCTAAATTTGTCTTCTAATTCATTATTTTGTCTGGAATGCAAAATACAATTATAGTTCTTGTCTGGAATGCAAAATACAATTGTAGTTCTGTGAGTGCTTGGAAGCAATGATGTCTTAGATCCTTACTTACAGTATTTCCCTGTCAGGAATGATGCTTTGAAGGTATGCGCTGGAATCTGAGGGACTCAGGGTTACCTCTGTGTTCAAAGGAAAGAAGCTCCTGCAGAGG
This sequence comes from Oxyruncus cristatus, assembly GCA_013399855.1. NCBI lineage: Eukaryota > Metazoa > Chordata > Aves > Passeriformes > Cotingidae > Oxyruncus > Oxyruncus cristatus. The sequence goes on from VXAY01006172.1 coordinate 91,486, forward strand.
GTAAATCTGAATCCCGCTCTGTTGTCCATGCAGTGAAATAAAATATCTGATAGAGGACATGAGTGTAGGTGCTCCTTGACTGTGTTTTAAAACTTAGGAACTGTGCTTTATTTATTACTAAAGTTGTTCTTCCTGTGAGAGTCCAGTAATAAATCTGTAAACAGTGTTCTCAGCCAGCCAGTTTGAGTCTGAACAATGGCAAATGGTATGGTATTGTAGACGTTTTCATGAAGCTTCAAGCATTTTAATTTTCTTATAATCTGTGATTTGAAAAGGGTAGCAGGGAATTCTCAGGATGTATGTATGTACTAAATGGCAGACAGTTTCTGTGCTGCTTGCATGGATGCTCCTTCCAGTGTTTGTCTCTGATTTGGAAGTCAGATGCTCTTCTGTTTTGCTTAATGGCATATTTTGTTTAAAAGACTGTGGATTCTTGATAGTGAACTACAAGTCTAGGTCTGGATTTTTTCTTCCTTCCCTTACCAAAATTAATCCTTTTTCTATTGCATGCCTTTTTATCTACTCTGTTGTGTAATTGTTCTTTGTGGATTACTTACCTTTAGCTCAGGACTTCGTTCTTTTAGCAAGCCTTTTATCTTTTTGTGCATATTTTCAAGAACTCTTTTATAGTACAAGTGTTTCAGGTTGGCATGGCCAGATTTTGGTAGCAGGGGAGCTACGGGGGTGGCTTCTGTGAGTGGCTGCTGAAAGGTTCCCCATGTCTGACAGAACCAAGACAGACCTGCCGCTGGCCAAGGCCCAGGCCATCATGAATGGTGGTAGCACCTCTGGGATACTGTATTTAAGAAGGAAAGAAAGTTATTGCAGCAAATTGAAAGAAAGCAAATTGCGGCCAGAGAAGAGAGGAGTGAGAGTATGTGAGAGAAACATCCCTGCATACACCAAGGTCGGGGGAGGAGGAGAGGGAGGAGGTGCTCCAGGTGCAGAGCAGAGATTCCCCTGCAGACTGTGGGCGAGACTACAGTGAGCAGCTGTGCCCCTGCAGCCTGTGGAGGTCCACGGGGGAGCAGAGATCCACCTGCAGGCTGTAGACAACCACACACCAGAGCAGGTGAAAGTCCAGGGGAGGCTGTGATCCCATGGGAAGCCCATCCTGGAACAGGTTCCTGGCAGGACTCCATGATGGAATCTGTTCACGAAGGACTGCACTCTGAGGAAGGGACCCACACTGGAGCAGTTCCTGAAGAAGAACTGCAGCCCGTGGGAAGGACTCACATTGGAGAAGTTCATGGAGCAGGCTACCATGGGAGGGACCCCATGCTAGAGCAGGGGAGGGAGACCTCTCCCTAAGGAGGAAACAGCAGTAGAGACAATATGACCACAAACCCCCTTCCTGTCCTGCTGCACTGCTGGGGGGAGAAGGTAGAGAATTGGGCCTAAAGTTAAGTCCAGGAAGGACTTAACCCACCTCGGGGTGGGGAGAAGGTGTTTTCAATTTGATTTTACACTTCTTATTATCCTACTCGGATTTTACTGGTAAAAAACTAATTTCCCCAAGTCAGGTCTGTTTTTCCTGTGACAGTAATTGCTGAGTGATTCCTCTTGCCCTTATCTTGACCCATGAGCCTTGTGGTGTTATTTTCTCTCCCCAGGCCAGCTGAGGAGGGGAGTGGTAGAACAGCTTTGGTGGGAACCTGGTGTCCACCAGCATCAACCCACCATAATGAGGAATAAGAAAACTTCAAATTAATACAGCAAATAGCAAGGCTGATTTCTTGTGATGTTTTCTTGTCCTACGTGCTTTTTTATTAAGTTGTTAACAATTGTAGACAGAGTGACACCAGGTGTTAAAGTGAAGAATTTCACTTTTCTTATTTCCCATTTCTTCTTTGGTACGCTCATCCTTTACAGGTTTTTTGTCCTTTTTTTTTAATTATTTAAATAATTATTATTATTATTTTAGTATCCATCAAATGTTAAGATTATCTGTATGCTTGCTTTGTCATGCTTTTTTATTTTCCGCGTATACGTACCTGGAAAACTTCTATGTATAGATTTACAGCTCACTATTTTATAACTAAGTTATAAAAGTTACATATAACTTGAAGATAAGTTGCAATATCAATAAACTGTTTCTTTTACCGATAAATTTGTGTTTAGATTTCTTTCAGCAGTTTTAGAAATGCCATGGCTGGAAACTCAGACGGGTCTCCATAGGAATAGAAGAATGTACCATAAAGATGCTGATTGTGGGGATCTGTACTAGACATGTAGTGTAGTGCAAGGAATGGAAAGGTTGTTCCTGTTTCTAGGAAAAACAGGTAAATGGCAAATAAATGAAAGGTGAAATTGGAAAGCAACATTTCTTGGGGAAAGGAAAAGGAGGTACTTTAGGCCAGCGTGTAGAACGCATTGCAGTCAGGGACGTAAAAATACATGCAAACAGTACTTTGCTGATATTGTAGTTTCTGAGACTATTCAAGGTCCTGTAGGGTAAAACAGAGACTTGCGTGTGTTGGCGTTACCTCGTCATGAGCACTTGAGGGGCTGAGAAATCAAATCTGGTGTCAGGATGTGTGTGCACCAGAGATGACCCGTGTTGACGTTGCAGGTGTGGCAATGTGCTGCCGCCTCTGTGCACACAGGGAAGAAGGTATTCAGCTCCTGAGTGATGTTTTCTGCTTGAGGATCTTTTTCATTTCTCCTGAGGAAACGGAATTAGGCTGGGTGGAAGCGCTGTAGAAGCCAGATCTGTTTAGGGCCTGTCAGTTAGGCCAAATGAGTCAGTCTGTGGGTGCTTTGAAGGAAGAGACAAGGAACGCTGTCTGGAAGAAAAACTTTGTTTCGTACCGTTGGTGAAGAAAAGGTGCTGGGCTGAATCACAAGGGCTTGTTTGGTAACTGTAATGTATTCTCTCTTTTCTCCCCTCTGTTTTCATTTGGTTGTTTAGGTTGAATTTTCCTATCCTCCCCTAAAGCCTGGAGAGGGACATGACAGCCACAGCTTACCAGAGGAATGGAAGTACTTGCCATTTCTTGCCTTACCAGATGGCGCTCACAATTATCAGGAAGGTAAGAAGCGAGAGAGAAAAGTTGAATGCACTACTTCTGCTGCAACCCAAAGAAAAATCCCAATATTTGAAGAGCTGATCAATGGTTCTTTTTACTATTAGACTTCCTGCACTTTCTGTTTAAGTTGTAAAATACATTGCCAATGATACATTGCTTCAAGATTTAACATAAAAGTAGATCATACAGAGGTACCTCCTATGTCAGGAAATCAGAGATCAGTAAAAACTAAAGGATTGCATATCAATTGTGTATAGTTCTAGAAACAAGGCAAGGCTGCTGGCTTTCTCAAAAGTTCTTTGAAGGGTGAATAAACTCTTGAGTAAAACCCACCCCAGTTTTGATGTGAGGGGAAAAATAAAATTCTGAAATTCAGCTTTGTGATGTATGTAGCAATTACGATTTTTTTTCCCTCCACTAGTTTTAAGATTCTTAAAATGATGTACAAGTCATTTCATGTCAGGAGAATGACATGAGCTTTAGTGTATTTGTCAGCAGAATGAAGATAGAAATATCCCTTTGTCATATAGTTACCAGCAAGTTCACTGCAGTTTTTATTTTGTTTAATATTGCTTTTATTTCTTTGTTTATTTGGTAGCAGTATTGTTCATCACCGTGACATTTGTATTCATGTTCAGTTGTTGCATCTTTTTTTCTGCAGAGCAGTGAACAAGGAAGTCGCTTTAAAGAGCAAAATCACAGAAACCTTTTAACAGTAATTTTAATAATTTTTTTTTTTTCATCTTGATATACTTATCTTCCTAATTCTTCAGCTTGTGAAGAACTTGTTTGGAAGCAAAGAAACCCTTAGCAAAATAATCCCCTTCCTAGCATTTCTCTGACTTTCTCTGAATTTCTCTGACTCCGCTCTGGGTCACTATTTATGTAGAATTTCTGGGTGTTAAATACATAATGGGAAGTACGGTACATTCAAAGCTAGGAAAAGCACATGAAGTACATGCAGCTGCACCTACCTGTGCTTTTTTGTCTCACTACCATTCCAGTTAATGCTCAACTCTGAACATATTTATTGCTGCACTGAAAGTTTATCAATGTGTATTTTTTGGTAAGGAAAAATAAAAAAAGGCTTGGCAGCAAAACGGATATATACTCATGTTTTGTGGTAAGAATACACATGAACTTGAAACAGGCAAATAGGTTTCAGATAATAGTTATGTTACATTTACTGTAACTTTATTAGGTGCCCTTTTTTTGAGTTTTAAACTAATTCCAGCAGATGAACAGTCTCTCCTGTTCATTTTGTTACTATGAAGCAAACAAAAAATTAATAGTTTGTTTCAAAACAGATTTCACTCGTGTTTTGAAAGATGAACAGTTGCCCTTTCTTTTACTTAGGACTTAGCAAGTTTCTTGGAGTAGTAGCAAGTGCGTGTGTGTAGGTATGTGTGTGTATATCTCAAGCCGTAGAAGTCTTTCTCTTGTTCTTATTTTATAGAGATTTTATTTTTCATTTTGTGCTTGCACAGAGACAGTAATTATTTTCTGTAAGACTGGCTTTCACAAATTCTTTCTGTCAGAGTAGTGGTAGTGCATGAATGTCTGTCTTGGCAATGGTAACAGCTACTCTGATCTTTCAACTGTATGTGTCCTCCTTGGTGTTTGAGTTTTGTGTCTCCTATCTTGATTACGTTTACCTTCTTAATGGCATCATTCTCCACTTGTACACCTTGACTCACAGTGCCTTGCCTTTGCTCCTTTGTGCTGAATTGGGGAAGTAGCATGCCTGTAGGTTTCAGTGGTGCTTCTCTGCTGTCAGTAGCTGCTCCTGAGAAGCCATCAGTTGGCTTACAGGAGCTTGGTTTGGCTAAACATAAGGCTCTTTTCAGAATGTCTGTATTAGCACAGCTGGAGATTCTTCCACAAAATATCTTGCAACGTGAGAACTAATTTGGGTCCAGGCACAGCTTTATATGTGACTTTTTCCTTTTTTCTTTTTTTTTTTTTCAAGTTTCAGAAAATAAGTGTGCCAGTATTTTCAGCGGTAAACCTCTTATAAATAAGTGATGCTGAAAATAAATATACTGAACTCTTGCTAGTGACTTACAAAATAATCTTCTCTTTTTCATAGATACCGTGTTTTTCCATTTGCCACCGAGACGTGGGGATCGAACCACAGTGTATGGCGTCTCTTGCTATAGGCAGATTGAAGCAAAGGTAACTTTGCAAGTGGGGAATTAATTATATTAATGAAATAGTAGGCTTGATGTGTTAACAGCCCTAAAATTCAGTGGCTTGCATTACACCAACAGTCGAACTGCATGATCGGCTTATGTTAAAAGTCTATAAAAATGTGCACAGTAGGTAACTACTGAACTTGAGAACTATTGTTTTCCTTACATCAGCGGGCATATTGTGATCTTTTGAAATGTTCAAGGCCGTTGGAAAATATATTTTGTTTCTTGAGAGCGAATCCAGGCATCGGCACCAAAGGAGCAAAATGCAGCTGACAGTGTGTCAGGCGGCCAAGTCATGTTTCCAGGAACTAGGCTTCACGGGTGGAAAGAGTAGAAATTTCTCCAGTGTGTGAACATGAAGAATTTGAGTATTTCTTGGGGTCTTACTGAGCAAGTGTAGTGATGTTTGCCTTCAACTACCTCCTTTGCCAAAAGTACGCTTGTAGAGTAGATGAAATTCTCCCCATTCGTGGCAGCTGCTTATTCATACTGAACTTCTAGTGGTAAAGCTGAAAAATCGAGGTGAGCCATAGTGTGCACCTGATCACACTGAGGAAATTATGTACCTGAGCTACTAAAAATCAGCCCATATTTTCAAAAGTAGTAGTGGTAGGATGATCTGTGCGCTTAGAATTGAGAAGTTATTGTAAATTTCTTTAAAAATTACTTCCTTTTCCAGTGAAATGCAAAGAATCTAGGATGGCATGTAGGTTTGAGTTTTAATTTACATGTTCTGAATAAAAGACTCATTTGTGTACTCTGGTTTTGTGTTAATCATACCTTGGTTGTATTTCAAGTTCCTACTTACCTTTTAGGAGAAATTTTATACCTGCAGTTTTTAATTCTGTGTCTTTTGAACTAAATCCACATTGGTTTTTGTTCACTCGTTATCTTTGCAGCCAGTCTATTGTATTCTGTGATTTAGAGTCCTGCTTTATTTAACTATGCAATAACTTGGCTTTGTTGTGCTCTTAATTCCAGTTTATGCTGGTTAGTAACCAGTTAGGAAGATAAATAGATGTTTAAGATGAACTCTTTGGCACAAGTAGAATAAAAAACAATGTGTTTCATATGGCAGCACTAGCATTCTTTCCTTCTGTCATTTTTGATGTATGGGCCACAGTCCACACATTTTCTGTTTTGTACAGTTAAGTGAATCATTTGTGTGTATTTCTGGCCCCACCATTTCCATGTTTGCTGTAAAGTGCTAGGGGCTGTTTGGTCTGGCTGAGAATGTAGCTGATTCTGTGGATGATACCTCCTTTATTTTATGAGTTGCTCAAAGGAAATCCCTGAGTATGAAGCAAAATATTTCTAGGCAAAGACTAGAAAGAAGACAATCTGGTCCATTTTAACAGATAATGTTAGAGAAGAGCAAGTGATGTGTTGTGATATCTCTCCTGTTACACTATCCTGAGTTAAAATGCCATTGCTTTTTCCAGGCTGTTGCCTTTTTCTCATGCTAGTGTCTTTTCAACAGTCCTTTGCCTATCATCTCAGCTGTGTTTGGATCCTTGCTGGGCACAATGAATAAGGCTCTAACATGTCAATGTTATGACCCTTTTTACTAGATAGAATCAGAGAATCATCATAGAATGGAGATGTGTCCCTTGTTGTTCTTGTCCTTGATTTTTGCTCACGAGCTCTCAACCTGTTTGTGGCTGTTTCTCAGCAGCAGCACTTCAAAATGTATCCATTCCTTATGGATAGACAACACCTGTGCCCCTCCTTCCCAGCCTATCCCTTTTGAAAAAGTAAGGGTGTACTTCTAAAAAGCAAGAGCAAAACATTTCCTGGTTTGTATCTCCCACCATTGAAGGTATCCAGTTTTAGGATTTTGTTTAAATAGGAGGGTGGTACGTGACAACTAGACTTGTGAAAGAATTCTTTTTGAAATAACGTGTTGGTAAAAATACTGTAATGCTTCTATTTCTTAGGCATTAAAAGTACGGCAAGCAGACATCACCCGAGAAACAGTACAGAAAAGTGTCTGTGTCCTCAGTCAGCTGGTAAGAATGTTTGTGTAACTCCTGAAACACTTTCAGGTAACACCAGCAATTACTGTTCTTCCATGTTCTTACTTGGAACACTTGGCTCCAAATATCTCTTAGTCATTGTGGAGGGTAACAAAATACTGAAGTAAAATTGAATCAAAAGGCTGTGGCATTTGAGTGAGCTGCCTTGAATTGTTTTGTCTTGTGAGAGTAATTGGAGAAGTGTCTGCCTGTTGCCAGGGATGAGGATATCTATTCATTCTTCTTGAGTGCTGCTATCATGTGGTAGGACTGAGGGCCAGTATAATCATGGAGTGGCTAGGGTTGGAAGAGACCTCAAAGATCATCTATCATAATAACTGGAGGGAGTGGCTGTTGACAACTGTGAAGGAGGTTTTAAAATAGTCACACATGCAGCGTGCTCTTGTGATGAAGAAGCATCTTTTATTTCTACCTATTCAGCAAAAGCTGCTGGTCACCAGGCAGGGAACAGAAATTCTTTTTGTGCTTAAAGCTGAAGAAAGAACTACTACTGGAGCTGTCTGAGCAGTGTTAAAGCAGGAAAGTACTGTGCCAGAAAGATGTTTGGTGATGTTATGGTGCATGCAAATGGAAGGAAAGTGGAATTATCATCATTTAAAATGAGCACGGGATAAAGATGCTGAGAGTTAGTCACTGAGGACTGCTAATCTATGAACTCTGTGTAATAACATGTCGGTATTGCAAGGTAAGCATGGGAGAAGATTAAAGTTCAAAATGAATGACTAAATAGTTTTATTCACTTGCTTTTGTGTTTGTTTTTCTTCCAAGCCGTTGTATGGGTTACTTCAGGCAAAGCTGCAGCTCATTACACACGCGTATTTTGAAGAGAAAGACTTCTCGCAAATTTCAATTCTGAAGGTAACTTTGCAGTAATGGCCACACAGAACAAAGCTTTCAGTGTATGGCTAAAAACCTCAGTGTTTTTTAATTAGTGCTGAAATACTCCTTTTGCTTCTGTCATTCAGTTTTTCAGCTTTTGTAATACCTTAACATGAACTAAATGTACTACCCTAGTCTGACAGAGGGTCAGCTTTCTGATTGGTACTGAAATGCAAGAACGAGCATGATTGTCAGCCTGTATGTCCGTTGACACCATTAGTAAGATTTTACTTTCTTTCTGGAGTAAGACATTGAAATCCTTGAAGAAGTAAGTTTTACTTATTCTGGATTTTGTGTGACCATGAGCCATTAACAGCTTCTGGGGGTTTTTTTGCCTTTGTTGTAACTTTTACAGGAACTTTATGATCACATGAATAGTTCCTTGGGCAGTACTTTGCTAGAAGGGTCACAAGTTTATCTTGGTAAGTGACTTGTTTTGTACAAGCAGCAGAGATAATGTTACTCTAAACAACACATGCCTTGCCTGAGCTATTTTGTTTATTTGCATTAACAGATGAAGCACTGGAGATCTGGATTTAAATAAATGTAAAATGTAGTGTTGCTTTCATAATAGGAGGTAGTTGGATGTTGAAAGCCATGTTACTTCTTGACCTAATAGTCTGACTAGTAACTGCTTGTCTGCTTCTGGGAAACAGTACCTTCTTAATTTTTAGGTTAAACTGTTGGACGGTGTAGGGTGCTCAAGCTTTCATCTACCTGTTATTTGGGTATCTACCACCTGATTCTGACTCTTCCCTGTGTTTTCTGAATGCATGTGTAGTATTTACTTCAGTGTTTCCCTACTGCTGTGTGACAGCCAACAGGAGTAATCTCAGAGCATGACTATTCACATTATTAGTCTCCATCATAAATTTAACTCTTCCTCCTGCTCCAAAGAAAGAATTTTGTATGAGTTCTGCTGTTGAAATAACCCGGTTCACATAGAATCCGTAAGGGTGTCTTCCTCCTGCTGAAAAAGGGTGACAAGAAGTAAGTTTGTATCTCTGTTGGCTTTTAAATTGTAATAATTGTTCTCTTTTTGATATCTCAGGTCTGTCTCCTCGGGATCTTGTTCTCCACTTCAGACACAAGGTAGGCATTCTCTACTAGATACATAAAGGACGACACCTATTTTTGTGAGTAAAATGCTTTGTGAGGGAAGGAAAAACAAGTATGTCTAGACATACCTGGGGGAGGAGTAAGAAGATTGTTTCTTAAGTACTTCTGGTGACAGCCTCCTGATTTTCCTTCAGCTTCCATCTGCATTACTTCAGTGAAACTAAGTTCCAGACCGAGTTTTGTCAGTCTGAGGGATTCTTGGAGATTTCTAGGTTTGTGTGATATTTTTTAGTCCTGTCCCAAAGTGCAAGTGGTGTCTCATTTGTGGCCTTGTTTCTGTTTCTTGTTTGATGAAGAATATTGCTAAAGTCTGTGCAGACACAAGCTGGAGCATTTTTCCCCATATCTTTTAATTTTTGTAGCTTCTGCCATCATAGAACCTGAGGGGACTTGCGCTTCTTTTTCCTGTTGACTACTGAAATTCATTGTGTATCCTATAGCTAAGGTACAAATAACATTTAGAATCTTTTATTAACTGAAATGCATCAAGGAAACAAATTTTAGAATCTGGATTTCATGGTGTACTTGCACTTGCTCAGTAGATTTTTGAGGTAGAACTCACTTTTGTTTACCATGTCTGCCAGTCATGCTGCAGAAGGATCTGTGTTCTTCCTTGAGTGTAGAGAGTCTGCACAGCCACTTCTGATCTTGATGCCTCATCTGTAGATATACCTAAAATTAGGTGAGGTGAATGCTGTTCTCAGTATTTTGGTGGATTCATTACAGTATTTCTGTGGAGGAACTTTTTATGTTTATGCAGCTTAGTGTTTTTTAAAATTCTGGAATTGCACAACATGTTCTTTCTGATAAGCTATGTATGATTCAAATTACACAGTTCTTGTTTGTGGAGGGCTCTTTTGTTGTGCATCTCATGCTATTTTTAATTGTGTGCTCAGGTGGAGAAGGGGTACTGGAACACTTGTTTTCACTGATCACTTGACAGTTAATGCAGTGATTAACATGAAACCTTGAATAAGAGATCATACTTGCACAGTAGTTTTGATAAATGGCACTGGTTCACTCACCATGTTTTTTCTTTCTGTGTTTTTTTTCAGGTCTTGATCCTTTTTAAACTGATCCTTCTAGAGAAAAAGGTAATGTTTTGTAGGCTGAGGCAGGTAATTGAAATACAAATGCAGTAGTTAATTTTTTTTCACGTATAAAATAAAAGTATCTGAAGTAATATCAAAAACTTTGTATCAATATATAAACTGGGTTATTAGGCTAGAAGTAACTTCTGTGTGTTGATGTATAAATTTGCTTTCACTTCTGTGCCGTCCACACTCTGCCTTGTTAATAGCTGTCCCAGCCAGACTAAGTAAAATGTGATGAAGTGTGAGCAGAGACACTTAACATACTGTAAAAGATAGGAAAGGATACATGTCATGCAAACGGGTACCTGCATGAAGGAACTGATAGGAAATGTGGGTGCCTAAAAGGGCACATACAGCTTTACAGGCGTTCAGTAAGTAGAACTTCTGGTTCAGGATTTAAATAGACATGCTAAACGAAACAAGTGCTAAAAGTGTCCTTCAGACTCCTCAGCTGCAGGAGACAGTGCAAAGCACCCTATCTGTTAGGTCAGGCTGAACTCTGATTATAAATTGCTAAAAACTGCTGAATTCTAGGCCCAGTGTTTGTCTTGGGCCATCTTACTGCTTCAGAAGCAACGCTGTCTTAGTGATCTAAGTGTAATATGCAACATGTGAAATAGAGACATTTATTTTCTTCTGTGTACATATTAATGGCCTAGAACAAGAACTTTGAGTGAAATTACTATGTGTCAGCTGCCAGACACACATTTATGTAGGGATTTTGTTTTAGTTTGGTTTAAAAATTTTGTTGAAAGCTTTTTTTCAGTTTCCCAAATGTGACTTCTTCTTCAGGGAACCTGCTGTGTTAAAACCCAGCTACTTCAGAGTGCTGGGAAGGAATGTAGAATTTCCTGTTAGCTGCAACTGGAAAGTCAGTAGAATTTAATCTATAAAATATCAAAACCATTGTGGGGGTTTTTTAAGTCTATATCCTAGGCCTAGATGTCTTTTGTGAGGCAGTAAATGTGCTATTATATTTTAAAATATAAGTAGCAACTTCTCTGAAGCTTTTGCACTTGTCCCTTAATTCTGTAAGTTAGATTTGCTTTGACAGTTCTAAGTATTTATTGATGAGAATAAATGCAGTTTCTGCATTGAAGAGCCATATGCTGAAGATGACTATATTAGAGGCTATGCAAAAGGTATCCTTGAGAAAATATAACTATGGCATAGTAGGAGTACACATGTAGAAATGTATGTACTCAAGACTCGTTATGCAAACTTTTTCCCCAAAATAACTTAATGCACTCTGAAAGTGTGCAGTGATTTATTTTTTTAATAAACTGTAAGTGGTAACAATATTTTCCAGTTAAGATTTTATAAAATGTCCCTACTGATCTGTTTAAAAATCTTACGCTAACGTTTCTCCAGGTCAGTTCAGCAGTCGGACATACACTTCACTGGGCTACAGTGCTTTTCTGAAACTGCTCAAACCACAAGACACAAATGCACAGGAAAAGAGGAGGGGGAGGGTTTCCCAACCATGTTCATATTACTCAAACAGATGAAATTGTTTTGAAAGCTTATGGAACAAACCTGCAGGTTGCTTTGTCTCTGTTTTTCCCTCAGCTCCAACAAGAAGCTTGCAATTTCAAAAGAAAGTTTTGGTTCTCTGGCACTGCCTGTTTTCTGGCAGATGTTAAGGTTCCAGAATAACTGTGGGAATCTGTATATTCAAAGACCCTAAATATAATATGCAAGAAGCCACTAGTAATGCCAGTTTTCCTTGAAGCTGAAAAATGGCGCAGACCAATTTCCTTTAGCCTGTAGCAATTTGGCTGATGTTTTTCCATAGGCTAAAAGATTTTTTTTTTCACTTCTCAGCTGTTATTAGGCTGGAAGACTACTTCCAGATGGTGATCATTGGGCTTTCTGCCGCTAGGATCACCCAATTTGCTGATGTAAATGCTGTGGGCTGTATAGTGGGGTTAGGAGGGGTAAGGAAGTGTGCACCCATGCAGAGAGAAAGATGGTAGAGAGACCTGATGGAATGAATATAGAAAAGTATTTGCCTTAAGTAGGTGGTATACCCAAACAAAAACCTAGACTGGAAGAGATTTCTTGAAAACAAGGTGTTTCTTCATAGGATTAATTATTTCTGTAGGCTTAAAAATAAGTGTGGCTAGGAATGCATGGTGTCTGAGAATCTAAACCTGTGGGAGTATCACAGGGTTTCTGTTGTAGTTCATTGCTATTATATCATGTATTTTTCATACATACATTATAAAGCAGCATCTTAAAAGAAGTTAGACTTCTCTATTCCCATTGGAGTCAGCCAAAGCTCTTTCCATGGATGAGCTGCTTGTTATTCTCACCGTGCTTTTTCAGTGGTTGTTGCAATTTGAACTCACCTATCTCATACAGTTTTTCTGTTTAATATATTTAAGGTAATGTACAAAGTCTGTTCCTAGCTGAGGTACATTAAACATCATTTGGTCTATGTTAGGACTGTGTAGGTCTTTCATTTACTTCCATCAATTCAGTAGCTTGTAGACTGGCAAACACTAGTGGAACATGAGTTATTATTCACAGAATATGCTGAGTGGGAAGGGACCCACAAGGATCATCAAGTCCAGCTCCTGACCCTGCACAGAACCATCCCCAAGAGTCACACCATGTGCCTGAGAGTGCTCTCCAGTCTCTTCTAAAGTGTCTTCCTAGCTTACGGCAGAAGTCTCTTACTAAGTCGCAGTCCACAAGCTTGCACTTTTAGTTTCGTCATATACCTATTAAACTGGACTGCAAAGTCATCAAGTTAGATCTTTCTGTATTCCTTTGCATTCTTGATTCCTTATAAGGCTCATGTGTGTTTTTTTTTTTTTACTAGTGTTGTGCTAATTGAGGATGTAAAAATGGCATTGTTAGACAAGTTGACTTTTGTGGGGAATTTTGGGGTTTGGGTTGTTTTGTGGGTTGTTTTGTTTTTTCCCCTTTTCTGTCCCCCTGAAGGCCTATTTTGGAGGAATTTGAATTTCAGTAGTAATACTCAGTTTTGCTTCTGTTTCTTCTTTCCCTGCTGGCCTTTGACAGCCTCTTTTGAATTCCTAACTAATTTATTAATCCCAGTCTCTCTGATTTAAATAAGGAGATTCTGTTTTCCCATGTTATGTCTTAAGTCCTTTACCAAAGTTAATATCAGTCATGTCTTCTGTTTCTGAAAAAAATCATCTTTTGTTCCATAGGAATATACCTATAATAAATGCATGCAGCATTTATCCTGTTTTCATTTATCTACATATCCTTAACATAATTCCTCAGAAGAGAAGTTTTTGCATAGGTTTTTGTCAGAGTTCTGGAATGGAGATTATTTAGCCTCTTTGATTTATAACAGACATTTTAATGTACTACAAATGAGCAAGAATTTATGTGGTGTGCCAAGAACAACTTTTCTATGTCAGTCATTCAGTAACTGGATCAATTTGGAAAAAGAAATCTTAAAAACTGACAGAAAAATCTGCGTCCCTGTCAAATATGTTACGTGTGAGTGTATATATATATATATGACATATATTACAAATATTGCAGAATTTAAGTATACTACAGACATATTTAAATACTTACTTTGAACTATTTAAGAGGTTTTGTTAGTAAGCAGGCTTTCTAATACAACATAAAAAGCAGTGCCTTGAATAGTTTGCATGTGTTCTATCTTTGTCATGCATAGTAATTTTATTTTTCTCCTTCTCTCCTCCCTAATTCCTCTTTCCTCTCTTGCCTTCTCTCTTCCTCCCATTCCCCTCCCTTCTGCCACCAGGTGCTGTTTTATATTTCCCCTGTAAATAGGTTGGTGGGAGCTCTGATGACAGTCCTGTCACTCTTTCCTGGTAAGAAGAGAAGCCTGGACTTCTTTTTATATGATTTCTGGTGATAACTGAGACTGGCTGTACTGTGTCATTTGGAAATGAACTTATGTGATAATATAAGTTAGGTTGATACGTTACCTGAAAAATGGGTGACTTGTGTGCATGTCCATGTACTATGTACACACCTAATACTCGCTACTTGCACTCTTTGGATTATTCCTGGAGCTTAGTTGAAGCCACTGGATTTTCTGTATTGCCTGTGAGATAGATGGGACCCTGAATAAGTCACACATTCCCGTTGAGTTCCTTTAAAAACAAAAATACAAACTTTTCTCTTCCCTCTATGCGCACTCTTAAAAAAATCAAACAAGCATAACCCCTACCTCTGCTAATTCTTAGCTTCTGACAAGTCTTCTCAAAACAAAATGTTGGGTCAGATTCTTTAGGAAAGTGTGGGATTTGGGGTTTGTTTTTTTCAACACACCCCTCCCTCCCCAGAGTAGTGTTTTAAAATACACGAATTTCCACTGTGCACGCAAGAACACTTTGTTCTTTTTTTTTTTTCTTTTTCCCCCCACAAAAGTAACCTAAATTTCTATGGAGATGCTGATATTCATGTGTGCTGTCACTTTCCAGGTATGATTGAACATGGTCTTAGTGACTGTTCACATTATAGACCAAGAAAGAGCGTATCAGAGGATGCTGGCTTGCAGGAAAATACACCACAGTCGGATGACTATGTTTCTGTGTCTGCTGCTGATACTTCAGATACAAACTTGGGAATGGGAAAGGGAGGCACGCAGATGACAGGAAACAATTCACTGGAAGGTCAAAAAGCAAATGTGCCTTTCTCCCGGACGGAGAAGACTTGCAATGGAGCTCAGTCCTCCAATGGTACTGTGCAGCGCTTGAAAGTTCCTTCCCGTGCTTCTCCAGCATCCTCTGAAAGCGACTGGGAGGCCTTAGATCCCAGCATTTTGGACGAGTCCAGTTTGAAAGAAGGCGAACGTGAAAATCCACCATCAGAACAGGCCAAAAATCTTCTGAGCAAAGGCGTGAGCTCAGAAGGCCTTCCCATCACTGTGCAGCCCCAGGCAAAGACAGGACACGCGGTGCTTGTTCAGGGACTGGTATCTGGGCTGGAAGAGGACCAGTACGGGATGCCACTGGCTATTTTTACGAAGGTAAGTATGTTCTTTGTGGTACCTGGTAGCTCAAAGGGGCGTCTGTTTTTCAGAAGTGGGTAATAATTTTGGTTGCTGAGCTCCAGGTGGACAGTAGGGTACCACAAAACATGTGAGTAAAGTGTCTGGCAAGTGACGGTGTTCCTGGGCAGGTGGAAGAGCATGAGTGCATGTCCGGGAGGGTTGTGCGCGTGCACATTCCACTTTTCTTTCCTGTGGATTCTTAAATACTCTTGCAATTTTGTGTAGTGGTGACATGGAACCCCACTGTGGTTAATAAATTGTGTGTATCAGTAACTACTGTTTTCTTTTATACTGAAGAATTGTTCATTTAACCTATATGGGGGCAAGACCAGAGTACTTGAGAGGCATTTGGATACCTTAATCTAAACTAAGACTCTGAAAGCTGTATCTTCGCTTACACCTAAGCCTATGTTTTCCTCTTTTAATTTATGTCTACATATATGTTTTTGAATGTGTATGTGTGTATAAATGCACAAAATGTGTATATAAATGCAAAAAAAAAAAAGATTAAAAAAAAAGATAAAATTTCACCCTTCCCTTCTGTTCACGACAACCCTGTTTGTCTGTGTCTCTCTCTCTGTGCATGGTGCTGTGCTGCTGAATTTTACGCTTGCAGTGATGTCTAACTGAACTCCAGGTATTCAGATAACAAGCAGTAGGGCTGGTTACTAGGGCTGATTTCCCATAAAAACGAGGGAAAATGTATCTAAAGATAGTTTTGTCAGTAAAAGAAATGATAAAATAGTTTTTGTTGTTTTGTTTTTAGTGTAACTAACATATGCACGTGGTAGAAGATAGAAGATTCAGATTTATTTCCTCAAGCTGGTGTGGTTCAAAGTGTTTTTTCTCCCTTTGGAGGGGTTGATTTGAATCCTTGCAGAACTTTGTATTTGATGATTGTGTTTGAGCTTCTTACAGGAGCTTTTATTGGAAATGGTGTGTTGTGTGGGCCCAAGTGAGCAGCTCAAATGTCATTGCCCTGTATTGCCACATGTCATCATTAGAAATGCTGCTTCAAAAAAGATCTGCAGTCTGGTGTTTGTCCTTATGATCTGTCTAATGAGAACAATAGCCTGTAAATTGTGTTTAGTCTAGTTCTACTGAAAATAGTAGATGGAAAGCAAGAATAAAGTAATTGTAAGGGGACCTACGAGTGCATACTTCTGTTTGCTACTAAGCTCATAAAATGGAGAATAATTTTAAGGAAGCTGGCAGTTTCTACATGTTTACCTTTCATTTCACAAAGGCACTTTTCACTTGAGTTCGTCCAGTGTAGTTAAAGCAGAAAAGGCTTTACATGTCTGAGTTAGCAGAAAAATCTGATTCAAAATGACAGTTTGAACCACTTACTGGAAAGTTTACATCTCTTTGAGAGCTCTCATCTCAGGTTTATTTTATGCCATGCCATAGAAAGACTAATAAATCTGACAAATTTGAATGTGAGACTTTGCTGGATGGCATAATACATTATCTAAGTACACCTGAGCATAAGGAAAAATAGCTTGTGATGCTTGTTTCTTCAGTACCGGTTCCGTAAGATTCAATAGTCATTTCATTTGCACTCTTTTAAAAAAGAATGGAACATGTTCACAGAAATAAAAGTTGTTGTACTTACAAATGTGCTTTTGGAATCTGACATTTGGTACGTTAAATAGGGAAAGATTTCCCAGACATTGCTGCTTAAGTATACAGCAATTAAAGCTTTGCCAGCTTCTTCAGATGTATTTTTTGTAAATTTTCCATTTTAGGTTGGTGATTCCTCTCAAAGAACTGTTGTTTCTTTGAGAGAGGCTGTTTGTTTTCAGCTGATAAGAGCTTGTCATTTGGAAGGCCATCCCTGTGTCTAATATAACAACAGGGAATAGTTTCGCTACTTTCCTCTGTATGTTTCCAGTTACCACCTACTGTGTGATAAAGTGTGTGTGCTTTGTTTCTGTCCAGTGTGCCATTAGCCCTAGTGAATAAATCGCTTTGTGCTTTATGCAGTTGAACAGCTGGAATTAGACTTCAGGGGTATGTTGATCCGATATTAAAAAAGAGAATTACCTACATCTGCTTCTTGATGATGACTGATCTCTTCTCTCAATGACTAATTCAAAGACTTTTCTCAAAACGTTTGGTTTTTTATTTTTAATTGGCATGTAGGATACTAGCTTAACTTACAACCATGAAGTGGCTAAAAAGCACAGTGTATTGCTTTCTGTCCTGCTCCTTCTTAAAGCAGGTGTGCATATGCTTATCAAAACTTGATTGCTGTCTCTGGTATCTGGAAATCTCCACCCACAAAATGTGGATAGCAGTCTGCAGCTTTCCTGCATTATGTTCCTCTCAACCAGCAGAACTGGAGGGATGAATCCTTATCTGCATTGATTTCTTGTCTCTGAATTGAACTGAGATCTTACTCTTGTAGCTTATTATTGCTCTTATGCTGCTTATTCTCTTGCCTTATAAACACATTTAATTCCCATCCTTTGCATTGTATTTCAGTTTCAGTCCTGAGAAAAATCCAATTCGTGTGTTATCTGGTGGCTGTGCTTTGTAAATACAGTGTATCAAAACGATAGATGATTGTGGCTGAATCTGTAATAACTGAGGCTCCTTCTGGGTGAAACGTGCTGGCTCTTACTAGGAAAAACTCGGAATATAGCCTATTACTTTTTTAATGTTAATTCTCTAAATGTGCATGTCGCCCTAGGGGTACCTCTGTTTGCCGTACATGGCGCTGCAGCAGCATCATCTCCTGTCCGATGTCACGGTCCGCGGCTTTGTTGCGGGAGCGACCAATATCCTGTTCCGTCAGCAGAAACATCTGAGTGATGCAATTGTGGAAGTACGGATCTTGGCGTTCGAACTTCTTGAACCTGGGGGGCAGGGCGGAGGCAGGGGTTGCATTTTAAATGTTTGATTTGAAGGGGTAGGGTTACGTAAGCTGTGCAAAACTAATATACGTGTTATCAGATGTATTCCAAAACTTGAATTTGCAGGGCACTTGTTAAATTTGCTTTTGTTGCTGCTGTGCTTTCATTTTTTTGTGTCGTGGGGTTTTTTCCGTGACTTTGTAATAAGGTGTTCAAAAGTAAGTGCTTGCAGCAGATGCAGATATTGGTATTGACTTCCTTCTGATTTAATCAAGAGGGTAAAAAATTGTTGCATAAATAAAATAGTAAAAGTAAAAATAACAAAAATAACAAATAAATTAAAAAATAAAAATATTATTTGTGTCACTTCTAGCAAATAGACACAACTGTGTAATCAGCATTTAGTAACCTAAGGTAGCTCCATATAGATAATCAACTTAATAAATTGAGGTGATAATGAAAGGGCCTCTATGGAAATACATGTGAGCACCAAACTTGCCCTGCCAAATCCTGTCAAATAGCAGCTTTTACTCTGTGCCAAGGAAATGATCAGATTCTGGATATCTCAGAGCAGCATCTGACTTTCTGGGAACAGTAAATTCATTGTTTCTTTGGCATTTGTTTCTTCTTGATGTCTTGGGGGAATGAGGGTTTAGATTTAGTTAGCAATATGTAGTCTTATAAGTATGTGTAAGCAGTTTTATTTAGATAAATGTTTACCCTTGGAATTGTTTCAAACAGATAGAAGATGCTCATGTACAAATCCATGATCCAGAACTCCGTAAGATCCTGAACCCAACAACTGCTGACCTGAGATTTTCAGATTACTTGGTGAAGCATGTAACTGAGAACAGAGATGATGTTTTCCTTGATGGCACTGGATGGGAAGGAGGAGATGAGTGGATCAGGGCTCAGTTCAGTGCTTATCTTCATGCACTGCTGGCTGCTGTGCTGCAACCAGGTAGAACAGACATCTTGTTTACGGACCGAGATTGGGGTGGGTGTAATAAGTGTTTGCTCTGTTGCTGTAAATGTGTGGCCTGTCACTGGATCTCCCTCTGCCTGAAGTTTCATTTTAGGCTGCTTTTTCAGTTGTCCTTGGCTATCCTTGCTATTCCTTGACAAGTTTATTACTAATAATTCTTTCTTCACAGCCTTACAGACACTTTCTTCTTAGGCTGTCTCCTTCTACTTGATTTAATTAAGTTTTCCTCAAAAGTAGAAGTCCCTGAAACTCCATATATGATGAGGTCGTTAGGAACCTGAGTGTCATGTAGACTGTATTTGTAACCTCAAGTTAATTTTGGGAAACTAATTGGATTCAAGGAGACATGAAGTTAAGTGTATGTCTTCAGGAATTTTTACTTGACTGTTCCAGCTTTTTTCCCTTCTTGCCATGGTCCTAAGTAGAGATTCACATAAGTGAGAAGGTTCATCTACAGACTTTAAAAGGTTGTGTTTACTGGAGCCTCAAGGTTTTTTGTTTAACCTCAGAGGGAATTCTCTATGTTCCAGCCTTTTGTGGAAATATAAATAAAAGAATCAGTGTTTTATTTGTGGAAAATATTTAGTTTGCCCAGCACTCACCCTGTTAACTTCATTCTTGTCAGATTTTTCTCTATTCGCACCAATTAACAAATTCAGATTTTTGTTCTGTGGTGTTTTTGAGAAAACACGGGATTGAGAACTTGATTTTAAAATCTGGAAGATGCCAAGTTCTTGGTCTGACAACATTAATACTTTAAGGTGGTTACCTGGTTGATATGGAATAGCAGGGTTTTCTGGGAAGTCATACTATTTCACTCTTTGGCTCTAAAATTATTTCCTATACTCTTCAGTATTTAAAAAGGGTCGTTGTTATGATAAGTTTATTCCACAGTAGTTCCTACTGTAGTTTTGGAGTGGATTTGGGGGTTACTAACTTTGAATGAGTAATAACATAGTACAGCAAAGCCCAATGTATCTGACCAAGACAGTGCAAATGGTGTTTTTGTTCTAGGTTACTATGTGGCCGTTCTGACAGACATAGGTTTGGATGACTTTTTTTTGCCAGTAGAGCTCCTTACTTAGAGCTTTATAAATGAACTAAAAATAAGAAAACTATTTTTTAAGCTTTTTTTTTTTCCCCCCTCTTGTCCTGGAATTATATATTTTGGATACTTTAAAATAAAACCAAAACATTTTTAAGTGTCCAGTTCTTAGAACTGGAGTTCTAATTGTCTTTGACTTGATAAGAGCTTGGAAAAATAAAATTTTTCTTTACAAGGAGGTAATTTGTCTTGTAATTACATCTCTAATGAATTTCTGCAAATTTTCATCTTTAATTTATCAGACAATGAAAAGACTTTGTCAGACTTCGGAACAACATTTGTAGCAGCGTGGAAAAATACCCACAACTACAGAGTATGGAATAGCAACAAGCATCCAGCTCTTGCAGAGGTAAATTCCAGGTAAGGAATGATTTTAGCACTTTGATTCTTTCTATGAAGAAAAATATATCCAGAGTCAGGAGAAGTGAAAGTTGTTTAAGTTGTTTGTTGGCTGTCCCCAGCTATAGAAAGTTTGTCATTCCTCAGGAATTGTCCTCAGATGGTTCTCCTTTTTATTAATTGCTTCCAGGTGTACAGGGAGTAGCTGTGTCCAGGGTTGTCTCTGATGGGTATGGAGGGAAGCTGGCTGTTTTCTATCACATCTTCCATACTTTAGATGGGTTTATGTGTATTTTCACTAAAAGATTAGACCATGCCAGGCTTGGTAGCACTGTTGGCTGTTCATGTGTTTTGTTTAGTGTGGGTTACTACTGGACTGCAGGGAATTTTGTTTGCTTTTAGTTTGTCAGCTGCTGTAGTCTGAAAATGGTTTTTCTTTAGACTTATGAAGTTCTTTTGATCTACTCAAGGGATGCTTTCTATTTGCTCTGTGTTGCTGAAGGGAGGTACTTTTGACTTAGTGTTGAAAAGATTGTTAATATCTGGTCTGTAAATAGAAGGCACCTTATGGGTAGTTCATAAAAAGTCTGTGTTTGAGTAGTCACTGGAACCCAGCCTTCTGTGAAGTGATAGGCTAGTAAATCTGCAAAATATTTTTTAAACTTTTTTTGGTAAGGCACAGGTAGGGGGACAGCTAGTAACTATGTGATACAGAGTCATCATGAAAAAAATAAATATTTAATGTTTTCTCGGGTTTTTCTCTCCTCCTCTAGCCACCCATTCCAGGGACAGTACTCTGTATCAGATGTTAAGTTAAGATTGTCACAGTAAGTACACAGTACTTTGATTTGTATTTTTTTAAAAGTGTGGTCAAATATTACTAACTGCATAACTGTTGCTATGATGAACTAAGCAAGATAATGATTCAAATTGGCCATGTCCATGAAACTGTACACAACATTCTCTTGCAAAAGGTCACCACATCTAAAGATGAAACATTTGCCTGAAATAAAGGCTAGTGCAATATTTTATGTTGGACTTTACACATGAGAGCCTTGATTTTTTTTGTGTTGCAATTATAAGGCTTTTGTGTATTTATTTTTAATTTGTAAGCTAAAGCTTAAGCTGTTAAAACTTCCATCAGTGATTTTCTGTACATTGATATTATTAGGAGACACCAGCTTTTTTTTTTTTTTTTAAATTACTGGGTTTTAATACAACATTGTTCTAAAACTCTGAAGGTTCACTGTGTGCATACTGAGATGTCATTCAGCTTCTTCAGTTTACAAGTTTAAAATGAGTTTTACATAATTCCTTATTGCACCAGACTCAGCTGAACTTTAAGTTGGTCTCAGCTCCTGCCTGTAGTATTCAAGTCTAAAACTCAGTGGTGCTTGTTATTGCCATGGCTCTTCATCTCTAACTGAAGCCAGAATTCAGTCTTGGGTTTATGCACCAAGCAAAACGGATTGTTTTCTCACTTAGCTGTGTTGACCATAAAACATTTAGAGGCTGGTTCCCGAGGATGCCTGTAAATCAGCAGTGCATACACGCTGCTGACTCTGTGCCCGCCTTGGCTGTGGAAACACTGGTTTCAGTACACTGTGGGTAGACCTAAACCACGTGCTAACAGAGAACAGCTCGAGGAATAAAAAGGTTCAGACTTCAGCTCGCTGAATCTTTTTGTTGCTTTTGCTGACCAGTGACAGATTAAATTTCCGTGATGGCGATTAAGAATGCAAATGAGTCAAGATTAATCTCAAGGTAATTGCCTTCAAGAAGGTGCATGCTGATAGCAGCTCTTTTTATTAAAGGATAATCTTTGTGGAAAGACTTAATTTGAAAGATGTGTAGGTGTCTCTAATGTTGCCCTAGTTTTGTGTTTGAAAGGCAAGTTACTAACTCTTCTGGGCAGGGTGAGACCAGTAGTTCTTAGTGTGCTTCTAATAATACGTATTTTTACAACAGTGCTTTTGTTCTCCAGGTGGGACTTTGCTATCAGATACTCATCAAAATTACTTGCTTTTGCAAACTGAGCCTAAACTTGGTTTTGGTGTGTTCTATTCTTTCAAAATCTTCAGTGTAGATGGAAAAAGCAGAAAGTGGGAAAAGAATGTGGCATGATGTGTTGTTAAGTTTCACATTAAT
Organism: Oxyruncus cristatus; assembly: GCA_013399855.1. NCBI lineage: Eukaryota > Metazoa > Chordata > Aves > Passeriformes > Cotingidae > Oxyruncus > Oxyruncus cristatus. Next base: position 114,284 of record VXAY01006172.1, read on the forward strand.
GGGTTTGCAAAGCCTGAAATGTGGACTTGAAAGTCACAATTTAAAACAGATTATTTTCAAGTGATCATACTTGTGCAGTAGAACTGACTGCTTTTGTGCTTTTCTTTCCAAATGATGATAGTCTGTCATTTTTTTGCATTTCTTTAACAAAAGCGTGAGTGTAAACTGTCCTTGATCAAACATTTAATCTTAAAGAAAGGTACAAAGTAGACTCTATTTAGAAAGAAAAGGCTGATCAGTAACACTGTTTTGTTTAAAGGTTATATATTAGGGCTAAAACTTCTCAAAACTACTGCAAATCTGACTTTGTAATTTAGAACATCAATGCATCTTGGTAAACATCTCGGAAATGGTAATTAAACATTGGAATGGATGCCCAGGGAGGTGGTGGAGTCCCAGTCCCTGGAGGTGTCTAAGGAGGATGTGGCACTTAGTGCCATGGTCTAGTTGACACGGTTGTGTTTGGTCATAGGTTGGACTCAATAATCTCAGAGGTCTTTTCAACCTAATTGCATCTGTGATTCTGTGAAAGATTTAAAGTGTGCCTTGTAAGAGTGAACCATTTTTGGTGTTTTGACAGGATCTTTTCTTCCTCTGAGAAGCTTTCCTAACTGATCTATGTGGATAAGATGCATGCAGGAATTATGGGCTTGATCATATATATGAACTCTGTATATGTATGCTATGTAAATCTGTGTGTAATGATACATACTTTAGCTCTGTATTTTATTTACACCTGGGAGTAATAAGAAGTTGGTGAACTAACAGTCCTCAGTATCTCTCTTGATTAGCTCCGTGCAAAACAGTGAACGTGGAAAGAAGATTGGAAATGTGATGGTTTCCACCAGCCGAAATGTTGTACAGACAGGAAGAGCTGTAGGTAAGGAATGTATTTAAAATCAGCTTGCACCTAAGCAAGCTTCTTCTCTTTTGAAGAAGCATCCTATTTCTCAGTTATATTTTGGTTTAATCCAAGTGTGCTTGATAACATACACATAACTTACACCGGAGCAACATTTTGAAGGGTAGAGCTGCTGATTGAGGCCCCATATATTGTGTAATAGTGGAAAGAGAAGCAGCTAGACCAGAAATTAGTGTACATTCCTTTTTTCGTTGTGGCCTAGAGATGCATAGGGGAAGAGATGTTCAGGTAAGAGGTTTCATGTAATCTGGAAATCCTTAGACTGCACCACCTTCTGCATGAAATTATTCTCAATTTTTATGTTGCTTCAACTGGAACTATCCAGAGCTGGGTGAGATCAGAAATAGACCATGTGTCAGTTTCTGCAGATTTTGCAGGTGTCTGTAATTTTCTGGGAAAGCATTTGTTACATTTCAACAGGGGCTTTGACATCAGGGGTTTGAAATCACGTCGTCATCTTGCTGTGCGAGATAATGAGAGTCCACCCATTAAAGGGTTTGCTAGTTGTTTGGCAATAGCTTTGCCAAAAATTGTTTCACTTCCTCTTTTTTTCCTTCGGAGTCTGTCTTCTCTTTTTGCTGTTGTACACACTGGCAAGGAATGCCTTTTGGCCCCAAGTCTAGTGAGCCTTCCTGGGCAAAGGCCATCATAGGCTGTTTCTGCTGAGCTACTTGTGTTCAACTTCTTTGAATGTTTTCTGGCACAGATTCTGGAATTGGATTTTAAATCCCAAATTGGGCAACTGATTGTGTGATTTTGAATTTATTTTTTTTTTTTGTATTTCTTCGTAATACCTCAGTAATGATAACACTTCACTACTGATTTCTGGTTTGTATTGCAGGTCAGTCTGTTGGAGGAGCCTTCACGAGCGCGAAATCAGCCATGTCATCCTGGTTTTCCACATTCACGCAGTCGCCCCAAAGCCTCGGGGACTAAATGCTGGTTTTTCATAGTGCTGCTGACTATTTCAGGTGCAATGCTTTCTCTGAGCTGTAAAAAGACTGCTCCAAAATGTAGGAGTGGAGATTAACTACCCAGGACCAAAATGAGGTATATGTTGCTTGCAAGCAGGTGTGGAATGTTATTATTCAGTTTCACTAGAAGTATAGAAGAATGGTGAGTGTCTCCGTAAAATGGGCTGGCATTTGCAGTATATTGGTTATATTTAAAATGACTACTTCTCTTTAAAACTGAGCCTTTATAAAGACGTTAGCAAACAGGGCTTGTTGCAAGCCGAATGTGTTTGACTTTAGATTTGTACATTTGTACATTTTCTTGGATGTTGAAAATATTTATGTAAACTAGTTATATTTTTCAATCCAGATAGCCAAATGTTTGTGAATTCTTGTTAGAAATAAGCAGAATATAAATACTGATTCCTCTTTCAGATTGGATTTGAGAGAGTCTCTGCAACCCTTAAAGGGTTCCAAGCCAGGTGGAACTTTCTCACTTTCACCTCCAAACTAAACTCAACAAGGTGCAGAGTAAGACTGTGGCTGACAAGGGGTTTTTTTCCTTTATCCTCTATATCCATGTAGCATTGTTTGAATTACTCTGTCTCTGGCTCTCTTTGTGTCTCCAAATTTATGGGACAGTTGCAAAATCAGTATTTTTTTTTCATGTTATACAGTAGGCCTTCATAACTTTGCATATGTTTTTGCTATGTTTTTACTCTGGGACGCGAATGGGATTCCAGTTGGAGAGATCTCTTCAGGGAAAGTGTTACAAAACATTTCTCCCAAATTGGTAATGGATCTTAGACAATTCTGTGAGGTCTTGCTCTACTAGGATGTAATTACAACATCAATGTAGTTTCATACATAGAATACAAAGCACTAAACCCACCCAAAACTAGAACAGTAGCAAACTCTGCGTGGCTCTTTTTTCCCCCCCCCAGTAAAGTGATGAAGATTCTTCCAAATGAAAATCAGCTGTATTGACTTTTCTGTGTCTACTCAGGGAATGATCCATTTGGATAACTACTTTTTTCATAAGGAGAGTAACACTAGAATTGAGAGAGTAACTAAACTGTCTCAGTTCGTATCCTTGTGTGAAGAAATTGGTTTGAAAAGATGTGGCACAATGCTGTATTTCCTATGTGACATGCGTGCGGTGTCTTCTGTATGCAAGCGTATTGCACTTCCTGCGTCTTGATTCCAAGGGAGATTATTTCCTGTTTTCTTGAAATGCGTGTGCCTCTGTATGCCTTCTGACATCCCCACACGGTAGCTGTTAACATTTTCTGCATTACATTATCGAGTGTTCCAACCTTTCTTTACCCAAAGGCTCTTAGTTTATTGCCTCGTTGGTATCGTGTCAGCATTTTGCCGTGTTCTTTTCTGGGGCCAAGACTTCTAGTCATGATTATTTCTCCTGTTCCTCAAATGAAATGCAGCAGCTGTACAAGAGATAAACAAGAAGGCTTGAATGTAATTTGTTTTAAGAAATTAGGTTCTAATTTCTTATGTGTATTTGTAAAGTTAATAGAAAAGCTACATTTGCATCACGCTGTCACCATCCCGCGACACGGTTTTCAGTTTTATTGCTTCTAACAGTGATTTGAAAATGCAGGATCTGGTTTAAAGCCTTCATGAATTTTTTTTTCCAGGACAAATTAGATAGAATGACTGTGGAAAACCTAAAAGTATACAGCTAGTTTGAGTGGTTTGATTTGAGAAGGGCAAAAAAGGCCCCTAAAGCTCTATTAATCTACTGCTTCTGACACAACAAGATGTATCTATAGAACTGCAACTATTGCTCCTAGTCTCTGTGTGTATTTGTATATCTTCTAACACTTCTGATGCTCTTTACTGTTTTATTCCACAACTCTGTAACAGACACTTGTATCTTTTTCAAAGACTAGGTATTACTTTATATGCAGTGAAGTAAGACTAGCGCTGTCTTTATTCATGGTGAGTCTAGAGCTTTCTGATTCAGCATGCAGATAAGAAAATATCCAAAAATAATCCCTTGCTTTTGTGAAATGACTAACATATTGTCTGCTGTCTGGGATTCAAATGGTTGGGGTTCGTGCTGTCATGAAGACTGCAGAAAGGTTCATAAAGGACCTAAGCACCTGTGAAACCTAACTTCAGCAACTTAAGGCACACCAGGTAGATTTAGGCTTAGGAGTTCAGGATGGTGAGTTCTAGAAGCCAGGCAAGTGATTGGTATTTACAAGGTGTAGAAACAGGACCTTTAAAGATCCCTTTTCAATACCCTTGTTTTTGTCACCTCCTCACATGCGTTTTCTCTGTAGAATTCTCCTGTGCTCCAAATTTATATGGCAGATGTATTAGCTCTAAGCATTCCCCTTACTCTGACAGAATCCCTTGCTGACCTAGGAATATTAGAAAGCTGGCTTTTGTTCATTTGTTTGTTTTGTGGTGGATTAGTCTGAGGAAAGGCAGAACGAGGTGGCATCTGGAGCGCTAAGCTGACGCACAGCTGCTTGCTGCTTTGTACAGCAACTCTGTCACAATCCTTCACAGTGTTTCTCTTATGGGCAGGGACAGATCTTTCTCTGCAGTCTTATTCCCACTGTCCCAGCTGTCTCTGTTGTGGAACCAAACATACGACCTAATTAAGAGTATTTTCCTTTCTTTACAACTGATAGAATAAAAAAACTTGTGTTAATTTTCAATCTTTTTAAGAACTGGCATCCTGCTAGCAAACTGATCTCGGATTTAAATTCATACAGTGATTAAGACTCATGGAGTGGGTGGAGATGAAGTGATCTTCATAATTAGTGGTCTTCATTAACATCTATGTTTGCTCTTTAATATTTGCTTAAGCTTACTTTTGGGCTGCAGGAAGGCATGCAGCCACTGAGGTTCATCTAAGCTCGTGTAGTTCTCTTCTTAATTTAATGCTTGTAACATCTTTAGTTAAATCCAATGCAAATGCAAGCTATTTTCCTCTCCTCTGCTTTAAAATTGACAGTGCAGGCATTATTAATTATTAACTTCCATTTTGAAGACCCTGACAATCCATTTCTGCTCCGTAAGAAACAGTGAGTCCTAAGTGAATTGGTGATAGTGCCTCTAAATCAGTCAACTGTGAAGGTATTGTTACAGCTCTGTCGTGATTTGATGTTGCAAAGGTATTTCTGGCTGTCAACATGCAGCACACGCTGCCTTACAGGTAATGCAATAGCAGACCTCTCAACTTCCCGTCATCAAAGGCATCAACTTCAGCTTTTTGTATGTGCCAGCATTTGAGGAACTGCCTACTGAGCATAGGTATGAGATGTAAGTCCCCGAAGACCCAAGTATTGCTGACCTAATATTTCATTTGACTAAAGTGTTCAGCATCTTTCATCAGTCATTTTCACGTCATAACCTTGATTCCCGTGCACATCTGACACCAGTTTCCTCAAATGTCACAATTTAGTTAGACTTTTTAGGTCAGTGTTCTAGTACATTGCACTTGTTTGACCTTGTACATCTGTTTTAAGCACCTTTGTAATTAAATATAATATTTTGCCTAAACAAGCTTCTGATTTCCATACAAATTATAACTAAGCAGAGAAACTTATGTGGCAGTATTTAATTGTAAAAGTGAAGGCTGTTTTTAAACATAGAAACTATTGCTCGATAATTGAACATACAAGTAATGTATTTGATTTTTCTTGTGCTGCTTGAAAAATAAAATACATCCAGCCTGTTTGAAGTTTGGTCTGCTCAAAAAGCTGTATTATTTTAAGAATTTAACCCCACCAGAAGACACTTGCAGGCATCTGGTTTTGATATTGGTAGCTGCTTGTAATTCACTGGCAGTCTTTTTGAAATTTGTCTTCCATTTAAACTGATGGTGGGTGCTGCTTTTGCAAATTTAGGACAAGAGGATCCTCTAATGTGACTTTTTATTCCCTGTGGGGTGCTGCTCGTTGTGAATTGATGAAAGTGTTCAGGAGGTCACAGACCTCTCTTACATCAGTAAGAACTTTAGGTACAACTAAAATTTTGGTGTAGATGTAGCTTCAGAGTAGCATGTAGTTCCTGTGGATTGTGACATCTGGTCAAAACCAGGATGCCAGGTAAATGAATTGCTGCACATCCAGTTCTCTGCCATAGTGAGCTGTTTTAAGACTTTGCAACTTCTGCCATAATGTTGTTGTTGTACCTACTTGAGAATGATTTGGTAAATGGGTGTTACCAGTAGGAGGAAGCTTAACTGCCTTGAGTAACATTCAGGTGTGAATTAGATGGAGCTTATGTCTAGCAAATGGCTGCAGTTCTCTGAAATTTGTTAACATATTTCCAACCGTGTGCAAGTAGTTGTGCAAACACACTGAAAGGTAAATTTACATCATGTTTTTTATGCACTGTAATTTTACTTTCTTGCAGGTATTTAGTTTTCATTAAAAAGGGTAACATGGATGGTATTCATTAAAGGGAGAAACACTACAGTATTGTATCATGATTAAAGATGTATGACAAATTGTTTCATGGTGTTTTGAGTCTTTAATATTATAGTAGAGAAGGGACTGACTTAAAGAAGCAGGCACAGAGCTTTACTTCTGTGTTGTTTCTGGTCTTGATCCCATTCTTTATCAAGCATTAGAAGTAGTGTTTGGATTCCTAAAATATATGGAGGTGGATCACTTCTGTCAGTTAAATTGTTGAATAGTGACCCTCACTTAGATTACATTATTCCCTGTAAATTGGCATCATATATGCAAAACATCTGTGCACAGGTGGCTTAATCTCAGTTGTGATGGAACTTGGAAGTCTAGCTGTCTTGAGTCCTTCTGTATAGGTTCAAAATTGCTTAATCATACATTGCTCCTCTTGTAAGAGTATTCCAAAATCAGCTGGTAAAGTAAGACTTTTTTTTTTTTTCTTACTTCCCTGTCTGAATTTATTGACTTAATATTGATGAAAGCACAATTACTGTTTGCCTCAGTAGTAGCAGAGAACACCTGCAAAATCTTTTCCTGTCTTAATGTAGATCACCAAGAAAGCACCACTGCTTTCTAGATCAGGTGAGCCTAATCAAATAAGAATGTTTAGACTGAAGGAAGAACAGTTATCTAAAGTGAAGGCAGATGTGCAGCTGTCTTCTTGTCTTAAAAACAAGATGGGAAATACCGCCACTTACATATTTATGAAACAGGTGGAAAATATTGAAAAAGAAACTCAATTGGTTTCTCGTCTTTCAATTCAGATACTTTAAGAAATACACACTGAAACACAGTGGAGAATTTAAAAGTTCAGGCACACCAGAAAGTGGCAGAAAGAAAATGCTGAGCTTAACATATTGCCTAATGTGACCTGTGGTTACTGACCTTTGCTGCTCTGAATAATTTGTGTGCATATGAATTTTGACAAGTGTAATACTGTGCCAGAGAGCTGGATGAAGCATATGCCCACTCTTAATTAAACAATTTTGGAAATTGTTTCCTAATTATTTTTTTCTCTTCAGTAAAAGCACATGCTCAGAGTTAAAATAAAATTAAAAGAAGCTGTGCTTCTTGCACTTTCTAAATCTTAGCATCACGATTTAGCTTGGTGTTTAACACATGATCTGAATAGTCTTTAAGTTCTGCATTACATCATTACCTCTTATTAGTAGTACCTTTTACTGTCCTCTTTGGTCATATTAATTCAGCAGAGTGCATGTGTGTATTCAGTACACTTTGCTGTTTCAAGAGATGAAGTCAGGTAGTGCTTCAGGTGACCAGTCATACTTGAGCACTCCAGCAGTGGCATATGTCTGGGGCTTAAATCCTCTCTTTGCTGAAGCGGAGGCACCTGGTTTCACAGGTTAGACCAAGACACAGAAGAGCTGGTTTTTAGAGCAGCAGGGGAGAAAAGCACACACGGAGATGCTGCCATTTCTCTTTCACCTTCATGCCTGTCCCATTTTCTTTGTTAGTCCTTTCTTCCACGTCAAAGGTTCTGTGACTCAGTACTGACCCAAGTCTTGCTCTCACCTGCTGGTTCAGGCCGTTTACCAGCCCCTTCCATACTGGAGCTTGGGGGGTGTATGAGGATGTACAGATGTCATACAGGCTGCCTCCTGGCATCAGGAATGATCCCTGCATTTTACGGAGTCTGCTAGTACTCCTCTGGGTTATAAGAACTCTGCCTTGCTGAACGGGACTCCTGAGAAACACTGTAGGAGGAGATATTTTAAATACTTCTGAAAGTGGAACTAAACAGAACTTCGTGTGGCTAATGTTGAGCAGAAAGTGGAAAGAAACTGGTTTTAAGGGTGAGCCTACTTCAGAGTCTGCCTAAAAGCTCCTTTCATGTAGGAATCCAGATCCAAAAAAAGAAAACAATTTGAAGGTAGCTGGAAATGGGAGACAGAGAAGGAAAAATACTAGTTTGATTAGTAAGTTAGGTGGGCTGCAGGTTTGTCCACAGGTGGCCCCTTGGTTGGCCTGCCATGTGGGAGGTGCTTGTGCATCCTAACAGAGGCATTGAGAAGTGAAATGAGAAATATTGTGAAAAGCAGTAGTCCTTTGAACCAGGCAGTGCTTTAAATCTGAAATACAATCTTCAGAATGGTATCAAATTATTCACCCCCTGCAAATTAAGTATCCATCTGATCCTGTTCTCTGTAAAGCTTGATGCAATTCACTGCCCTAGATCCGACTGGTCCCCTTACAACAAAAAATTAAACTTGCAGTTAGGTATGTATTTAAGCAACTGTAAAAAGGAGTGGATGCATTAAAAATTAGCAGAGGCCAGATCACGTTTTTATTACTTTGGATAAGGGGAACTGAAACCATGTAAGGCTGACTTAAATTTAGTTCTACCAGAAAAGAGGCAAACTTGCAAATATATAAAAACTTGAGAACAGAGTTGATGCAATGAAGCTTGTATGTAAATATATGTCAGAGCCAAGTACAGGTTGAATAGGCTGAAGCTCTGTAGTAAGATATTAGCTAGAACTCTGTGAAGGCTTTAATCACGTTTGCTTTCTTTATGAAACAAGAACTGCAGTTTTTTTGGCTGTTGCCTTTGTTCCTGCAAAAGTCTAATTCTACTAGTGACCACTTCCAGGCACATGACAATGCTTTGCCTGCACAGTTTCCTTCTTGAATTATGCAGGGAAAGAATTCAGACTTGAGAATAGCATTTGCCAGCTGTTTTCCTTTGTGCTTAAATACTGACTGCAGCAAATGATTGTGTAAGTGAACTAATAGTATGTCTTTAACAGTCACTAGAGAACTGTTCAATACTTGACTAGTCTTGTCTTTAAAATACTATATAATTAACAGTAAATAAATTTTAAATAAGGTACTACATAATCTTGGACCATATAGAATACAAAAGGTACAGATAACATCTAGGGGAAAAAAAATACAAAAAATGTAGACTAGAAGGAAGTCATATAGACTGACTGTATTTCAAAAGATGTTCCTAGAGGGGTAAAATCAAGAAGTTCTTCCAGCTTCTGTTAGGCAACTGTGACTTAGAGCCACTGCAATTTAGTATTTCCTATTTTTTTTGCCTTTTTTTTTCCCCTTTGGTAAGAAACAACAGATAAGATTTTAAACTCAAGTTGAAAGTTCTCAGTAACAGAACCAGCCCACTCTGCTCCTTCACTAGCTACATAGATCATCTACACTTGAACAACAAAGGCTTATCCTAAAGCCTAATGCAGCTTGATAACAATGAAGTGGAGAATGAGCCACAGAACTGAGCAGTCCACCTAGGCTGGAGTTACTTGGATACCACTCATGTTTTTGCCTGAGGTATGTGATTCTCCAAATTGCATTACAAAAGAGTATCACTGGTTTTGTTTTAATGTATGCTCCCTTGCATAGGCTTGCAACTTGAAAGCAATATAAACAGACCCCTCTTATCTAAAAAATTTAGGTGTTAGAAAAGTTTATGTAATGTAAATGTAAACATGTTATGTCACAGTCTTAAAAAAAAAAAAATAAAATTGGTAGCTTGCCATTGTTATTCTGGGTCCTATAAATCCCCACATGGCACAAAATGCCAAAGCACCAGGAGGGGTTTTTATGTAAGGCAGGTTTCTTACCTAACGTCCCCTTTCTAGTCAAAACCTTTAATAACTGAACAAGACAAAACTTTGTAAAGCCACTTGAGGCCTAGTCCCAACAATATATAGGTGTTTTTGTTGAAAGCTGCAGCTGTATTTAATGGAAGAATAAATGGAATTTGGGAAAAGCGGCAGTCTGGACAATGGATTAAATAAATTTGACTATTAAAGACTGAAAATAGGTCTGCTATCTTCTGAACTTATGGAAAAGGTTCCTCGTTTACCCCCTTGACTGCCTGCTGTTCTTTACTTTTAGTAGGGCAGAATTTGTCCCATGACTGGAGGAGTGCCAATTTATAAAACTGATAGCAGGGGATTAAAGTTCTGTGTAATCCTCAGTTTGACTTGAATACCTAATTTCCAGCTTTCGCCGACAAGTAAGCACAGGCAACTTCATGTACTCATCTCCAGGCTTAACTATTTCAAATTGCCTTCAATCAGCGACTTGCTCTAAGTGCACATAGCTCCGCCTTTCAACCAAAAAAGCACACTCAAAGTCAGTTTGGATTCAATCTTTTTTAATAAATTAATGTCATTCAAAATACAGTGCCAGAACATGATGCAGCTGAACATGCTAGTAAGGTTTGTCATGAAGCACCTGTGTTCATGTTAGATCGGCGGCGCCCCGCTACTGCTAGTGGTTCCTGGGATTAATGCCAGAGCAGCACTAGTCATCTGCTCTCCTGCACACACAGCACAGGATATTCCTGAAGTTTGCTCTCCCCCCCCTCCCACCCCCGAAGTAAAAAAACCTGACAGCTAAGGGATATCTATACACAATCACACTACAGTAATGCTTGTTATTAAATTAACAGAAAATAAAGACCTGGTTAATCCACACTAAAACTTTGTTTTACAATGGAAAAATACATCAGCAGCAGGAAGTAATATACATGAGCCAATGTTACTGTAATACAGAGTGTGGAGGCATTTACTGATTAAAGCCCCACACAGACCCGCACTATGAGGGCTGGCAATTCCTATTGCAAGCCCAGCAACTTAAGTCCACACCTGGTAATCTACCAGCTGCTTGGAAGACCTGTATTCTAAATAGACAGGTATAAGTTAGTGAAAATAGAACACATGCACCTCATCATACAGCTTGACTGAACCTGCAGTCATTTTGCCCTGCATGTTACCATACAATGGAAGATCTACCCTTCCTACCACAGGTAGATCCATGGGATTTGTTTCTTTTTCTTTTAATGGCATTACTATACCAACATGGATATTAGTATTAAGTAAGTGCAGCACAGTCCTTTTATTAGGCCACACTGACAGTTATATAACTAGCACTTAAGTAGAATATCCAGAAGTAGTTCATATATAACTGGAAGATATTTTCAAAAGAGTTGAGACATCATCCTAGAAACATTAACTACTTTTTTTCTGAAGCTAATTTTCCTGAACTGAGACTTCATAGAACTAGAATTAATTCTTTAGACAAGTCAGATGCTTAAGCTTATGATATACATATACGTTTCTCAATTATCAGATAATAGTATTTCAGATTATGGAAGCGTATCTGCTCATTTCATTTATTCGTACTGAAGGGCGGCAGGTGTTATTAGGTAGGGCATTAAAAATACAACTCATGAAAGACAGGTCTGACATTCCCATTCTCAGACGTCTTCTTTCACAGCCATTTCTTTTCTCTTTTATAACTAAGCATGGAATCAGTTGTGCAGTCTAATTTGGGAGCTATACAGGTGGTAAAGTAACCATCTCCCCATCCAGCTCAAATTCATCAGCTCCGTCTGGTGAGAAGAGATATGTTGGAGGTTTCCATGGGGACTCTTCAAGGCAAGATGGATACAGCTTTCCTACAGTGCACCGGAAGTCCTTCCCCAAGTCCCACAGCACACGTTCCGATATATGCTGCCTCAGAAACCAGCGATCGAGTTCCAGGTCGTACTGGTAGGTGGCATACTTGGCTCTCTCGTTCATGTGGGTTTCTCGTATAAAGACACACAAGGAATTAGAGATGACAACGGCCCTAACGCAGGGGTCGGAGTAGCGCTTGGCAGGGATATTGGCTGCCATCCTCCACTCGTTCTTATTCACGTCGTAGATTTCCACAGTTACAGAAGATCCATCTACAGTACTGCTTGGGAGCCTTATACCGGAATTGCTGGCGATGTGCAGTCCTCCAATATAGAATATTTTATCACCAAAAGCAGCAGCCGAAGCAAAACATCTACTTGTTTGCCGCATGGCCATTTCCACCCACGCGTCCGACCTGGGGAAATAGCAGTACATCAAGTTGTGTGCCATGACGTAAATGCAGTTGTGAACTGTCACCGCTGTGCTCCACTGCCACGCGCAAGGCAACGGGCTCACCATGGTCCACTCATCCTTCTCAGTATCGTATCTCTCCACAGTTCTCCTGTTGAGCTCCCCACCGACGCTGTCTCCTCCAATTGCATAGATGTATCCTTCACAGCAGACCAGGGATGGCTTTATACGAACAAACAGCATCGGTGTCTTTGGAAACCAAGTGTTTTGCTGCGCATCAAACCAGTAAAAGCAATTCACAGTTCTGAAGGCAGCCTGGAGTTTGCTGCTTTTACTGTGATTGGTTTTCGTGTTTTTCAGAGGAACTTGCCCACCTGCTATATAGATGTCATTATCAGGAGTTACAAGTGTCCCAACCTTATGCAGGTCAGCGGGAGGGTTGCAGAGTTTGTAAACTTTTTCTGCCTGTGGGCTGTAACAGACAGAGGAGTAAAGACTACCAGGGTTTTCAGCAGCAGCTTCAATGAATATCATCATCTCCTCTTTTGTCATGCCAAGTCTGGGCTTGAAAAACTTGGGCATTGATTTGTACAGTCCTTGCACCACCACTGATTTATCATTGGGTGGTAAGCCTTGAAACCAGGCTCTCTGTGTTACTTCTGAAAGTGCATCGATTCGGATTTGGCTAAGAACAGAGGACAAGTACTGCGATCGTGATTCCGTGTTGTACTCCAGCCATAACATAGCAGCTTCACGAACTGTCTCCTCCTTTTCCACATTTAAATTGTCACTGCTTAAAATATCTATCAGTAGATCATGTGACAGTTGCATGAAAGCCTCCTGGTGGTACACGGCTGTGAACTTGTGCTCCACCATTCTTTTAGCACTCTGTTTTAACTCTTCACAGCTGAAGAGATCAGCAAAACTTAATAGACGCACACAATTTTCTGCATTAATTTTTTTGATTAAGTATTCTCTACACCGCTGTAACACATCATCTACCTGTAATGCAAAGAAAAAAAACATAAGAAGTATTACTGCATACAATGTACGTCTTCATGTACCAGCAGCACATAAAAGTACCTGCATCTAGGGTTGAACAACAGTGTTTAGGCCTGGAATACTCGCTACACACAAAAATACAGTGGTGACTAATTCAACTGCTTCATATAGGTGAAGTACACCACATGACTATGTCTGTTGGAGAAACTAATTTCCTAAAAGTTAGAAGTGCACTGGTTTACTTCCACCTTCCATAGGGACTGTAATGCAAGGAGGGAATGGACACAAAATGTATTTGAAGAGCAACTGCTGTCTATACGGAGCGAACTGAACACAAGTATTTTGAAGTGACAGAACAGGAAAGACCATTTAACAAGACAAAGAGTGAAACAGTTTGGAGATTAGAAGCTGCTATTTCATACTCAAAACATTCCTACCTGTAAGAAGCAGGCAGTTTCATAGAGCTGCTCGACTGTGCTGTCGCTTATTGCCAAGTTACCCGTGTATGCGTAAGTTATGATAATCTGTAAAGTGGCTGCATCCACATTCCTCAGGTGTACGTGTGTTTGTTTACTTTCACTCAGCCCGCTCATGAACATAGCTCTGAGGAGAAACATCCATATTAGGACAAGGAGCAACAGTGAGTAATCTTCATTTCCAGTCACCTAGAAGTCTTTGGTTATTACACTCCAAAAGGTGAACAGTCTTTTTGCTTGCCTGTTTACAAGAGTTTAGTATTTACCTCAGGCTAACATCTAGTATTTAAGATAAACATTCTAAAAGATAAACATTCTAAAATATTTAAGATAAACATTCTAAAGGCACTCATTCCATGAGTGCCTCCTGTAGAAATATTTTATATTCATGCAAACTCTTCTATGTTAATCAGCAGAGAACTCTAATGATTTTGGAGTTTTAGTAATGCAATTTAATCCTTTTTCTATGATAGGTGGTAAGAGGGAAGAAACACCCTCCAGCAAACACTGTTGTAATGTACTACAGCTAGATTTCAGATTCTAAAACAAAGGAAGCAGATTTATGCAATGGACTGAGCTAAGTCGTATCAAAAAGGATGCTCCTCTGGGAGGAGGAGAACTGCAGTAAGGACTAGCATTCTATGAGTTATTTCTTATATACCATTCATCATAACATGCAGTAAACTTCAAGTTCGCAGACAAAAAAAAAAAAATCAAAAAAAAAAAAACTATTAGACCTGGTCTAGGAAAAAAAAAACCCAAACCATAAGTATTTCCATTATACCTCCCTGAAAAAGAGTAGAAAGGCAATTTCAAAAAATGGTTATTGTTTCCATAATGCTTTATACACCTATTGCCCACTCTGGTATTTTAGCTGCAACATGGTTAAGAGCTACCTGGAATCTCGTACTATAAACCACGTACCTGTCAATTTTCTTAAAACAGGGGCATTGGTTTTAAGAGCTTTATATTAATTGAGGTTTGGTATTTATGGTTATAATTATGGTTGTAAAATTCAGTTCAAGGCTCTTTATATTTGGGTGTTTTTCAGGAAATCAGGTATGAGAGAAGTCAGAAGGAATCCAGTCTTTAGTCTTGCCTCTGGCTGTCAAGGTGAAGGGAACATGGAGATACAGTCCCTATGCAAAGCCATTCCAGGAAGCATCCAATACAAAGACAATATCCCATCTCCATTTCTCACACTGAGAAAGGAAGAGGGAGCTGTTGGAGGCTCTGGCTCTGGCTCATGCTTATGCACTGCTGAGCAGGCTGTGCTGGAGCAGGGTTGCACATCGTTCAGGCACAAAGATGGAAGGTAGGCTGGCTGCAATCACACACAATGGCTGGATCACACCAAGGGATGCTTTGCCTTTCTTCCCCCTCCTTCAGGGCTATCAATTTTTCATAATAAAGCTAAATTTAGGAAGCTGAGCATCTTCTTGTAAACCAAAGTAGAGGAGAAAAACAGAACACGACAAAACCACAAGTTTGATACTTCTTTTAACCGGTGCCAAAACCTCATTCCATAAATAATAAACAAACACATATGAATAAGAGATTTGACTGCACATTCTGATGCAGCACACTGTGTGGACTCATGACAGCTTTCCAGCCTTATGATTAACCACCCACATTAAATCTGGCTCCATTTCCAGTGGCTGATACTTTACAAACTGTTGGAACTATGTCATTTGCACAAGGCCAATGGTAATAATCATTATCTAGTGATCACACAATACTTGTTGCTAAAAATTGGACCAGACTCATCCGAGATGAAAAAATAAACACAAAAACCAGCAGCAACAAAAATTAATAAATTAATCCTTGAACAGTTTTCTACAAGAAAGGAGACAAAATAGAGAAAACATTTTAGATGTGTTCTGTACAGCGAGCCCATCTCAAGAAAAGCAAATTTGCAAACCCTTCTGTGATTAAACAGGAAAGTTATAATCCCTCCACAATGCATCAGGAAGGTAAAACATGCGTGGATGTCACCAGGACTAGTTTCAAGCTTCAGAATTCGTTCCAGACAGGCAGATTAATTATACTGTGTTGCCAACAAAAAATGATTAATCACTGCAGAAAATTCTTGGTGTCTCATCATCAAGGTCTTACTATGAATGTATCTGCAAAAAGGGGTAGCACTCAGTGCATCTTATTAGAAAAAGCTTTTCAAAAGACAAGAAACAGGACACCTGGGAAGCAAGAGCTCCTGAATTTAAAATGTCAACAGTATCTAGGGAGGGGCATGAAACAAACAAACAAACAAAAAAAAAAAAAAAGAACCAAAAGACTCTCAAACAAGGGAAGAGTTCCTGGCATCTTTGCTGAGCAGAGAAAAACACATGATTCAGAAAAGGAAGCCATGAACTCACACAGCAATTCCTACTTTTAGCAGAGGCTTCTGCTAAGAAACTACAGTTAAACACGATAATGGAATTCCCATAGCCAAGTCTCAATAATCCCTTGTTATCCTACCTGGGGAAATAAAAACAGATTAAATACTGTAAAGATTAAGTGTGAAGAGAAAGAAATTCACTAATTATTCAGACTCGATTAACTCCCTAAAGAAAACGAGCCACACTTCTCATAGAAAGTACAATACTTATCTAGAGTTAAGTCACAAGATGCTAGAAATTCTATTTTACTATTTTGGTGTGGAAAAGTAAGGATATTTAGGTTTTTTTACTTATTTCACCAATCTTTACGTCTCTGCAACACACTGCTAATTAATATTACACTCAAAAACAGGTACCACAAATGTTACAGAATTAACGGAGCCTAGTTTGAATACTTACCTGAAATACGAGCTGCACGTTGCAAGAACCATCTTATGGCAGGGAAATTCAGTGCCCTCAACAATCAACACTATGTCAGTTAGCAACTGCTGTTCATAAAAGAATTTTAACTGCTCCAGCAAGGATACAGCATACTCTGTATTTATCTGCCTCTCGTCCTGGGTAGACATGACTGTATTCCATTAATATTTCCAGGACCAGAGAGAAAAGTCAAGATCTTTTCACCAGAGAAAGGTCAGTTGAATGTTTCTGAAGTAACCCGGAAAGAAATGGCAGGAGGTCTGTAGCCTTCAGAAGTGATACTGATAAAAAAGGGCAGTTTTATCTTGAACTGCTGAACCAATGTTTGAGACTTTGACCTGCTGTTAGGTCATCATGCCTTAACTTGATGTCCCAGTCTGTTCAGAGACTTTCAAGAGTGTCTGCAGAGCTCCTGTTGAGATCTATGACGCAGCAAATGAATGAGCAAAAGTGAAGTCTGAGGTAGATTTCGTGGTAACATCTCGTGATCAGTGGCTGCACTTGAGTGACTGAAAGCAGGAAAATAAAATTAATTTACCGTTAGCACTTTAACAAAAAACTTTCTTAGTTACCCCCTTAAAACTAATTGTTTAACAAACATTTCTAAATTAGTACTTAATTACTTGCACTGAAATCCTTGTAGGAAAAAAGTTAAACAACAAAAGTATCAAAGAAATGAAAGCAGAGGAGTTTGTACATTAATTCTCATATGACCTACACTCACAAAATAATTTACTTTGTCAACACAGCTTCTAAGGCTGGAGAGTTAAAACGAGGTTCAAAAAGACTTTATTCCTTTTGAAAGAACTACCCAGATTTCCCATAGAGTACACCTGTGAATTTCATTCAAACACTGATAAGGCAGCCACTTTTTTTCCCTATTTCCTTATTAAACAGCTACTTTTCCCACTTCTTTGTTGTTTTTTTTTTACTTAAAGCTTGTTAATACCAGGCCACTAAAAATATAAATGCAGTTTCTTCAACTGCAACTTTAGTTTTCCAACTGAACTCTCAACATCACGATCAAGCTGTTTCCTTCACCTTTGGCATTCTCCTAGAGAACAAGCAAAATCAGAGACAGGGATTAAAAACACCTAAAAACTTATATCCCCAATGCTTATTTGATTCATTGTCTCTTGTAGAAGGGCTTCACCTGTTAATATTTCACACGCTATTTTTTAACTTCCAAATAACTTCCATAGAGCCAGGTAGGCCTGACTGCTGCAGACAATGGAAACGAAAAATAAGGAAACAGTAGAAGCAAAGGGATGCTGGAATAGCAGGGGTCAAAAACACCTATAGTGGCTACCAAAGCCTATTTACTTGTTTGGACATTTCTCCTCCTCTTAAAAATAGGGTCAGGTTTTATCTTATCTTCCAGGTGGACACAATAACATAATTAAGAATGAGATAGTTGTGACAGTAAAATTACCATTGTAACAGGCACCGGAGTACCATAGCTATCAAATACTTTGAGATTTATTTGATCTTGCACTGTTCTTCTGCATTCGAAATCCGAGGAATAACCAGGGACATGTTTGTCTTGTGTCTAAGACATCACTATCATTATAGTTCATGATGAACAGAGAATGCAGAAACAACTTGCTTAAAATGACATACTTTAAATTCCACACAAAAGTACATGATTTAGTGCAAGATGAAGGCTGTAGAAATACCTGCCAGCCATATCAAAGATCTAGTATTTCAACACAGCCCTGCCTGTAATACAATTCAAAACCAGCTGTCTTTCAAGATTCACTCAGTTGAAACAGATATGCTTAATTAATGCCACTTTAATTACTACTAATTTAGTGTCACCCATCTTTATCATTGAAGAAATGTACACAAACAGGAATCTCAAACTCTTCGTTTCCTCTGGTTGTTTAACTGGAAAACAGTCCGAACAGCCTTCACTGTTTGTTCAGGTGGACACAGTTAATTATGAAAAACAGAACAGATGTTAGTATTTGGGGGAAGAAGGAGAAACTACTGTCTGCTATAAGAACAGATACTAGCACAAGTCTTGACTTCAGTCCTTCAAAGTTCAGGTAAGCTCTGAAGTAACCAAACCACAAGTATATTGAGGATATACAAAGACTCTGCAAAAAGATCCTCTAAAGCAATTCTGCTTCAAGTCCCAGCTTCTTTTCACCAAATTCAGACATCCCATCTCTGCAGCACTAACCCCTATCCTGGTTATCTGATAACAGCTTACCATGCAACCTAATCCACTGTCAGATTCTGCACTGAACTTTAAATGGCTACAGAGAAACACCAACTTCCTAAGTGTGTTAGGCCCACCGAAATAAATAGCTCGTGGCTCTGCTGGTATCCCAGGTCTCTCTACAGCATTGTTTTTCCTGGCTTAGGAGTAAAGTTTCAAGAACAATACAAGCTGGTGGATTAAGCTCTGTTTGGGCAGAGTATCAGTAATACTAAGCTTCAGAAAAAGAAGTCACTGATATCATAACTTTCTATACTGATGTAATTGTAAATAATACAAGTATTTCTTCAGGAACAGGAAATAAGAGCGAAACTGATATGCACTGGTTCAATCATTAGGTACTAGTACCAGCCAAGGATGCCATGGAGAAATGGATATACACCTGCTACTAAGATTAAAGACATTTTTCACAGCATGGGGCTGACAGTCAGTAACTGAAAAAGCAGACCTGTTCAGTAGAAGACGAGTTGAAACTGTGAAATTAATGACTATAAATAACCAGTACATTTGAGTACGACCCTCAACAGCAGAAAAGATTGAGGAATGACACGAGTCTTGTTGCAGAACATTTTTGTGATGTGAATCACCTTTGAACCATACATTTGCAAAGTTGCAGTCCTTGGTTTACAGGAAACCATCTGTCATGTGCTCCAGGGAGGTGCACATGGGAGGAACATGCTATGTACATGGCTCCTGTTTTCCACATCCACCCTCTGTTTTGCTGCCAGCAATAACCATTTGCCAAAGAACAAAGTTTTGTATTTGTCACAAAGTCTGGAGTTGCATCCGATTCCCTTGTAATGGAACCATACTAAATACTCCTCATCACGGATCTCTGAATTTCTGTTACAAAATTCATTTATGTTTTCATTTGCTCAAGAGAAGTGACTGTTCAAAACATTAGGATAAGTAGTGAGGAACATCATATAGTGCCTGGAAGTCATCCAAGATTACCTACCTCTCTCACACCTCTGTGAAGAGTTCAAAACAATTTTAAAGGAGATACTCTCCTCACTTTAGAGGCTGGAGAACTGAGGCACTGCAATAAAAAGCAGCTTGTCCACAGCTGCCAACGTAGTAGCTTCTAACAGAGAAACACGAGGCTAAGCTCTTTGCAGTCCCAACCCAACATCTCTCTCACCATGCTGTGCCTGGCTTGGATCTCAGATAAAGCATGTGGATATCAGCTTAACAAAAAAATAAGGACTAGAGAAGATGTGTACAGATACGCTACAGTCAGCTGTAGTTTTAATAGCCACACAGCAGTGAACATTCCTGACTTACGGACGAAAAGATCTACAGCTGAAGTTACTTTAATATCCTGAACTGAAATTCTGATAGAATAAAAATAACCCTTGGATACAAGTTTCCATGAATGAGACTCTCCCCTTCAACACTGTCACTGGAGTGACCATTTTGTTCCGGGCAACTTCTTCGAAGCCGGCTAAGACTGGACGGGCAGGTAGCTGCTGGAAGGCCGCAGCAGTGCCGGATTGCAAATGAAATCAAAGTATCACCGGGTGAACCAAAGTAACTTTCTGACAAGCTGGAGAGCAACATTAGGTAACATGTTGATAAGAGGGTTTGTTTTTAAGTAATTATTCCTTTTCGCTTAAGTAATTTTAATGAGGTGGCTTGTTAACACTTGTTCATGTACTTCCAATCTGAATGAGACCATTCAAAAAATTAGTCATCGAATGATGAGTTATGGGATAGGCTATTAATTGCCTTCCTTGAATCTGTTTATTTTCTGAGGTCGGGCAAAGATTGATAAACAGAGATATATATACTACACTACATACATGGCAGTGTTAACACTGTACTTCAATATATGAAGTATAACATGGAATAAGTATATTGACCATTTCCAATTTAATTGGTAGGGCAAGATATATAGATATAATAATCTTCAACTGGACTCATTTAAACAAATATTTATTGTTTTCCAAATTATAAGCAATTTCTCTTTTGTTTTGTAAGTTTTTTAGATACTTTGATACCGGGAAAAGTAAGTCCTTCCGAAAATCCCATTAAGTAGTCTGCCAGATTAGATGCCTAACTGCCATAAAATGCTGGGAAACACTTAGAAGATCTATGAAAATGTCACAGGTCCCCATCTGCATCTTCAGCCATCTAAATACCTCCTGAATTCTAACTTCACTAACTACAATTCACACTTAAATAAACCCTTATGTTTGGAAGAAAAATTAGAAACACAACAATCAAAACTTATCTCCCTGGACATTCAATTTATGTCATCCAGTTTTAGCTAATTTTAAAAAGAATTTTAAATACTACTTTTGTGCACTTTTAATCAAATTCCTATTTCCATCCAAGGGCAGCTTCATACAAATCACAAGTAAAAACATGTCTAAAGAACTGAGTCATTCACTATTTTTAACATAATAATACGTCAGAATTCAGACCTGAACAAGCATTTGTGTGTGTGGAGATCACAATCCTCCCAGCTAGCAACACAAGGACCAAGCTCAGGCACCTTAATACTTGGCTGCTATTAGGGATATTCCAAGTTACAAAATTATTATACCAGCTAATAGCAAGGGCAAATGTGAGTATTAAAACTGATTAGAATCAATTCTGTAAATTGATAAGAAAGAAAAAGAAGAGGGAAGAAGGAGAGGAGAGGAAGGAGAGGAGAGGAAGAAAGAAAGGAGTTGGAAGCTCTAGATTCTTGAGTAATGTATCAAATTTGCATCCTTGGCAGTGAGAAAGAAATAGGTAATTGATGAAACAGTTCCAGACTGGGAAGTTTTCCTCTCTTCTAAAGCCATCAAAGGTGTCTTTGATAGCACTGCAGTCCAGAAAACCTAGGACATCAAGGAGATTCTAATAAAACAACAACGTGAAATTTCACAAAAAACAAGGACAAATTTATTCCTACAACGTTATGCTGGAAATGACTACTCACCTGGAAACTACTACTGTTTTCCATACCTATTATGTCTGGGAGGTGAGTTACAACTTTGAGGTAGGCGAGTTTTCTGAAACTATGCAGAAGCTAGAGACTAGAAGTGTCAGACTCCATGCTAACAACATGTTTGGTCACAATGCACTCCTTATTACCAGTTTCTTTCCTGTTTTTCTGCTCCTAAAGGAAGTTATACACTAAAGGAAATAGGTGCTCAGAAAGAAAATTAGCACCAGATAAACCAACAGCTTAAATTGGCAACTGGACTTCTACACTGAGCACAGGTAGTTTCCATCCCCAAGGGTGTTTCTGTTTTGTGGAAAGACTTGATGTGTTTTGGGAAATTAACCTTTGAAAAAAAAGTGGGTCATGGATGTCTCCAGTAAGATTCAGCCATGTATCATGGATATATACAAGATGGATTTTTTTCCCTCTGAATTCTAGTACGTTAATGAAGCTAATCTGTTTTATTTAACAACTTAAATTTGTTTTCAAGTATGTGTCAGTCCCTTAAATATTCACTACATGATGTTCAACTACAAATTCAAGCATTTCTACATTAAGAAATTAGATTAATAATTAATGTAGCTTAATTAATTGTAAGTTAGTTCCTGAAAGGGTAAGTCTTATAATGGATATCATATTCATGCATATAAAATTTATTCTCAAAGTGCAACAGCCACTAAATAAAGAGAAATTTTAGGATTTGCACCAATTCTGGTCTGTTTCATAATCACATGACCAAAACAAAAAAAGCCTGCTTTGGAAAAAAAACCAAGCACAAACAGCCATCTGTCTAAAATGTAGTCAAAAAAATACTAAATAAGCAGCAGCATCTTTTCGTCCTCTTTGGTCTGTTCCTGCAAGATGCTAGTTACACATCTTTGAGTATAATGGGCCCCTTTTACTCCACACGCAAAAAATAATTAGGAAAGAGGTGCGACATCTATACTCAAATCATGAGACTACACAGTTTACGCATCTGGGTATATTAAATACTAAAATCAGCTATTTCTCCAGGTACATTTCTGAGAGATTGAACTAAGTTGAGTGTGTATTTTAACAATCTCTTAAATACATAATCCAAACAAAATTCATGTAGATACAGCCCTAGGTGAGCTCACAACAGCACACAGCCTTTCAGGCCCACTATGATCACAAAGTAGATGTAGATGATACAGAAAGCCATGATGTGGCTTTGCAATAAAACCTCTAAAAACGAACTCACTAAGTACAGCATAAATCCATTTCTAAATCATAATTAAAGTTCTTTCAAAAGCAGCAGGTATCTATCCTAGCAGAAATAATGGTAAATACCGGAAAAATCCTAAGCACGCAGATGACTAATTTCTAAGCTATACTATGCAAATATGTAGTCTATAGAAGCTCACTAAGAATTATTTGACTCTTCCAATCCCCACGTTAACACCGAAGCCCCCCCTCGGTCACCGCAGCTACCAATAGCGTATATACGAACACAACTAGATCCATCAGTCAGGGAAATGCGAGGGCAGCTACAGGAAACAGCAGTGCCACTACACTGCTGCTCTCCTCGAAGGCTTCATCGTGTCTGTGCCTCCAAGCACTTCCAGCACAAACACCGAGGCTTCAGACATCCCCACCTGCTCAGCCCAAGCGGAGCCCTGGAAGCCCCGCTGCCCGCCCCGCATCAAAAAGACGGCCGAGATCGTGGAGTGACGCGCCGACACGAGACTACCGGCGAGGAAACACAATTCTTCCCTCTCCCCGATGCCCAGGTGCGCCGGCCCGTCCCTCTGCCGCCTTAATCCCTTTCCTGCCTCCCCCAGAAGGAAGGGGACACCTCCCCGCCCCACCGGCCTCTCCCGGGAGCCGGCCCTGCCCGAG
>VXAY01006172.1:138141-158528 GCA_013399855.1 Oxyruncus cristatus
GCGCCCGCCCCGTGTGCGCATGCGCGGAGCGGGGCGCCGCGGCCGAGCCCCGCGCGCCAGGCCCGCCCCCGGTTTCCTGTTCCCTCTCCCCCGGCGAGCGCCCCCTGCCCGCGCCGGGACAGCGGCGCTTCCCGCGGGACGGGGAGCGGGGCCCCCCCGCGCCCTCTGCTGGGGGGAGCGACTGGCAGAATCACAGGCTCAGTTAGGTTGGAAAAGACGGCCGAGATCGTGGAGTCCAACCTGTGACCCAACACCGCCATGTCGACTCGACCATGGCATTGGGTGCCTCGTCCCGTCGTTTCTTCAACACCTCCAGGGATGGTGACTCTGCAACCACCCCCCTGCACAGTCCATTCCAATGTTTAATCACCCTTTCTGAATTGAAGAATTCCTCCTCATATTCAACCTGAACCTCCCCTGATACAGCCTGAGGCTGTGTCCTCTTGTTCTGTCACTGGTTGCCTGGGAGAAGAGGCCAACCCCCACCTGGCTACAACCTCCTGTCAGGAAGCTGTAGAGAGTGATGAGGTCACCCCTGAGCCTCTTCTTCTCCAGGCTAAACAACCCCAGCTCCCTCAGCCTCTCCTCGTAGTACTTGTGCTCCAGACTTGCTGCAGCCTGGAGACCTGCAGGCTTCAGGGTTAATGCCTGGCCCGGCCGTGTCCCCCTCTGCATCCCAGCATTGCTTTATCCGCCTGGGATCCACCTGCAAGCCGAGCCTGGCCATGTCCACACTAAATTCCAGTGCCTCCTTTTCCCTCCAGGACTTGCCGTTGGTCCTTTGGCCATCATGGAATCCTGAAATGTCCTTTGGCCAAGCGCAGGTTTGCTGGCCCTTGAGCAAATGCTGCTTGAGGCTTGTGGGGCCTGGAGCTTGCCTCAGGAGAAAAGGAAGTGAGAGGGGCACGGGAGGCAGCAGTGGGTTTTATTCTTATATGGGCCCTTCACTTAAGAGTTGGATTCCATGATCCTCATGGGTCCCTATCTTCAGGATTCTGTGATTCTGACTCTAAAGGCTGATGGGAGGTCCAAGGGAACGGAAAATCCTCATAAATGCAACTTTTTAAAAGCTAGTGAGTGTTATTTATTTTCTTTATTTCCCTTTGGGTCCACTTACCAAAAGAAAAGCTAGGAATTTCACTTCAAAAAGGTGAAAGTATGATGGATGCAGGAGCTGGGGATTTAAAACATCTGACATGAGTCATAGAATCATTGAATGTTAAGGTTGGAAGGGACCTTAAAGATCATCTAGCTCCAACCCCCCTGCCCTTTACTAGACTGGGTTTCTTGAAGCCCCATCCAACCTGGCCTTGAACACTTCCAGGGATAGGGTGTCCAAAATGCTCCCTGGGCAGCCAGTTCCAGTTTCTTACAACCCTCACAGTAGAGAAAGTCTTCCTAACATCTAGCCTAAATTTTCTCTCTTTCAGTTTGTACCCATTACTCCTTGTCCTGTCACTACAAGTGGCTGGTTGCACTAAGTACAAGTGCTGCCATCAATGGAAAGGACAAGCCTTGGCTGGGGAGGTCTGTGAGGAGCGGATAAGTCATCCTTCCCAGGCATTTTATAGTTTGTGTCTTGGTACAAATACAAGTTTAATCCGAACATTATAGTAAGAAATAAACCAGAAGTTTCATGAATTTCCCAACACAGAAATAAAAACAGTCTCTAAGCATCCATACCTCTTTGTTTTTCCTTAGCCACTCACCTGCCTGCATAGCTCATGCATTGTGCTTTCTTCTCCTGCCACCTGCCCCAGGACCTGAGCACTGTATTTGGAGATGTGCAATTCCAGAGTAGCAACTCAGATTCTCATCTCCTGTAAAGACCCAGCGTAGAATCAAATTGCAACCTCACATTTCGTAAATTCTTGTCACACATAGTGGAGTACACTGCACTGCAATAAGTGCTTCTCCTGTTCATATAGAAAGAACATTATGTTTCTCAGCCCACTTAGCCATGTTAGGATTCAAGAGCATTGCTCTCTTTACTCCGTACTGAACAACTGGCAAACCTTTGAAACAAATGTAAACTTGCCTTGTATTGTCTGGTGGGGTTTTTTTTTTCCTACAAGAAGTGTCTCTAACAGTAGTTTTGATCACAAGATTGGTAATACTTCCCTTCTTTTTTAAGGTAAGTTCCAACATTACAAAAGGGAAGTACTGGATTCACTTGAAGATGCAGCTTAAACATCTGCAAGATGAGACTACCAGCTTTCTGCACACCAGCTGAAGGCTTTTACTGTTATTCCTACCCTCATGTTTTGACCCTCCTCCCACACGTTGACGGAAAAAGGTCCCCTGCGTCACTGCTAAATAAGCCTCAGGTGGGAGGGGGAGTGGACAAGTAGCAGCTGCCTGCCATAAAGAGGGTGAGCAGAGGTTGTGGGTACTTTCTTGCTGGGCTGTGAGCAGCAGCAAACTTAGTTTTGAGGGGCTCTAAGGGGGCAGGAATAGCTTAGTTTTTGTAGGGGGGAGGGTGGGATTGTTTTTGTGGGTTATTTTCTTTCCCTACATTACTCTCTGAAAGGTCAAAATAATTCTGGGAGCTTTGGCCTAGGAGAGTCTGTAGGCTTTTTGATGCTTTCAAGAGCTGGACAGGCCACCCTACATGGAAACTGAAGAGGGCTCCAGTGTTCCTAAAAGAGTTCTGAAGCTCTAGGCTGAAGGGTGTGCTAGTTTGTAACAGGTCTTGAATTAATTTTCCTATAACTTTGAAGTGCTTGAATTCTTCACAGAGTTGAGCTGGTGTTGGTTTTTTTTACTATTGTGTGCAGTCACTGGATCTTCTGTGTTCTCTGATTTCTTATATTCTTTTTCATAAGCTATGTGTGATAGGGTTGTATCACTTGCATGGATAGAAACGGACTGACATTAGTGTACTAGTTAACTGAAGAAACAAGTGGGGGAGGAAGTTCCATCTTGTGAATTTTGTATGGCTCTGAATGCAAACTTACACATAAGGATTTTGGTGGGGTTGTTTTTGTTACCTATCGTTTTCTTTAAGCATAGTGTGGTGTCACTGAAATACTTAGTTTACTGTGTCAGCTGTCATTATTAAATAAATTATAAAGTACAAACCCTGAATTAATAGAGTTCTTACTGTGATGTGTAACAATATGTGTTAGCATGAAGAAATGTTTTCTCTGTGAAACACTGAATGTCTGATAGTGTGAAGCCTTCTGTTGCTTTTTTTATTTTTTTCTTTTAATTGGCTGGGGTGCTACTTATGGATGCATGCATCTAAGACTACTAAAGTTCTGTGACTGTCCTGTATCTTTAAAGCATGTCATAAGGTTGGCTTGAAGGACTAATATTGAAAGCTGTGTATAAAAGCTAACTTAGCAAATGACAACTGAAATATTTGATCTTGACAGTAATGTCAGTTTTCTATTTTCTGTTTGGAAGATAGTAGCTTTCTTTTGGAAGGATCTGGTTTCTTTGGGCTGGGAGAGGAATGCCTGCTAAATTCTGACTGAGCATAAAATCATCAGGTTGTGCAGTTTTTTTAAGTGACTGATAACAATCATTTATCTCTTTCAGTGTTTAAAGAAAAATGAATACTGCCTCAACTTCAGAAAGTGGATCATATTCCACCAGCCACACAAGACCCTATTTTTATGCTCAGCCATCAGCACAACAGCCTTATCCAAATCCATGGTACCTCAGTCATGGATACAGTCCATACTGTGTACCTGCTCCAGGTAAGGTAAATGAGAGCTCTCTGTGGTAGCTTTGCTTAGTAAGTTACTGCTAGAGCAGAGGAAACAAATATGTATCTATGTTAATGGCATTCTTGGGAGCTTAAGTGAAAATTAATGTAGTGCTTTAGTTGTCAAAAATCTGATTTATTAAGTATTACTTAAAGATGTAGCTTCTGTTGTGGAAAGCATCTGTTTCTGGAGAATGAAAACTAAGGAAAACACTAAGTAATGGTCATCCTGCAGACACAGAGCTCTATAATATGCCTAGCAATTAATATGTTTGTGTTTGTATGAGTTCCATACATGCATGCGCGATAGGTGTGGATACATGTAAGCTTAAAAAAATTACTTAAAAAAAATCAGAAGTATTATTAAATACATCTTGTAAGTTCTATACTTATGTTAACTTCTATCTTTTTCAAAGATAATGCTATAGCAATGTTCTATGAAATAACAAAAAGAAAAGTACAGAAAGCTAATTGGCAAATGTTCCAAGGAATCAAATCAAGCTCTGGTTCAAGTGTAGGTGTCCAGATAAGCTATTCCACAACAAGGAACTCTCTCTGGCTTTTTGCACCAGATTTGTTTCCGAGCATTGAAAGGCGGAGTGCTTTATTTAACGATGTGCCTGATCTTGTAGCTGTCCCTTTCATGCAAGTAAATATTTATCAGGCTGACTTCTTTCAGAAAGAAGATGTATTTGTCTTTTCTTTTTATCACCAATGTCTAGGCTTCCGAAGTGGAAATCCGTATTTTCCATTTTATTCTGTTGCGCTCCATGAGTATCCTGGATTTTTTGTTCCACAGCATCCGATGCATGCAAGAATTAACAGAAGGCCTTATTTTAATGCTGCCCCACCTTCCCCTATGTTTTATCATGCAACAAGATTTAGACACTATAATACCCCTGGGAAAAGAATGGAGACAAAAGAAACACAGACTGATCCTAGACAGCCTGAAAGCAAGCAAAAAAAGCACCAAGATATCCGTACAGAAACGAAAGGTTGTGATGCAGGAAATATGGCCTGTGTTTCTTCTGGTATAGGTACAGAGACTGAAAGTACTTCAGAGAAACAAGATTCATTTGGATCTTCCATTGTGGTAGACAGAGAGTTTCATAACAAGGACCCTGCCAGCTCAACACAGTATAGAAATCTTCCTACTGGAAGCTATGCCTTTGAGAAGGAAGAAGTGAGGATAGAATATGGAAATGGCTCTCCAGCTATTCAACTGTGGAAGTCCTTCAAAGAAACTATCCCTTTGTATGATGTGGCAAGTGGTAAATCAGTCCCAGAGAACATAGTGCCACGTGACTTATTTTCTGTTAGCTCATGTGAAGGCATGATATATGGCCCTCATGAAGGGGGGAAAATGGTGCCAGGAGCTTCTTTAGATGAGAGAGAAGCTGTTGTCCCCTCAAAACAGGGAGCTGAAACTGTGCAAGAAAAAGATGTCCAAAATAATGAAGTGAAGCTGGATGCAGAAAAGCTGGCAAATACAAGTCAACAGGCAAAATCCCCCCCAGGTGAAACCATGGCAGTGCAAATCACAGAGCTGGCAAGATCTGTTGGCATAGAGAGACCAGTGGTAAGACAGGATGTGGTAATAGCTAAGAAATCTAGCACTAAAAAATCTGCAGGCTCAAAAACTTCTCAAGAAGTGCCCACCTTTATTCAACAAGCAGGACTACTTCCATCTAGTATGGAGGTAATGAGTGACTTGAGTTTTCAGCAGAAAAAGCTGAATTTAAGCCACAGAGCGACCAATGAAAGCCAGACAGGTAAAAGTATTTGGTGTGACAAATCAATTGAGAAGTATGTTCCCTCTAGCAGCTGGCTGGCTTCTTTGGACAGTATGGATGCAACCTATGACATTTGTTTGCCACAAAGGAAGTGTCAGAGTGTAATCAGTCTTTCTTCTGATGACATGTCCTCTAGAGAGGAAGGCTCATCAAGTGATAATGCCCCAGTGTCTTGCTTTGTCCCTGACTATGTGCTTCAGAAAAGCATGCATACTTCTCAGAAAAGTACAGATGGCTTGGAGAAAGAGAAAATTAGAAGTGGTGGGTCCCTTAATGAAGATGAAGTGGCAGTAAAGGAGCAGATGAATGATCAAGATGTCAGTTCTTCAGCCACTAAGACTAGAGAGCCTTCCAGTAAAGGTAGAAAGCTGGGAGCCCTTTCTAGATCTTCTAGTAGGAAAGAAATCGATTCTCACAACAAAGAAGCAGCTAAAAGTTTGTCAGAAGTTGAGGACTCTGAAGAATATTCTGTGAAGGGTGAAGAGGAGGACGAAGATGATGAGGAGGATGAGGATGATGACTTGGACGAAATTGAGTATTTCTTTCAAGAAGCCCCTCCATATGGAATCTTGACACCAAATAAAGGAAGTTTCTACCAAGTTGGCCAGAGAGTGCTTTGGAAACCACCTAAAAATACTGTACCAGCACAATTAATTAGCTGGCCTGCTCAAGAGAAAATAAAAAGTAGGAGTGGGCTTGTTGAAAATATTGGTGTAGTTTACAAGCCAAAGGAGAAAGAACGAGATGAAATTGTATATAGTGACTATGGGTATTATGGAAGAAAGAGGCCTATGACAAGAAGAGAAGGCCTTGAGCACCAGCGAATGCTACGAAAATTCTTGGGAGGTAAGCTAATTGCTGAGGACAAAGTGCTGATTAATAGCATACACAAAACACCTAATTGCAGTTGCAAATTGTAGCTTGAACCAGTGGGAAGATTAGAGGATGTTGTAGCTTCAGGTTTGGCTTAGAGCCAGATGTCCTGCAGAATCCTTTTTTCAAGCAGAAGGAGTTTGCTGCATTTTCTAACCTATTGCATAAGGATTCTGCGTCTTCACAACCACCAGAGAATAGTGCAGAAAGTCTCAAATGAGTTAGATTTGATATCCTTCACTTTCTGGCATTAGTGGCCATTTATTAATTTGAAAAGCTTAAAGTCATTTGAACTAGCCATTTCCAGGTGCTTAATATCTTGGAAGCTCTGCATTTAAGTTTATACAAACAGTCTGACTCTCCTATCATAGGCTCATGCTAGGTGAATTAAACAGGATTAAGTTCATTATAATCCAGTGGCTATACCCTGTATAACTTCTCTGCAGAAGAGGAGTCAAACCATTAGGGGTTTTTTTATAGCAGCTGTTGCTTTTTTTTTTTTTTAGAAACAAAAGTTTTGCTGTATTTTCAGAAAAAGCAGTGTGAAACTATTAAATCTGACATGGAAAAGAACATCTTTTCAAAGGTAGATGTTAGAAATTGGATTAACCTAAGCTGTGAGAATAAGCCGTTATGTTGGCTGCTTTTTAGTATGGTCTTACATTGTGAAAGACAACCATTATATTTACTTTTAATAACAGGCTTAGTGTTCCTAAACTTTTTCTTTCTACAAAATCTGTAGACTTAAAGTGGCTTTTTTTTGTCCAGTGTGGCCTTCAGAAAACTGTTTCCATTTCAAGAGACTCCTACAATTAGATCCGGTAGCTAGCTTTGCATTCTGGGTTGTGGATCAAACAGTATATTAGCACTAGCAAAACTAAATACTGACCTTAAATCAACTTTTTTTTTTCTTTCTTTTATTAGGAAGGCTGCTAAGGGAGAATGTGAGGATACTGCCTGAAGAGTACTGGATTAGAAGTGGTGCTAAGCCCAAATTTAGTAGCCAAATACATGGTAGTCTCTCGCCTCCAGCCAAGAGCAAAGAACAAGGTACAACTTCCTCAATGTGTTTTTGTTCTTAAGGAACACTCAAGAGGATATGGTACCAAATAGCAAGCACGTGATATTCGGATAAGGTTTGAAAATAATAAAACTAATTCTTGTTGCTCTGATATTGATGAAATGCCTGCAAGTCAGTAGATCTTGGGCATACTTACAGCCTTCTCAAACCCTAACAGGGGAATAAGAAGGCATTATAGATACTTTGGGTTTTTTAAAGGTATTAAGGGAAATCAAAGCATCAAATGCTTTGACGTGGCCAAGTGAAGCCCTTATTTATGTAAAGCTGTTACTGCCATAAACTGTAACATTCATTCTTTACCCAGATAATGCTTCTTTTGGGTGCATATGCAGTGGTAGCTCCTAAATCTTTTGATCTTACGTTTGAGTAAAACATATAGGGACTCATGTGGTAGCTACATAGATAAATGATCAGGGAAACTAGCAGGGGCCAACAGTTGCCCTGATGCTGCTAAAGAATGACTGAGCGACGCCGTGATCTCGTCAAGGAAAAGATGAAGAAATCAAATATTCTAGCAAAGTAAAAGGTTAGATAGTTTCAATACCTTTTTATTAACTCCTGAAGCAGGATTTTTTTTTCCTTTAAAATTAATATTTACTTGGAGTTCAGATCTGGTTTGGATGCTTTTTAAGGGTGTTTCTTAGTGTAAGTGCTGTTGGAACAGCTACAGAACTTGCTGTAGTGCTACTCTCCTGGGTCACATGCCTTCAAGTATCTCAGGATCAGTCTATCGAATAATGGAGTGTGAAGCTATTTTCAGAACACTGACTTGCTTCTCTTCAGTTCACTGATAATATATATCAGATTTCCTATATCAACAGCCTAGTAGACTATTCTTTAGAGTGTATTCCTCAGAGTTCTCTCTGCATTGCATTCCTGCTTAAGCGTATTGAGGCTTGGGATTATTTGCATCTTGCATTGGAGGCTTTCTATTCACAGGCTTCAGTGTTGCAGGGGTTTTTTTTATGCTAGACTGCTCTACAAATGTTGAAAACATTTTACCTTAGCAGCACTGTTCTTAGCTCCTCTACAACAATTCACAAAATTATGATAATAGTTCTAAAATAATTTTGTTACCTTTAACTTTCAGCATGTTGTTTCTATCTCTTTGAAGTCACAGATGGTCCACCATACTGAGGATGTTTGGTCTATGTGTTATTCCTTGCTTTCTCCTCCTCCTTTTCCAGCCTGTGTAGTTTGAAGAAGCTATCACAGTGTTAAGAAGCAGGAATCAGTGTTTTCTGAATGCTGTTCATGCCAATGAATGCTTCAGAAGTGCTAGTAAAATAACATCCTTTTTAAAATGTTGCCTATATTAGGACTTGTTTTTTCAAATTAATCCTAAATTTAAGCGTCCTGCAAGTAAAGGGGTTTGGCTAGAGATATAGATATAGTGCTTTAGCAGTAACATCATATGCTAAATTTGACTTCTTGAACAGTATACCTGTGGTGCCTAACTTTACAGGTCTGAAGGATTAAGTTTTTTTAAAGACTGGGTGAGTTGGATCACTTGGACAGCTATCAACTAGTCTTGAACACTTAGTAAGCTAGAGCAGAATTATCCACCTCTCATTGGATTCTTTTTTGCCATACTAACACATATCCAAATTATGACCCAATATACAATGCATCCAGGATTATGGTTAGACAATGATTCAATATTGTAGACCTACAAGACTTGCTTGACACATGTAGAGTCAATTTTATCAGCTAATAGGCACATAGAAGGGAGGGAGAAAGAGGAACATCACAGGCCAGTTGTTGAAATACAAGGTTAAATTTGCCTTGAGACTGTGTTGGAGAAATAACACCAGTTGTATCTTGCTATTTAGGATGCCCACCTTTGGTTAAACCAAAGAAGAAAAGAATAGGCAAGCCACCTTCAAAACGCAGGGACACAAGACATGAGGTGGAAGAAGCAGAAGTGTGGGAGATGCCTAAATACAGTATACACAAAGGTTGGTATAGATTGACAAGCCACAAAAATAACTGTTACATGTATTTTTTCATTACTGTCTCAGGGATTAATTTCTCTCTGTTTGAACTGCAAGGATGTTGGACACTTTGTGAAATAACAGCAAGTGCTATGTATATGGATAAGATAAGGGGTGTGGGGGAAAAAAAAGGCAAGCTAAACTTTGAGCACTTAGTCACCTTGCTATGAATACCAGTGTAGCTTTGACCAGGTTCGGTTCCTTCTCTTTGTCTACGGCAAGGATGGGGGAGGAAACCCACACCAAAACCTACTGTTTTAGTCTAGTTGCTCTTCAGACTGTTCTATCCTTTTAGAGTGCTGGGTCCTATGTCACTTTGCAGTATATCCTTTTCTTTAAGCTACAGATCTGTCTCAACCAAAATACTGTATTTTGATACAACACAAATGCATATAGATAATTCTTAAGAACTTTATGGAGTAGGAGCTTTTGCTACTTTGGAGGAAGATGGGGGGGGAAATAATGGAGGGAAAATCGAATTAAGTGGGTTCAGTAATAATTATGCTTTTGTGTTATTTGTGTGAGAGTCTGAAAAGGTTATAAATTGAAAATGGGTCAGTACATACAGAAAGCTACCTGAAAGATCAGAATTCTTTCTGGAAAAGAACAAGATAGCATGGTAAAGTGAACTTGAATATTCCATCAGGGAACACAAGTAAAAAATAGTCTGTCTCATATTAAAAAGAGGATTGCACTTCCCTGTATTTGCAAGGTTGGAAACAAACTTAGACTGAAGTGTCTTATTAGTGAAAATTGGTGCCAGTTCTGAAGCCAGATTGTTTGACCTTTAATTGCAGATCAGTTCTTAGTAGAAGCAACCAGGAAACTTGCATAATCCCAAAATACTTCTTATTTGTCCCAGAAGTAGTTGAAGTTTCTTGGAAAGATTCAACAACATAGTTACATGAACACACTAAGAATGTGCTATGAGTTTCACATGGACCTCTTATCTGTTATACTGGGATATTCTGAATCCCAGCACTACTCATGCGGAGTTCATACTTGCTGGGAAATAGAGTACATAATTGTAATATCAACCATCAGTGCCTGCAGTAGGAAAAGGCAATCACTGATGTCTGTCTTTCTTTAGAAGCAAATTGACATATTGTTTGGAGGCAGAATGTGTATTTCAGTCTTTTTTTTTTTTCTTTTTTTTGCTTTCAGGTCGTGGAACGAAAAAGTCCCTCTCTAAGAGAAGATAATTGCAAATATTGGGGCAGGAGCGGGGGGAAATGTATTGCAGGTTTGTTTTGCATAATCCACAATTCAATTATTGTATATTTTGTAAGGTGCTCTGCACTCTGAAGGGGTAAGAAATGACACTGTAAAGACTGAGGATGCTATGAAAATGGAATTAAGTATTTAACACCCAACTCACCTTTTTATAACTAGCACATCCACTATTTAAGTAATAAATTTCATAGAATTGCACTTTGAGACTTCTCGTATTCAGTCAATACACAGCAGCAAAAAAGCTTAACATGTGCACATACGGGCACCAGTGCTGTTAGAGCCATGCCAGTTATTGCTGCCCAGCTCTTAAACACTGCAGGACTGTGGAGCCTGTCAGTGTCATCTCTTATATGATGTGGACATAAGTACAAGATTCTCTTCGGTCAGCTGCATTTTTGGCTGGATTTGTTTTTGTCAAAGTGTAAAGGAATATAGTTAGAGTATCAAGTCAAGTACTGACTTGAAGTTTCAAGGCAGTTCCTCAGATCTTTCTCTCTGCAAATGCATGATTGAGGACTAAAACGAAAGCACTGAGTTGATGCAATGCTTCCCTTTCCTCCCTTTCTTCTCCTGTGGAGATTTTCTGAGTCCTTTATGGAGACCCTGAGCTGGAGAGATGGATCTTGAAGGTGAAACAAAAGGTTTTGATGGTGTGCCTTGTTTCCTGACTTCTTACTCATGGCTTCTATTACAGTTGATACAGACCTTGGCAACTGACTACAGAGAAGTCTCTTTAGAGAACTGAGATGATAAAACTAGGTCTCTGCTGAGCTATCTTATGAATAATGGAAATAGACTGATCTAAATGAGGTGCATAGCTCAAATGTGTGATTTTTATTTTTTTTCCAGTGCTTATAAAGGCTAATATCACCATGAGAGAAGAATAAATACGATGCTGCCGGTCTCGATTGATTCCCAAATAAAGTGATAGTGTGCGTGACCAAGGCAGGGAAACTAAAAAAAAAAACCAAACCCTATTTTTCTTTAATGAAGGACAGACAGGACTTGTCTTTTGCCTCCTCTCCCATGTTGTTATTCTGTCTGTGTCCTAGAGTAACCTCCAGGGATAAAAGTAGCATTTCCTGTGACTGCATTCAAGTTTCACGCCTACCTGGTCTGACTTGTAACTGAGGTTATGCTGTTTTCCCTCAGTGAGGAGTACTGATGTTTCCCTACCCAACTGATCCTTGATATTTTTTTTTTCCAATTATTTTTAATACCACCTGCGTACTTGTTAAAGCTCTACTGTAACTGCAACCTTTACCCCAAGCTGTTAGGAGAAGGAAACCACTCTGATGCCAAGTTTTTTATTTCCTTTCTACCCCAAGCCCTGCAAGAAAATAAGGAGTAGAAATTCTTATTTGGCTTTTGTGCTGCACAAAATCTGTTGCACCAGAACCTCAAAGAATAAAATGAGGGAGGGAATCACCTCAAGAGGGAGGGAATCACCTCAAGCATGGAGCTTTTTTAATACCCAATTCTGCTGACAGGCTTAACTGTGTCATTTGCTGCTCATCCGATGAAGAAATATGACCTCACGATCAGATGGCACTCTCTTACTTTTTGGACTGGTCAATACTTGATAGGTGCTCCCAAGATCACACTGCTTATCCTTTTACAGGCCTTGCACTAGTGTGATGTCTGCTCAGATGCAAGAAACAATTTAGAGCCTGGCGGTGCTAGCTCCCAAGGAGATGTGAGGGAGTAGCAGTAGGAGTGTTTAGACAGCTCTTTGTCTGAAAACAAATGCTATTTTAAACTGATTGCTTATATCTTGTAGTATATTCACGCTATGCATCCACACCAATCCTTAAAGTAGTATGCATGAATGTTCTAGTGCTCCAGAAATAATTCTTTGATAACTTATATGGTATGTGGTGTATTCTGCTCTAACAGTACTAGTCCTGTGACCTTAAATCTAAATTTTCTACTTGGCTCTTTTTCCACTCAGCAGCATGGATGATTTGTGGATTGCATCTTAACTGGCTTACAGCTGTTATCTAATGTTCCAGTGGGTAAAATGGCCATGCTTAACAAAGGCTGTGAAGTACAAACGAACTCTATTTTCAAATAGAATTTGAATTCAGTCCCAGGCTCTTTCTATTCAGCCAGGTAACTAGCCCCAGTGATATTTAATTTTGCAGATGCGCATACGTGTCAGCTGGACTGCCCAGTGATTCACTGCAGAGCTGGCAGGATTGTGGACTTGTAAGTGTCGCAGTTCTGCATTGCCTTGGCAGCTTTCACATGCTTCCTGCAGCATCTACTGAAGGGCAGCTGAAGAATCTATTTGCTGCTTGGCGCACCAGAACAAACCTTAGAGGCCTCCAAGGCTGCCATACTGTGATCTTTGTTTGGACAGACCTACTGTCTATGACTCAGGATTTCTAAATCATTATTTGTAACTAACTGAAACCTCTGTTGCAAAGTGGGTGTGGTGTAAGCCCACTGGCTCCTCATCAGTGACAAGTTGGCTTGCCAGGTTTTAATGCTGTATTTTAATTTTCAGTTTGGTGGCACCTGGATGGCAAAGTTTTCCCTTTAACAATGTCCTGTTTTCTGCCTTACTTTGGAAAAAAATAATTACAGGTTTGTTGTTTTGTTTTTTTTTTTAATTAAAATCAAACAATGAAGATGG
The DNA here is from genome assembly GCA_013399855.1 of Oxyruncus cristatus. NCBI lineage: Eukaryota > Metazoa > Chordata > Aves > Passeriformes > Cotingidae > Oxyruncus > Oxyruncus cristatus. Next base: position 151,466 of record VXAY01006172.1, read on the forward strand.
GAGTCAATGGCCAAAAAAAGGAAAAAAAACCCATGCACAACCCGTAATGCTCATGGCATGCTAACTGGAGGCACACCAAGGGAAAAACAAATTCTGTGTTTGAGTCCTCAGCCTCCCCTGACTTGCTGCCACTGGCTGTCTCACTCGACAAGACTATAAACCCCAAGTAATTTCATGGCCAAAGAAATAAGACAGATGTCAGTATTTTTCCTGAAATATCTTTCTGACAAAAATGGTTCAGAGTACTAAGATAATCAAAGCTGGGAGCTGAAGACCTGTGAGGCTGTATTGCCTATGGGGTTTGTTTTAGCTGCATCTCATGCTTATTTAGATTCATGGAACTATACATTTATGCTATTTCTAACCCTCAGACTTCAGCAGAACTTGCAAATGGAAGTATACACGTCTACAAAGAAGGTCAGAAAAAAATTGTTGTTTGAACAAAAATGTTTCAGTGGTTATGATTTAACAAATGAGGCTAATCAGTCTTTCAAGACTACAGTTTTCTATCCCGCTTTCTGGGTTTACTTCTACACAGAACAATTTTCCATTAATATAAAAGGAGTGTTGGTATTTATCTCTAGTCTACATATTTCTAAAAGACTTAGAGTCTCTTACATGACAGCTTTGGCATTTTTTTTAAATGCCAAATGATGACACATATTGTACTTCTCTGCACCCTAGTGCTGGCTGCTAGTCAGCACTACTCTAAATCTTACTCTACTGAAACTGTTTTAATTTTCAAATGCTACTTGTTATGAGATTCAGTAAAGTCCTACACATATGGGATATGATCAGAGATTTAAAAAACTGGAAAGCATAGAGGGAGAAGAAATAGGAATCGGTTGTTCGCATAACTTCCAGTGCAAGAATGAAGGTGTATGAAACTAAACTAATAGGAAGCAGTGTGAAAGCAAATTGTTACAGATTAATAACTAGTGAAGAAGAGTTCATTGCTGAAGGAACTCACAAGGCGTGCAAGAAGTGCCTAGATGTAGAGGAAGAAATATGTCCAAGGCTACTAAATACTAAAATGTGTACCTACACTACGAGCAGTAGAGGCTGAGAGAGCATTTCAGTGAAGTAACAGAAATAATGCCCCTAGAGTTTGAACTGCTCTGCTGTGTAGGCATTTCTATTAACCATGATTGGAAAAAAAATACTGTTATAAATAGACGTTATAAATAGACCTTTAGTCTGGCACAGAACAGAGATTTGCCATCTCAGATTTTTAAATTGCATTTTATACAAGTTAGAAACGGTCTTCTATGGTATTTTCCTTCCTTGTTCAAATAGTAAACTCCGGTAGGTAGAAACAAGGGCGGGCATCGCAAAGGAAAAACTGAATTTGTTTTTATTAAACTGAACTTCAGAAAGCTGAACTAACTGAAGAGATCTTCAGGTTAGCTCTGCTCTAGACAAATTTGAGTAAGAATTCTCTTGGAATGCATCAGGTGAATATCAGGCTTCCAGCATCTATCCAATGATCACCCATGCTATAAATGCGTGGATCTTCTCAGCACCAACTGTGGCAATACAAGAAACACAGAATGGTTTGGGTAGGAAGTGACCTTAAAGATCATCTAGCCTCAACTCCCTGCCAGAGGCAGGGACACCTTCCACTAGACCAGTGTGCTCAGGGCCTGATCCAACCTGGCCAAGAGAATCAGTCCATTTCAGATCTCCCCATGCTATTTCAGCTGTTAAACCTTTTTCTGGTAAAGGAACCAGGAACTTAGAATTTGCTCGTGATGACTATGCCGATACAGGGAACTACCAGGAATCACCAGTAAATCCCATCTCAGGGATTTTACTAAATAGAGGAAAAAAAATGCAACTCCACAAGCTCTGGGAATACAATAAAGAATCTTTTTGTAAGCAGCCCTTGTCTGTCTTGGTTTTTTTCAGAATGTTTTGTAAATGACTGGCAAGGAATGGGGATTTATTTTTACCTAATCATTCTTAGACACGTAGGAGGGGAAAAAACCCTAATTTACACTTTCCCTTCTCCTCTTTTCCAAAGCTCTCAGGAGAAAATAAAGTATCTTGGATGCATTTGGGTCTATGGTTCCTTTGTTTCACTGTTAATGTTTGTTCTACTATGTTCTACTATGTTCTACTAGCTTTATCGTGGGGGGGTGTGGGGGTGTTCAGTATTAGTATAAGCACAGAGACTGAGTTCTACAGAAGTCCTTTCAAAGCAAATCCAGTTTTCTCTCTCCTTTTGCAGAGTACCAGTATCCACTGTTTAGTCCCTCAAATTGCAGCTTTGTACCAGTGTATCTTGAGGTTTCAAAGAGGGATGAGTACTGTAATGCTGTTTATAGCTATCTTCCTACTTGAGTCTGCAAGATTGTTTAAAAGAAAAGCAAACTTTCTCTTCCTGCTTTCAGGTTCTTTACTACTGGTCTGTGGCTTACATTCATAGAGTTGAGAACAATTTTGAAAACCTTACACATTTATGTTTTTTGTGAGATGATTAAAGAAAAATGTTACTTCATCAAATAATTCTAGTAAACGTAAAAAGTAGGTTGGAATTTATTTCCCCCAAGCCTTTTTAAAAGGAAACACCACTCCCACCCCCCCAAATTGTATCAAAACAACTGATACTGAAGTATATGCAGAAATTAATATTTTTAATTTCTTACATGAAACCCCTCTTTTTAAATAACTAAAACCACCACGTCCTTGCAGTAAAGTTGAATATCTAACATCATTACACTCGGCTCCCACTCCTAGAGTTTAGAGAACACTTCGTCTGTTTCAGAACTGTGCATGTTAATGGTGATGATGTTGAGGTTTTGTTACGCGCACACAAATCAAGTCTTGCCGATGCTGCAATTTTGTCTTAAAGTAAATCCCCTTGATGAACTTTTTCCCCCTTCAGCAGTACTCTTTATTTAGCTAGCTGCCAATATTAGGATAAGTACACGTATGCGGAGAAAAAAATACAGTACAACCTGCTTATTAAAAGCACTGTAAGTGAACTCTCAGCGCTCCGCGCGGTGCAAACTGGAGTCCTGTTACAGTGAGGCTTTGTATAGAATAAAATAACTTCATGGAGAAAAGACACGTCAACGGACAGTCTGCTAATGCTGCAGGTTCGCCCGCGATCCCTCGGTAGCCACCGCTTCCTGCTGCCGGTCACGCGCGGCAGTGCAGAGGCCCAACTTGGCCAGGACGGATGACCCTTAGCACAGGTTTTACAGCACAAAGACGTGGCTGAGGATGGTTTAACGCAGCTTTCTTCTTTCTGACTGCGGAGGGGCAGAAGAGGATGCCGGAGTAGGCTGCTGTATGCATACATCTGTATGTTCCAAGTTTAACAAAGCCCTTTCTGGTGTTTTCTTCCTCATTCTTTGGATCTTTCCTTGCAGTTCACAAGTAGAGAGGTCAATGAGCATGCAGCAGGTGACTGCTGTCAGTCAGATTCTGACTTGTCATTAGATTTGGATGATTTACGCTTCCTCTTCTTCTTCTTCTTCTTTTCTTTTTTTTTCTTTTCCTTTTTTCTCTTTTTCTTCTTGTGTTTATGTTCTGAGGAAGTGGAGCTGCTGCCATCTTCATCATCCTCATCACTGTCATCACTACTATCATCTTCTGAGGTAGAGTCCTCCAGGAGTTGCTTCAGTTGCTGTATCCTGAGTTTAAAAAATGTGAGTGAGAATCCTTTCTAGCTCTCCTCTACCTGTAGTAATTTATTCTAGCTTTTGTGTTCCCTTCCCAGCTCAAGGAACGGAAACTGCATGCAAAGGGCAGGGGAACATTTCCTCTTTTGCTTAATTACACTCCTGTTACAGATAATATCACAGACTGATAAAAGCAACCCCCTTTGAGACAAGCAGATGTTGTGCCTTCAGGGACCTTCCACTCCATGGGATAGAAAAGGCAGACCGGCTTATTGGCTTATTTATGTGTGCAAAATAATAAGGCAACAGCTATCACCTGACCACCTGGTGATAAGAAGTTCTATGCTTATCCATACACAGAGGCATATTGGGATTATGATATTATGAGATTCACTGCCCTGCTGATACAGAGATGATGCCAGCGAAGCCTCAGAGTAGGCTCTACTCTGGATGCAGATGTATCTTTGGAAGGCACTCTTCCTTTGAACTTTCCAAGGATTACTGGCAAATGAGGATGAAGTATCTGCTTATTTTATTACTGTTCTTCAGTATCCTCTTCAAGGATTCCTCTCCAAGGAAAAGGCAGCGCATCTGCAGCAGCAGTGCTGCTTTTTGGGCTACCTATAGTTTCTTTCAGTTATTCCACTGATGCCGTTCAAGCAAGAAAGCATTAAAAACTCTGCTGCTTTATATAGTAAATAATGACCTCACAAAAGGAGCAACACCACGTGCTTGGAACTAGCTTTCTAAATCCACCCCTCCATGCCCACTGAAGGCATTTTGACATACTAAATTTTAGAAAACATCTCAGCAAAGCCAGTGAAAGAAAAAAAAAAAAAATCACACTGTTTTTTTAGGCCTAAAAAACCCTAAACCTAAGTACCTGAATATTATGGCATAAATGAATACAACATGTTTTGGGGAATGTATAGAAACTAACAGAATTAAAGAGGTAGGAAGTACTACGGAGTCATTATTCAGAAGGTAGAAATGCCTTAGTCTGCCAACAAAAAGAAATTGCCATTAAAAAGATGCTCTGAGCTAAAAATAAGCTTATATAAAAATTTCACCCATACACTAGTACCACATTACCAAAATAAATTCTAAATTGAAAATGCAGTTTACTACAGATGCACTTACCTCTTCTCCTTTTCGTGACGTTTATTTTCCCTTATTATATCGTACATTGGATCTTCGTGTGCCTTTAAAGTGGAAAACAGAAAATCCAATGTTGGTAAATTAAAGTATTTATCACCAAAAGTTGTATTTCCTAAAAAAATAAACCAAAGCAACCGAATGCAAGAGGCTTTTTATCAAAAGATGGAATATGCTTAGCAAGCTCTTAATTCACAAGTATACTCTCAGACTTAACATCGTTAATCTGAACTGATGTATTTACTTCAGGGAAAGCTTATCTAATTACATCACTAATGAAGGGAACTCTCCTTAGGTATAATAAATCTTCAATCACAGTTAACTATGAGAATCTGACACACAATCTACGGGAATAGCTAGACATAGATGGAATACTGAAGTTCAAAATAACGAGCTGTGCCCTTCTAGTATATTTAAAAAATTTGGATACAAACATACAGGAATACAGGAACAAGAAATATAAGACAAACAGATAATGAAGTTGGAGTTGTCCTATCATGCTATGCACTATTGTTACGGGTTCTTAAATCAGCTAATTTTAATTAAACAGGCAATGCAGCAAAAGATAGGTCTGAAGGAAGATAGCACATAACTTTAAGGTGGGTTCATGCCATGCAAGAACGCAGCAAAGAGATGGGATGACCATTTCTGCAGGAAGATTAAGCAAACAAGTCCAAGAGAGAGGATATAGTAGGTGCTGACCACTCAAATGTCAGTAGCAATGAAACGTCATTAACAAATGAAAGACACTGGGAATGCACCATGAAGGGCCTTGGACACAGAGCAAGGGTTTGATGCAACAGAGAAGAAGCCAGAGGAGAAATGAAGAATAGAGGCAATCTCCTCATGGGAGAGGGCTAAAAATACTGTTTGCAGTTGCATACAATCAGTATGAGTCCAGAATTCGGACAGAATCATCCCAGATTACATCTTCTAAGGACAGAAATGAGGACATAAGCCACAAGGTGATGAGAGCCTGAAATATAGATTAACAATGCGGAGCAACGGGAAAAGTTAATCACACAGGAAGAATCTGCAGAACTGAGATGTAGCCTCATGTAGCAAGAGATCAGACTTGTAGACAATGACTGGATTACAGACCTAGACAACAGCATTCATGATGTGGTTGTTCTCAGCGAGAGCAGAAGGCTTGAAGCAGCTGTAATGTGGGCAGCTCAAGCTTGACTAAACATTTTTTGTTATGTTGACATTTTAATCACAAAAAAATGAATATAATGGTTGAAATAGGTTCTTGAAGATTTTCAATTTAGATGTAAAAATTATGAATTTTCCTCTTGAAGAGTAGATTTTCTGCAAAGTAGTCAAACATCCAACCACATCTGTAGCTTTTTCTTTATTAGGAGGTTGTCGGCATCTATATTATACCAGAGATGGAGGAAAAGTCCTTAATAAAGCACCATCTGACAGGCTTCTCTTCACTTGCAAGGTTATGCATTGTCAGGACTAAAAAAAGGCAAGCAATAATACTACAGTATTTGTACTCACTACTCTAAATTGTTCCAATTTCTGATTGCCTTTAATAAAGAATGGGCATTCCTTATCTCCTGTTCTGTGTCCGTAACGTTTACACCTCCAACCTTTAAAAAAAGAAGCAGCAGTGAATTGCACCTCTGAGACAGATCGGGAGAAGTAGAAAAAAAAACAAACCCACATTTATGCAAAATATTTCCAATTTGTTGGAACGAGCAGAGAGATACAAGTACCATGTTGATAAATTTGATGTCCATAAAATACAAGGCTATTACAGCCTTCAAGATACTGGATGCTTTTATATCAGTGTGATGCCAATGTGGTACCTGGACCTCATTATCTGTCCGACAACATTCTGCCCTCCCCCCAGAGTAAATGGGTACATATATTAAGGTCTAATGACACCTGGAATACTTTCAGCCTTACACTGCATAACTTTGACTTCTTTTCCCAAAGGCATCCAAAGGCCTTTTGTTGGGGCATGTGCCAGGAATTCTCGTGCGCTCTCATTGCCTGGTACATCGGGTATGCAGTCTTCTGGTTTTGTTTCATCCTCCTACCAAAAAAAGAAAAAAAAAATAAGGACAATAACTTCCTTTTTTTTTTTTTTTTTTTAACTTTATAAATATTAATACTTTGAGACTGCAGGCCTTCATTTACCATGAAACCTATTTCCCATTACTTTTTTTTTCCTGTTGTAAGACACCAAGGATCTAAAATTCTTTTTCTCTCACCCTTGAATATTCCAGGCAGAACTTTACTGCCATATTAATTTCATTCCTTCCCAT
>VXAY01006172.1:158787-178702 GCA_013399855.1 Oxyruncus cristatus
TATAAATTAAATATAAATTATATAAAGGAAAACTTAACACTCTTCCTGCTACAAGACATAGCAATCAAAAAAACCCCTTTACAACACAGAACAGTATTTTTTAGATTAAAAGCACTACACTATGGCTTAGGTATATAAATCTGGCAAAAGTAATTAATGTGATGAAAGGAAAGCACTCGTACAGAAATATTTAAGCCTAAGCAATGGAGAAGAATCCTGAAGAGTAAATCATTCAAACTGCAAATCTGCTTTCCATAAATTACTCCCCTCTATCCACACTATTAAATACTGCATGAAGTGTGAGTGCTAAGAGATGATAAAAGAACTGGTCTCCTCCTATATGATTCTGGGCACTTCATCTGGATTTGCTTGTAACTGAGGATTCTCCGAGTTCTTCCTGGGAAGCACTTACTTCTCTCTGTAATTTATATAGGTAACACTGACACTTATATGCCTAAAGAACAGGTTGTGTGAAAATCCCTCATAGTGCTAAAAATTTACCAACCTTAATTAGCCCTGGGGGAGGTTTCTCATAGCTGAAAAGCAATAGAAATACTGTTACTCTGCAGCTTAGCACAGACAAATAAATTGAGAAAATACTGGTTTTTAATGGTATAGATTTAAAACCTTCAGCTCACAATTTTCCTTAAATTTTACTCTACCACTAATGACCAAGAACTACAGCAGAACATGGATGCAAACTGACTGAGAGACAATATTTGTCATTATCACCACACGTGTCCCTTGCAAACATCCTTCAGATTCACATTCTTGTGGGAGAACAACTACTCGTTGTGGATGTGTGGTACATTCAATTTAGCTTCAGTTACCATAAATGCATAAGTCTCTCCTCTTTTTCTGTAGCACTCCTCCCCAAGATCTCACTGATCCAAACTTCTGTACTTCAGCACTGCTAAATCATAGACATAGTCACCAGAACACATCAAGTTCCTTACACGTAGATTTGCCAGCCAAACTGAATACATATTTTCATCATCTGCATATCAAACCTAAAGAGAACCCTACTGACCAAAGTACAATGTTTCCTGCAGCATTTCTCTGAAGTAGATATAACATTTATTAAAATCCAAACAGCAAACAGGTGCTACACATAGCACATTGCAACTGAGAAAGTGCACGTGCTTAGGATTTAAATCCCATGGCACTACAAAACGGTCCTGGAGTTTTAGAACACACATTACTTAGAAAGATGCAGGCCTGTATAAATGGATTTCTTTTGGGGTCTTTTTTCCCCCCCAAGTCTCATCTGTATTTAAAATTACATTGTTTTCTGTAAACTGCCAACTTTGGGACAGTCTAAAGAGTCATCTTGGAAGTGGACAGAGATTTTTTGGGGTTTGCTTTTCAATGGCACACAAAGAACAGCACTGTGCAAGACCAGAGTCCTGAAATCCTTTTCTTTACGGAAGACTCTTTTCAACAGGACTTTCCAGACATTATCCACCCATCAGGACACAAAACATCTGTACAGGCTGTACCTCATTTTAGGCCCTAAGTTTAATGGCATATGCAATATTCCGCTGGCTTAGCTGCACACACACACACCCTACCTACGTACCTACAGGAACGCCAGGCACAATCATACTAATACCATTAGAACAGCAGTGAAAAGGTGGCTAAAGTACGTTCGTCCCATCTTTATAACAATAACTTTGGAGCGCTGTTTGGTGCACTTAATAACAGATTTTCACTTCCACTTGGAAAAGAAAAAAAAAAATAATCACGTTCTTGCGAACCTTCTGCTCTTTTTATTGCACTAAAATAATAATTCCCTTTCAGTGAAATAACATCAACCTTTTACAGCACCCCGGACTCCTGATGGAATCATCAGGCAGATCTCACACATTTTTATCCTGATTTTTAATTAATTTTTTTTTTTTTTTTTGAGTCCATCCTAGTGGAACAACCTCTGCTTCCATGCCGCATCCCTCGGACTTGGAGGAACCTGGAACAGACCCGTCTGTCCCCCAACAAGCCTTTAGTAAGTCTCCAAGCAGCCCTTGCAGGCGGCCCCGAAGCCCCTGTGCCGACCCACCCTTAAGGGGACAGGGGAAGAATAACAACCCCCCACCACCACCCAAAAAACCCAGCCCTGCGCTGGAAACGAGCCCCAGATGCCGGCGGGGTGGGCTCCGAGCAGCGAGGGGCGGGAGCCGCGGGCGGCCTCCCCTGCTCCGCTCCTTACAAAGACTCCAGGTGCTGGATCTTCTGAAGCTGCTGCGCCTCCTGCCTCTTCCGCTTCCTCTCATGCCGGTCCTGGGTCTTGCCGCCGCTCGCCGCGGGCTCCCCGTGGCTCTTGGGCCGCGCCTGGCTGCCCCTCGCCCCCTCCTCCTCCTCCTCCTCCGGCCCCTCCTGCTGCCCCTGCCCCCTGGGCGCCCGCTGGGACATCGGCGCTCCGCGGAGACCCAGGGCCGACGGCGGGGCCCCGGCGACGCCCCCTGCCCGCCCTCAGCATCCCGGTTTCCGGCCGAGCGCCGACTTCCTCCTGCGCCGGCATCGCCCGGCACCCCGCCTCCGACGGGCCGCGATGGCCGGGAGCGCCCGCCCCGTGCGGCCCCCGCCGCAGGCACCCTTCCCGGGGGGGTAGGAATAACGTGTGGAGTGTTCTGCCTTCGAGACACCGATATTAAAAACAAACAAACAAAAAAAATCCCAACTCCCTAATCATTCCTCCCTTGGAGAAGGGCCACCACTCTGCTCTGTTGACACCCCACCTGGAGTGCTGCATCCAGCTCTGGGGTCCTCATCGCATGGATCTGTTGGAATGAGTCCAGAGGAACCCACCAGGATGATCAGAGGGATGGAGCACCTCTCCTATGAGGAAAGACTGAGAGGATTGTGTTTGTTCAGCCTGGAGAAGAGAAGGCTTCAGGGTGACCTGATTGTGACCTTCCAGTACCTGAAGGGAGCCTATAAGAGAGCTGGAGAGGGACTATTTACGAGGACATGTAGTGACAGGATAAGGGGGAGTGTCGTCAAGCTAGAAGAGAGTAGCTTTAGACTACATATTAGGAGGAATTTCTTTGCTGTGAGGGTGGTGAGGCACTGGAAGAGGTTGCCCGGGGAAGTTGTGGATGCTCCGTCCCTGGCAGTGTTCAAGGCCAGGCTGGATTGAGCTCTGAGCAGCCTGGTCTAGTGAAACGTATCTGGGTTGGAACTAGATGATCTTTAGGGTCTTTTCTGCCAAAACCATTCTATGATTCTGTACTTGCCAGTAACTAAAATACATGCAGGTGGAAGGAGGAGGTCAGCGTCCAAAACATGTGGAGCTGGTTTTTTTTTCTTTCTTTTCTTTTTTTTGAATAGGCAGGTTCATGCCACGGAGAGTACATGTTGGTTGTGGGGCAAGGTCTAGCCCCATGAAGTCTTTAAATAGAGCCTTTATTTTGGAAGCAAACCCAGGGTGGTCTGGATCGGGCCATGCTACTGCAGCAGGAGCTAAGGGCAACCTCCTCTTCAGTGTATTAGCACCCCTAAAGAGTCAAATCTACCCCCAGGCTTTGCAGTTTCCTGCCCCAGCTGTGATATTTCTGTTGGAGGATGAGAAATAGAAGTAGGTCAGTGTTGGGAAGGCAAGGTTTAAATTTCTACTGTAGTTTCACATTGAAATTCAAGGTCACACGAGATTTGCTTAAGAGCTGAGTGAAATGCAAAAAATATATCTTAGAAGGCCAGGAATTGAAGGTGTTTATACCTGTGATCATCTTGGTGCTTTGAAAGTGCACATCAATGGCAAAGGATGGTAACTGCTGTTACAGCACCCTGTGATTCTGAAGTACAGTAACACACAGTCCTAAGAAAGCCTATCTTTCATGAGGGAAGTAGCAATCTTGGGGATTCTTTAACAATTACTAAACAAGCAATACTTTAATATTATTTTAGCTTCTCCTTGGTAAAACATTATTTGGGACAAGAGATCAGGTGTCTTGTTTCTCACTTGCATTTAGCTAAGTGGATGCCATTGTAATTTGAGATCCTGGAAATCTATTTTTGTCCAGTTAATTGCCACAGTCTTTTGCAGGGCTGTGGTGCTTATTTTAAGGTTTAAACAAAATAATCTGGCTTTTGCTTGCCATGACACAAATACATACTCTTGATGAAGATTTTTATTTCATACACCAAATTTTGTAGGCTTACTGGCACTGGAAAGAATGCAGTGGCCCTTCTACCACAGAGCAACACTCAGCAGCAAAGCCATATAACCTTGCAGATACACTTCTCAAAAAAACCCAACTCCTGCTCTTCATAAACTAATTCCAAGGTAACCATCTGGCTGAGATGTCATGAGATGGCGCGTAAGTTGTGAGTAAACCTTTCTCCTTTGTCCCATGGGTTTGTAGTCAGCTTGTGTGTTTTGCTCAGCAGTGGGCCTTTACAGAGTTTTCTTATTAGTAGCCTTTATTTGGGCCTACTCTCAGAAGAACAGGCGGAGTTGCTGCCATGTCTTGAAATGGCAGGTCACAGCAGATGACCCGAGGTGCAAAAGTTAATGAAGACCTCTTGTCTAAAGGCTTAGAGGCAAAATCAGTTTATTTGCTAATCCTGAGTTAAATATCTGTGTATGAGGCAAATGCAAGGTGATGTGAATTAAGATAATCCACTGTGAAGCAAGTTAAGCAGATGGTTTGATATTTGCCGGAGGGTAAGAGATTTGCCGCTGTGACTCTCCTAGCGTGTGGTAACACGTCAAATCTCAATCAGTCCCTTACATGGTCACGTATCTTCAAGCAACAAGTGAGGTGGGAGAAATATTTTTAGGTGTTGCAACTACATTTAAAATGCCTAAAAGAAATTAGATGAGACACAGTATCAATTTTTCACTCTATTTAGAGAAATGGCAATAGTTACTAAAAGTTAAGGACCAGCTGGACTTATGCCTGCTAAATAGAGACTTTATTTTGGAAGCAAACTGAAGTGATATAATGGGTTTTTTTGGCCCCCTTTTCAGTCCAGTCTTATTTTGTTATTTTCACATGCCTTTTTACTTCACATTTTCAAACCCACAGAGTAGTCAGACCCTGGAACAGCTTTCTAGCATGTTCGGACAGTGACAGAAAACCTAATTAATTCTAAGATGGAGTGAATGGTATTCTGTGGGAGAGATGTGTACAATAGCAAAAGAGACAGTTCCCCCAGAAACCCCACCAGTCTCAGTTTTGCACACCCTCGACTGTCCTCGCTTGGCTGAAGTAAGAAGAGTTCTGCCAGTTTGGAGCAGGTAAGTGCCTGGCTTAGATGACCTCAGGTTAAATGACTTCATCCTTGACACAATAATTGGCACAAATTCAGGAACTAAGTGCATAGTCCCGGCAGAATTGTGGGGTTGCAAGTGGAGGCAGAAAGAGAGACCACAGTGTATATTGTCCTCTTCTTACTGTTAAGTCAAAGGGATCTTGGCTGTGTTATTTGCATCCCGGTGGCTCGTATGTCCAGGCTGTGATTTCTGAGCAGATCAGGGCACTTGGATGGCACTCTTTTACCGCAGTAACTTAATGGGGCACACAGGTGGTAAAATTCATTAGGTACATTGAATGTGGTTGAAATGTATTCTTTCTTCAGTTTGACACAAATAATTTTCAGTGCATTTACTCATCTGTCGTAGAAATGAACTTTATCACTTTATTACCCATCTTAGAAGAATCAAGGCAAGGCTTTTTTAATGGGAGATTATTTGAAGCTGTAGGTAGCTCCAACGTTTCTCTTTTTTTTTTATTCCTTTGCCCTGGATTCCTGTGCACAGTTACCCAAGAAGACAATTGCATTCATATCAGTTCTAAGGAAAGATCAAAAGAAAATGAATTGTGAAAAGGAGGGAGTAGAAAAAAAACCCCTGTTATTTTCAGCTCTATTTATTCTGGAGCAAAGATGCTCAGTATCTGTAAATTGCTGAAACCTGTTCTTTTTAAAGGGATCATATTAACTGAGGATCTGGTTCCTGGTACTTAGAAGGATATTTATTTGAAGTTGTGGTGTGGGGAGTTTTTTCCCTTTATTTGAATGCAGTGCTTCAGCCACTTCAAGAAGTTAATTTTTTGGGGAAATGTTGTCTTACCATAAGAGCTGGCTGTCATCACACTGAAATTCCAGCTTCATCAAAACATCTAAGGAGAAACATTAATTGATGTTGCAATGTGAAGTATCTGAAAATCCAGTATGTTTCATAACATCCACTACAAATGCTTTGTGAACAACTGAATGTTTCAACTGCAAGCGATAATACTGGGACCAAATTAACTTGCATCTATGTCTTCCCATGGGCATCACTATTCCTGTGAGAGTGTAACCCTGGCAGAATGTCAGCCAATCTGTTTTTCTCCATTTTTGGCTGGCTAGAGCTTTGGGCCAGGATCTGTTTCTGATTATGTGTCAGATATTACACACAGGAGAGGAATCCAGAACCAGTGTTAGGCTCCATGGGAAGTTAAGCACCTCCTAATGGGATCCAGAGAAAGCAACAGGCTGAGCAGAGCACAGTCTAAATCCAGCATGGCCAGCCCATGGCTGCCCAAAGCTACATGACTGGACACATTCAGAATAGAGTGAGTCTAATATCTGGACCATTTCTGACCACAGGGATGGCTACCTCAGAGCACCAGTGGCCCTTCTAACCACTTGGGAACCTCAGCTGCGAGGAGAGGTGCTGACATCCTCTCTTACAGAAAAATGAAAAGTTTTGTTTGAAGTTGAAGTGCTGGCAGTTACTTTTGACACTATTTTAACAATTAGAAAATGAAAGACTTGGGTTCAGCTCCCTCCTTGGTCTGAGTGTTCAGCGGTGGTGGGTTTTGTGTCACTGGGACAAAATACCCTGAACATCAGGCTAATGGCTACATTGGTGGGGGCCACCCACCATTGCTATTCCACTCTTTGGAAGTAGTAGAGAAAAGCATTTGATATTCACAGGGCTGGAAGAACGAGTGTGTTTGAACTTGGCTGTGAGTACACTAAGAGGGGTGCCCATCCCAACACTGGAAACTGCACTTCTTTCTGTGAGATACAAAATCAATACTCCAAGCAGGGGCCAGAGCCCGGTTCTCCCTCGATAAGCACCATTGCACCAGGCCACAGTATTGTGCTCCTAGTTCCTGCTTCTCAGATTAGTCTCAGGTTTACAACAGCACTGCTCAGCGGTGAAAAGTGTTCCTACACACCTGAACCTTACTGTGGTGTTTGCTGCCATATGCCATCGCATAAAGGGAGCAAATGTCTGAAAGAGCACGATGGCCACAGCTGCATTTTGTACGGTCCTGTCCGTGTTCAAGACTGCACATGTCTACAGGGACGAGACTTCTAGGAAAATTGGGCAGACCAGCAAAGTTCCATCAAAGTTGGTTCCAAACTAAGCACAGATGTGAACTAAGCGTTGAATTGTTTGTTTCTACAAAGACTAGGTTATTACCTAGGGTATCCAAAAATGTGCACTTGCAGAGAAGCTCTCTAGCTAAGCAAGGAAGAGTCTCTAGAAATTAGCTGAGCAAAGCTGTTTGAACTGCGGCTTGAGTTTGAAGTCCCTTCATAAGGCTATGCCCCATTTTAAGCACTCAAATCAATTTATGGGATCTATCCCAAAGACGGATTAGCTGGAATTTACAAGAGGAATGATTGTCTTCCTTTTTTGTAAATTCTTTCCTCCAAGCCTCTGATAGATCATTGCATCGATGAACTCCCTGCATCCTTCTGTGGAGATACGATCTTATTGATCACTTTGAGTTTATGGTGGTAAAGTCACTGGTTCCACCAGAATTGTACTGTGTACTGTCTCTCAAGCCTTCACTCAGTGAAAATAATCTTTGATCTGCCTTCATTATTTTAACTGACTTAAGACTTCAGAGACATAAAATGACAGAATAATAACTACATTTTTCATTATTTTTTGCCTTTTGTTTTCCGGTCTTTATAAATAAATACAAATAACTGTACATAGTCCCAGCCATTTTGTGTTGTGCCATTTGCACTTTTTTTCAGGAAGAAGGTTGTATTTGATGGGTGCATATTTGTGTAGTAAACTCTTGATTGATTGATTGCATTGTGTCTCTGGGTATACCCTGACACTGAATCATAGAATCACTAAGGTTGGAAAAGACCTCCAAGACCTCGAAGTCCAACCTTTGACTGATCACCACATTGTCAACTAGACCGTAGCACAATGTTCTACATCCAGTTGTTTCCTGCACACCTCCAGGAATGGTGACTCCACCACCTCCCTGGGCAGTCTGTTCCCATGCCTGACCACAGATTCAGTAAAGAAATTCTTCCTGATGGCTAACCTGAACCTCCCCTGGTACAGCTTGAGGCTATGACCTCTTGTCCTGTCACTTGTTGCCTGGGAGAAGAGACCAACCCTCACCTTGCTACAACCTCCTTTCAGGGAGTTGTAGAGAGTGACACGATTTCTTCTCGTCTGTTAATATAAGGCTCCAAGTACATCATTACAGAGGCAAAGCTTTATGTAGGCTTCAAAGGACTTCACCTGGGTAAGGACTGGCCACATTCAGGAACCGTGTGAGTAGTAGGAGCACTCGGATGCTAATGGCATGTGATATAACAGTGGGGAAGGGAAATTTTGGCTGACAACCATTGGATAGTCTCCCAACGTCTTACAAAACATACCATCACTTGTGGGATTGCTTGTGCCCAAGCTGAGTGGGCAGGACTTGAGTTTCATAAGAAACAGTCAGATGCAGTGAAATCCATAATTCTCTATTTATCTGTTTTTTACAGATGAGAGGTTGGGTCAGGATCACTGCAATTTGAACCCCTTGTTAGGGGCATGATAATTATTCCAAATTGGATGTTCCTCTTGTATTTAAATCTATATATATATTGCATCTTAACCCCTAATAGTTATAGTCTTACTGTCATCAAAGTTGGCAGTTTTGCTACTGACTAAGTATGGATCAAGGCTAGATTCTTTGCCTGGTAGCCAGTTTGGTTTTTCTCTTTTTGTTTTTCATAACTGCAGGAAATTCCTCCTTCTGAGCTTTGGCTATATTCTCAAATCAGTGATCAATTTACAAGAACTTTTCCCTTGCAAAAGCAGATTCCTTTTCTGAATTTTGTCTCTATAAAATAGTGACTGATAAAACAGTTCCCGTTAAAACGATGCCCAGCGTATCAAGTATAATAGGCAAATTCATCTTCAGTGCCAGCATCCGTCCTTGGTATGTCCCCTCCGAGCTGCCAACTTTCCAGTGGAACCTAAAAAGGCTCCAATGTTTATTAATGGGTCACAGAAACTGCAGAAATAAAGTGATGAGAAATACAATCTAAAAAGTTGAAGGCAAAGATTCTTGGTTCTGCTTGCCACCTCTATTAAACAGGAAGATGACTTTCTCTTGTTAAAAGAAAAAAGAAAAAAGCTGATCTGTTAGTTCCATGCAAAACAGCTGTTCCCACTTAACTGTTTCAAAACTATCCAGAATTCTCAGCTCTTTAGCTTAACATACTTCCCATGTGTCAGGTCACTAACAGCTTCTTTCTAGGTAACTGTAAAGAAAGGAACGGAAACTCACAGTTCTAGACCTTATTCCTTCCCTGTGCCTCTCAGAAGGGTAATATTGTAAGAGTAGTGTAGCAGTGTTACAGCAGTGAGGTAAGGACTAGTTAAGCAAGTCGACCCAGCAGTGTCTCTGACAGGAATGAGAAAGGAATTCTGATATGGGATGTTGAAACTCATGCCAAACACACAAAAATAATGTTTTTCAAAGGCGGGCTAGAAGCCTCTATATTTTCATTCCATTATGCTAGTTTTGCTATGACTGACATCCAGGAACACTCCCTCATAGTTACTTTTGCTTAGAAGTTACTATCATCTGTAGTTATATAGATATAGAAATGGAACAATAAATACATCGTTGTAGATAGAAAAAACCACATTCTTTCCTAGTCCAGTCTGTATCTAGGCAGATTCATGCATGGCCTGTGTTGCTATTTGTCACTTGTGGAGTGTGGGGAAAAAAAAATCACTTTAGCATCCTCTAATAGGGCTTTCTCCTGCCAGCCTTGCGTGGTACTTCTTGGTCATGCTTGAATAAACTAAGAAATGAGAGATGTTCTGCCCAGTTATAAAGTAATTTTAATAATGTACCAGTGATCGTGCCAAAAAAAGTAGATGTTGGCTGTAGGTGGTTAGGCTGTGTTCATAAAACATTAGTTAAGCTATCTGGACACCACAGCTTGAAGGCTGTAGATTAAAAAAACAGGGTGTTTTGGGCCTCCCAAAAGGCAAGTACAAGATAAGAGTGGAGGCCTTGAAAATTCAAGCACAGGACGGTAATGGAGGCCCCAGGACCACAGACACAAACCACAAACTGCCAGCCACAGATCACTGAAGAAATGAAGCCTCAGAAACTGAGTCAATGGATTTTGTGGTTTACCTGCAACATAGGTAAAATCTATAAGCTGCAGTAAAGTGAGATGTAAGTTGGAACTGTGAGCCAAGGAGCAAGTTGACAGACTGTTAGGGAACATAAAAAAATAACCCCAAGCAGACCTTGGGATTTATTAGAGAGTGAAGGAGGAAATCCACAACATCACTCTTCTCCTGGCAAAGATGAAGAAGAAATCATAAATATTAGCCCTGTAATCATGACAAAGAACTTGGGATACTGACGATTTACTACAACCAACCCCTGCTTTTCCTAAAGATGGTATTACTGACTTTTGAGCCCAGTGGGTGAGCTTGAGACCAGAGAAAGGCACAGTTAATATTAAATTTGTGTATTAAGTTTGTGTATAGTAGTTCTAATTATATCATTATTGAATTAGCTGCAATGATTAGCTGATTTGGACTTAGCATGATTGTAGCCAGACTAATAATAACTCTTTCATTTGATAAGACTTTAATTCTTGGCTTTATGTTTCTTTATGTTTCTTTAGCCCACATAGATTGCATGGGATGTTTGGTCTGAACCCTAAGCATAAGTTCAGACAGATAAAACTTGGTTGCAACAATTAGTGGAGAAGGCAGGCAACAAAGGCTGTGACCTGTGGTGCAACAGCCCAGCACACCAGGATTTGGTTCAGAACAAGCCCAGCACTCAGAATGATCTTACCAGCTCTATGCAAACACCTAAAGATGGTTGTGCAACATGAAAGTTCCCGATTTTATGAGCCTGGGCCTAAAACTGTTCGTTAGTACACAGATCAGAGGGCTGGAAAATGTTATTGGAATACCACCCTACACTTGCTCTACAGATGGACTCTTTTCTGTTAAAAACAAGCTTGAAAGATGCATTACATATCTGATCAATCTGTGTGAATCTGCTTCCAAAATAATGTTGGCATTTTAGCAGAAATGAAGTGTTTGCAGTTGATGTATGAATACATGATTTTTTCCTCTCTCAAGATGCAAAATGTAAATAAAAATTCATACAAGAAACACTAAATGCTTACTAATCAGGGGAGAAGATTGCTCTGGTCTTCTTGCACTGGACTCCCAGTAGCACCTGCTTTAATGGTCACACACATAAGAACCAGAGAGCACTCTTTTGTAACACCTACACACTTCAGGCAGTTCTCAGGGGATTCACACATGAATATTAATGAAGGAGGGGAAAAATAACAAGGTCTCCTGTTTCCAGTTTGCTTAGGCAGTGGCCTCTGGCAGCTACAGTGCTGGTATGGAGAGAAGTGACTGACCTGACTTGCCTCTTTTCCGATCACCTCTGATAATAATCCTTTTACTCAGGACAGGCAAAGTCAATCTGTGGTGTTCTCATTTCAAAATGTAGGTGGGTTGTACCCCTGGTGGAACAGATGCCCTTACATTTCAGGAAAGTTTGCATAGTTTATTTTGTGCCGGGTTGTTTGCAGAGGAACCATTTCCTCTTCTCGTCCCAACACAAACAACTTCCAGAAGGCATTTTATAGGGAAAATGCTATAGGCAGGGGATGGATGGGTGGATGTGGGGGTGGTGGTTAGACTGGAGCTTGGATAAAAGGGTTCTGTCTTTCTGACTGGGAGTCATAGTCCCACACCTAATTTGCAAGCCAACTTTATTAGGGCAGCTTTGTTTAGAAGAAGGTCGGAACGAAACATTTTTATTTTTTAATTATAGAGCCACAACAGTCCTAGCAGGCAGAGTACAGATTGTGCGTGATAAAACTCAGCATGATAAATTAGTTACCCAATCGTGACCCTTTGGTTTTCAGACCTCAGCCTCTGTGATGCTTCTTGAGAAACTGTTCGGTCTTCAAACAAGTGCAAAATGCTTCTGCCCTCCCTTTTGATTCAGTGAAGACCCTTTGTAATAGGCAAACCATCAGTAATTGTTTGATTCTTTCTGGCGCATTTAAGAAAACCAGCGTGATCCTTGTTGGAGGAACCACTCCTTTCTGCACAGTTTGAGCAACATAGTTGTTGCAGAGATCATTGCAGATGCAGATGAAGACTCCCTCTCATTGGGAATTTAGGCCAGTGGACAGCAGGCTCCCCTACCACTTCTGCATGACACTGTAGAAATCTACAGACCGAAAACCTGTGGCTTAACCACATGTATCGTTTCCTAGGAATATCCAACTCTTTCTGCAGCTTAGTATAAGCAGTTTCAAAACCATTCTCTGACTTTGTGGGTACCTGCAATATATTTAGACTGTGCTTTAGTTCATGTGAGTTTTAATAATGTGTTATCCAACACATTTCTCATTTTGCCTCCAGCTACTTGTGTTACATTTGAGTATGTCACTTATGACCAGATTTTTTAAATTGTAGCCTCTCCACAAATGAAATTTTCTGAAAATCTGGTTACTGACTTTCATGCTTATGTTGAAATTATAACTTTTCTGAAAATGTGGTTTTTAACCTCTGTGGTCTCTATTTTGAAGGGTATTTAGGTCTGAAAACCCTTTCCTTTTTTATGAAATGAGGGTAATTACATTTTCATATTTAACAAATGCACATATATATCTATTGTCTGATAAGTGCGTGAACATTAAATGGAAATTGGTAACATTTAAATATATAGTTGTGAAAAATGGCAGGAAAAAACAGATGCATGGGGTAGTTTTTCTGCAGTTTTACACTGGCAATTTACACTGAGGCTGACACTGCTGCTCTAGGGAATTAGAAAATAGTTTTGCCCGGAGTTGGCTTGCTACAGTTATTTGTTTGTTTCTACTAGCGTGCAAACTACAGCAGTTGCAGTGCAAGCACGAGGGCAGGCATGAAGGATGCCTCAAAAGTGTGCGATCCAGGCTTATCCTTTTGACAGCCGTTTGCCTCACAAACAATAGCGTGGTGGTAGAAGACAACAGTCAAGTGTAATTTATCCTTGTGTTTGGCTGTTGGGAGCCACTGCCTCATCTCTGGCAGCAGTGGGCTTTTGTAAATGCTGTCTAACCCATATCCGTCAGAATGAGCCGGATTTGCTAAATCACTTGGATAGTAATTTAGCGTGGCACATTTGGAATGATGGGCTATTCATAAGCACTAATTAAGACAGCTCTGTTGGTGTATCTCATTATGCTCTGATGTCCAACAAAGGAGTTGCTGAGTACCTGTGGGCAAGTGAGACTGTCTCCTGGCACGGCAGGCCCTGGAAGAGGGCATTGGTTCACAGCGTCACCCGCTATTTGTTTGACTTCCATTAGAACAACTATAGCGGGTGGAGTAAAGATAAACTGAAGATGAATTGGAGTTATTGAAATGTATCTGCAGTATCAGCAATTTAAAGCGTATCCATTTCTCTGATGCCCTGTGCATTTTATGTTCCCTGCTAAACCACCACCAGTAATAAATCGGAATAGAACCTGCATGTTAAACAGCCTGTGGAGGTGGCTGATCAGTCCAGGATGGCTCTGTATGAAGAGTGAAGAGCTCCTTGTCACAGTATTCCTCATGACTCACCAAGGAAGAAAGAAGTCCAAGTCCCCTGGATGACTTTGATCACCAAAGGCATTTAGGGTCATGTCAGTCCTACGTGACTCACACCATTGACAATAAATTACAGACTGTTACACTCCAGATTTTAAGCTATAAGCTGCCCAGAGCGGTTACATTTTATTTAAGACTTTTTAAAAGCCTTTTGGTTCGTTATAACCTCGAATTTACCGGAGAGAGTCACACACTCTTCTCTAAGAGAAATTATTTTAATTTAGTGAGAAAGATAAGGTATTTTGGCAAAAGGTTTTAGAGGAGTAAAATACAACCAAGAAAAAATATTTCACTACAACACTCAGCACAAAGACCCATTCCACAGAAAACACTCATTACAAAAAATCAATATACCAGCTTTAGTAAAACACAATTCATTAGTTTTAAGTTACCCACAAGAGAAGGAAAAGAGTAACGGAAGAAAACAGATTAAAAGGGTAAAGAAAGAGAGAAGAAAGAAGAAGAGAGAGGAAAGGAAAAACGGTTACCGACAAGATCTGATGGTTCACATGGTTCAGGCTGCAGGAGAGGAGAGACAGAGAGAGAGCTCACATGGAGTTTCGTGTATTTTCACAGTTCAATTTTTCCTCCCAGGCAGGATATCCAGTCAGCGCCTTCCAGGCCAGAGTGAGGTGTGCTGTAGCAGTCACAGGCTCCAGGGGCGTGGTGTGGGCGGGCTACCAGGCAGGTCTGCCTTGACTGACAGCCCAACTGCAGGGCCTTCCGTGATGCCAAGGGCTCTGCATGGGCTCAGCCAGGTTGGGTGCAGGACATTTCAGCTTTGCCGTGTGCCCTCAAGGACCCGGCCCTGTTGGCTGCTGGCCATGTGCTCTGAGCAGGCTTTATGGGATGAGGCAGCCTTACCACGTACCTGCAGGTTTAGGGACAGTGTTTCCCAACCCCCCTCCACACACACTCACAGCGAGTTGGTTCCAACCCATACCAATGATTCGGTGAGATTTGGATCCAGTAGCTCACACAGACAATTAAACTGTGTGTAACTAATAGAATTTATATTGCAATATTTTGGGTACAAAGAGCTGTTTCAGATTCCACATGCTCTGAAATAATCATGTAGCTGTATAAAATAAAAATGGTATTTGTTCAAAATCTTGTTTCCTGAAACACTACTTACTGAGGTTGGTTTGTAGCTTAGCCACATTTACTACTTAAAAACAGTGTTGATACACTATGTTTTTGTGGTTGTTTCAAAGTATCTGAAGAGCTTCACGACCTTTACAGATCATTTGGAGAAATTGACTTTTGAGTTGTAATTGGCATTTTTACTTTCCTTACTTGAAATTCAGTTCAACAGAGAGAGCACAATGTTTTTTTCACATTATTCGGTAACCCAAAACTACTCTCTAAAAAGCTGCTTAGGAGCTGGAAAGAGAGTAAATGCCAACAGCTTTGGGAAAATGCAGAAAATAAAAATAATTCAGAGTTCCTTCTCACAATCCCCCGGTAGATTATACAGCCAAAACCAGCATTACATTTTCATCTTTATGAATATTATGGACCGATTAAATGCAGATAGTTGTGTTTTTTTTAAACTGGGTTTTATATCAGTTCAAGCTGTGATTCCCATTGCTCTCACTTTTTTTCCTTCTAGTAACTGAGTTCTCTCTAAATTTGCCTGCCATAATTTCAAGGTATCTGCAAGCTGCAGCATTTGACATATTCTTTCTAAGAAAAAAAGGACTACCTCTGTTTTCTTTGATCTGTAATTGATAGAGTACTTAGAAAACATTTCAAATCCACTCTATGTTTTTCTCTCTCAGTATGCTACCTTTTTAGAAAACCTCTGGATCAAAGCACAATACATTCATACTTCAGGCACCCAGGGACTGAAGCTTTGGGCCTGTAATCGTAGCTGTGTCAGTGGTAATTGACAGCAGTTAGTGGTTAAGTAGTGGGTAGGTCCAATGGCTACTCAGCAGAATATTTCACTAGTCACAATCTCTCCTTTGTTTATGTGACCGAAAGTGTTGCAAACATTTTAATTTACATTAGGCCCACCATCTCATAAATGCCTGGCACTTGGCTTCAAGCACATTCCAAGGAGCAGAACAGCATCTCAAGTTACAAACCAGTGGTATCTTGTCTACCTCAGATTCAAGCTGAGGCTTTATTTCCTTTTCCCAAGTTACCATAAATTAATCTCTAATTGAAGTGACTCATCAGTGTGCTCCTCAGCTTTCTTCAGTGCTTCTGAGACATGATTTGTACCAAGCAGTGTATGAAGGAATTTTCTTATCTACCTCCTTTGAACTTGAGCTCTTGGACTTCTCCTCTGGGTGACACACTTAATGGTAACACTGCTGGGATACACAGCTAGACAATGAAAGCTGACATTTTACTTCCTTGCCCTTCAAAAGATTTGGGAACAGCACTGAATCTATTTTAGATTGATATGACGTAGCCCAAAGCTAGGAGAATTGCAGCCCTTTGAACATTACATTGTGTACTCCAAAAGGAGATACAAAGGCATGAATCCCAGCTCCTTAATCCTCATTTAATGTTTGACCTGTGACATTCCCGAAAGCTGACTTTTCAGAGAGAGAAAAGGACCTCAGCTGTACTGTGTTTGAAAGTCTGGAAAGGATAATCCTCCTTCCTGGACCAGATTCTATAGGAGCTTTAGGCATGTCTGTGCTTTTCTCCCCTCTCACTGTGTTAGTCATGGCTGTGTGTCAGGCTGACTGAAGAACAGATCTGATAGAGATCGGCATCCCCAAAATGTTTTCAGGCCAGCTGGGTTAGTGTTCAAACAAACAGGCATGTAAATAAGAATTTGCGTACGTGTGTGTGTGCGCGCTTTGAAAAAACAGCAAAATGTTTAAATTGACATTTCTAAGGAAAAGACTAGATTTGCACATTCGCTGCCTTTGTGATCCCTGAACAAAACTAAGAGGACAGAAAGGAAAGTGCCTCCCTGGCTGACATCTGCCTTGAGCTCTGCGTGTGCTTATGGGGAGCCACGAGGTGCAGGAGCTATGGGGCGAATGGAACTGGGGCATGAAGCGAGCAGGTCTGGTAACACAGAACGGACACGTGGCTCTTTTAGGAGTCAATAGAACTGGAAACACTTAGAGCAGTCTTGAGGCAATGGTAATTACATCAAACGTGGAGAACTGTTATTGACACAGGTGAAGAATAATGAGTACAAAACTCGCACAAATATTAAGAGTCCAAGGAATTGTTTTGAAAACATAGAACTTCTTAAATAAACATGCATAAATAGAGACTGTGTCACTGCCTGGCAATAAGAAGTGCCAAGTGCAGGGTAAGCTTTATCTTTATGTTGGTTGTATCAACATACTCCAATGGTGAACTATGAGTTCTCCTTAAGAAAACAAATTGCGTCCATACAAACCAACATGAAAATAAGCTATCAAATTCCAGGCAACTGCCAGACAATTTACATGGCTTGTTTAAAAGGCTGATTTGGAACATGCAGTGTGACTATTGCTGGAAGGTGGGTGTGATTTGTAACAGCAAATTTGGATTATCTTTAAATATCTGTCCGGGTTTCCAACTTTTTTCACTGGTTAGGTCATGGCGCAGCGGCCATTTCCTAACAATACATCACCATTATACAAGAGTGTTTTTGAAAGCACTTTGAAAACCTTTGTTTTGGCTGCGTCCCTTCTGTTGCTGCAGTGGTACACCTGGGTGGTGGATGAACAAAAAATGGGGGACTGGGCCTGTGAGCCATCACCTCCCCAGCTGTGATGCACGGGCAAACCACCTTCCCTTTTTTTTGTGGTTTTGCAAGTAGTCCACCCAAGAGTACACTGTGCTTGTTTAATGATTTCTCAGTAACAAAATCTTATAATTGATATTTCTCAAATGATATTCCTAGGTTGCCTGCATTTCCGATCGATTTTTCTGCCATAAAATTCTCTTCTTTTCAAAAATATTGTATTTTAACTTCATCTTGCTTGGGGTTGGGCGCTTCACATGCAGATACTTATCTTTTCCACGCTTCTTCACTGAAATAAGTTAGGATAACAGAGGATAAACCTAAGTTCCTCCTCACCAGTGTGTGCAAGATCAAAGAGAGAGAGAGAAACGGGATTGCTGGCAGACTTGGAAGGTGATTCCTCTTGAACACTGTGTCTTACTGGGTGCTTGTCAGGTCAGGTTCATGACCACCTGAAGAACCTGAATATATATGTCTATGGGACCCAATGAGGTGCATCCCAGAGTCCTGAGGAAATTCGATGATGTGGTTGCCAAGCCACTTTCCATGATATTTGAGAAGTCATGGCAGCAGGTAAAGTCCCAGGTGACTGGAACTGGTGATGGGTACTGATTATACCCATCTTTAAAAAGGGTAGAAAGGAGGACCCTGGGAACTACTTACCTGCCAGCCTCACCTCTGTGCCAAGGAAGAACATGGAACAGAGCCTTCTAGAGCTGTGCTAAGGCACATGGAGGACAGGGAGGTGACTCAGGACAGCCAGCACAAATTCACCACGGGCAAGTCCCATCTGACCAGCCTAGTGGCCTTCTACAATCAGTGAACAAGGGAAGGGTTACAGATGTCATTTTTCTGGACTTCTGTAAAGTCTTTGACATGGTCCCCCACAACATCCTTCTCTCTAAACTGGAGAGATAGATTGATGGTTGGGCTGTTCAGTGGGTAAGGAATTGGTTGGACAGTCACTTGAGACGGTCAATGGCTCCCAATGGACAAATGTTGCCCTTCATTGGTCCGTATTGGGACCAGTGCTATTTAGTATCTTCATTAGTGACATGGATGAATCGATCGAGTGCACTCTCAGCCTATGGGAATCTCATAAGGGTTAGCAAGACCAAGTGCAAAGTCCTGCATCTGGGTTGGGGAAAACTTCGGTATCAATATAGGCTGGAGGATGAACAGATCAAGAACAGCCCTGCCAAGAAAGACTTAGAGGCTGGACACAAGGCAGAAATGTGTGCTCACAGCCAGAAGGCCAGTTGTGTCCTGGGCTGCATCAAAAGCAGCGTGGCCAGCAGGGCAAGGGAGGGGATTCTGCCCCTTTGCTCTGGGGAGACCCCACATGGAGTGCTGTGTTCAGCTCTGGGGTCCCCAGCACAGGAAAGACACAGACCTGTTGGAGTGAGTTAACAGGAGGGACATCAAGATGATTTCAGGGATGGAGCACCTCTCCTGTTATGAAGGGCTAAGAGAATTGGGCTTGTTCAGTCTGGAGAAGAGAAGGCTTCAGGGTGACCTAATTGTGGCCTTCTACTACCTGAAAGGAGTCTACAAGAAAGATTGAGACTTTTTACATGAGTGTGTAGTGACAGGACAAGGGGGAATGGTTTCAAACTGAAAGAGAGCAGGTTTAGATTAGATATTAGGAAGAAATTCTTTGCTGTGAGGGTGGTGAGACACTGGCACAGGTTGCCGAGAGCTGTGGATGCCCCATCCCTGGGAGTGCTCAAGGCCAGGCTGGATGGGGCTCTGAGCAACCTGGTCTAGTGGAAGGCATCCCTGCCCTTGTCAGGGGGGCTTGGAAGTAGATGATCTCTAAGATCCCTTCCAAGTCAAACCATTCTGTGATTCTATGATTTTTCTCTGTGTCATTTGCAAAGTTTCCCTGACAGGGAGTTGCAAGTCCCTGTGACAGCACTGGTGTTCGTCAAGCATAATTGGCCAACACAACCTCGTATTTTTGGGGGTTTTGGATCTACAATGGAACATTTACGCTGGGACTTTAAACCTGCAAATACTCGAAGTCGTGCACGGACTACGTGTGCAAGCGGAGTGACAAAAAGCCGTGATGCGAGGTGGGGGTCAATCGCCGTGCCTTCAGTCCCTCCCAGGGCGTCCAGCACCGCTCCCAAGAGCTGCGGGGAATCTGCGGGAAATGGCGGGCGCGGGGCAGTGTGGAGGGCTCTCGGGGTCCGCCCGTGTCCCCGGCCACACCCGGGAGCGAAGGAGAGCCGGGGGGCGGGCCGTGGGCGGTGGGGGGCAGCGCCACGTCGCACTGCCGGCCCCGGGAGGGGAGGGGAGGGGAGGGGAGCGGG
>VXAY01006172.1:183779-208687 GCA_013399855.1 Oxyruncus cristatus
GCGGTGTAACAATTAATGCTGATTGCCCAGAAACACAGGAAACGAAAGCTAGTATCATATGTGTCTTAGTGATTTATTCAGGGATTACAGGATAGCAGTACTGACTCAAACCGATAAAGCTCTACGTTATTTCTGAATGGGCATTACCAACACAGATGCTTTTGCTTTTTTTATTTTAAAGTCCATTCCCTGTATTTATATTACTATTTATTGCAGTCAGTGAAAATCTCTGTAAGTGCTGCGACATAGCTATTCAGGTTAGATACAAATTTTATAAACTAAAGAGAGCTTGTAATGAAATCAGGCTACCAACTCTTTCATAGTGAGATTTTAAGTGTACGGTGTGTGTATTTCAGTAGAGCTCCCTGGAAAACGGTGCTTTAATAACAGCTGCCATTGTATTTGTGAGTGACTTTTTAAAGCCCCTGTTAGGTTCCTTACGTAGTTAAGCTCTCTGGAAAACTCTACCCAGCCAGCCCTTGGTAAACGATACTTTTGGAGCAGCATGTTGTGCATGGTATGTGGACGTATGTGGATTTAAAGGTTGATGTTGTTCTTTCCTGTGGCTGTCTGACATTTGGTTGTGGGTTTGGCTTTTTTTTTTTTTAATCTCATTTTTAGCCATAATCGGATGCGAACTTACGATACCTATGTGGGAATTGGATGGCTGATTCCTGGTATGGACCAGGGTCTCTTGGGAATGTGCGTAGGAGAGAAGCGCATTATCACAATACCACCTTTCCTGGCGTATGGAGAAGAAGGAGATGGTAAAAGTTATTCCTTTAGTTATTCCTTTTTTTCTCAATCCAAGGCAACCGTATTTTAAAGCAAACTTGGCTTTCTATATTTTAAATTTATGGGCAGCGTTATTACCGAGTTCAGAACAAAGTGATGGAAAGAGAGGGTCAAAATGTGTTATGTACAGGATTGGATTGGTTAGAAAGTACAAGATTTTTAAAAAAATTAAACAGTACATTGCTTAACAGACATATTGTTTGTGTAATTATAGTATTTATATGCTGAAATTTTATTTCAATTGGGGAATATAATCTATGATTATATATATATATTTTATATATAGTGGAGCCAAAAACTTGGAGACGGGTAACTGCATAGTTCTTTCAATGACTGCCACATAAAACCTTTTTGGGGAAAAAAAAAAGTATTTTTTATTCCAGTTTTGTTTTTTTCTCTGCAACCAATGCTCCAGCAATAACTACAAGATGAATTAATAGTTTTGTGAGGCTAAGCAGCCTGCAGATCATACACAGAGGTTCCTATTTTAAATGAGGGGGCAGTTAAGGATGGTTCGTGACTCTTTCTTGTATTTTTTCTCTGCTCTGATGTTTATGAATGTGTCTGTGGTATACAAGGTTTCATACCCCTTCCACGGCTTCATTACCATTAACTGTGACAGCCGTCTCCATATATAAAAAGACTTTGTGAAGTTATGTTTCAAAATTTTGCTCAGATCTTTCACTCAGTGGTGCTTGGTCAAAGCAACCCACACTGTAATTTGTACATTGATGGGAAGGTACTTTTTCACTGAGATACTCAATTTTTCTTTTTTCAGCTTCAACCATGTGGTCTCTCCTGTTTTGATATTAACAGGATGGGAGGAGTGGATGTACCAGATTTGTGTTCTAATGGTTATTTTATGCACTTCCACGAAGTGTGTTGGGAATACTGGTAGACTAAACCATGCAGCTCAGATGGAGCTGGTGTGTATTGACTAAGATGGGTGTTGCTGAAGAGCTGTTTTCAGTGAGGCAGTGCCATCACAGTGCGAGCAGAATTAAATTATTAAGTCGGAGAATTGAGTGAAAGACCCACTGAAAAATAAAGACCGGCTAGAAGCAAATTTGCAGAGAGATCTAGACAAATGAGAGAGCTCGGGCAATCACCAACCGTATGAAGTTAAGTAAACTGGATTCTGTACCTGGGATGGGGCAACCCTGGATGCACAGACAGGCTGGGGAAAAAGCTGCTGGAGAGTAGAAAGGGACCTGGTGGTCCTGGCTGATGGCAAATTGAATATGAACAAATATGAACAAATGGAATAATGTGCCCTGGCAGCCAGGAGGGCCACCTGTGTCCTGGGGGGCATCAGGCAAAGCATCGCCAGCCGGTCAAGGGAGGGGTTTGTCCTGCTGTGCTCTGCACTGAGGTGCAACCTCACCTTGAATATTGTGTGCAGTTTTGGGCACTACAATATGAGAGAGACATTAAGCTCTTAGAGAGTGTCTAAAGGAGGGCAGTGAAAATGGTGAAGAGCCTTGAGGGGAAGCCGTATGAGAAGCGGCTGAGGTCACTTGGTCTGTTGAGCCTGGAGAAGAGGAGACTGAGGGGACACCTCACTGCAGTTACAACTTCCTTGTGAGGGGAAGAGGAGGGGCAGGCACTGATCTCTTCTCTGTGGTGACCAGTGACAGAACCTGAGGGAATGGCATGAAGCTGTGTCAGGGGAGGTTTAGATTGGATATTAGGAAGAGGTTCCTCATCCAGAGGGTAATTGGGCACTGGAACAGGCTCCCCAGGGCAGTGGTCACAGCACCAAGCTTGACAGAGTTCAAAAAATATTTGGACAATGCTCTCAGCCACATGATGTGATTCTTGGGGTGTTCTGTGCAGGGCCAGGAGTTGGACTTTGATGGTCCTAGTAGGTCTCTTCCAACTTGGAAGACCCTATGATTCTAGTTTATTTTGGGAGGGAGGTGCTTGGTATTTGGCAGTAGGTTACTTTTCTTCAACAAGCATGTTTAAGCTTCTGCTAGAACAGCTGCTGTTTCTTACAAGTTTTTCTGCTCTTTTGTTCTACTCTGTACACTTTTGTAGGGAAGGAGATCCCTGGCCAAGCTTCCCTCGTCTTTGATGTGGTTTTGCTAGATCTCCATAACCCCAAAGACGGTATCGTTATTGAGAACCAGGTTGTGCCCGAATCTTGTGAGCGGAGAAGCCAGGCGGGAGACTTCCTCCGATACCATTACAACGGCACACTTTTGGATGGCACACTATTTGATTCCAGGTAACCAAACCATTCAGCTCTACAGATTGCATTTCCAGTTTGGGCTCCTCTGTCTTGTCCATACTACACCCAAATACAATTCTTTGCGTTTCCTTCCTTTTCAAAAATTTTGAGTGGACTTGGAGACTTCTTAAAAAACTCACAGAAAGCTTTTCCCTATGGGAGGAGAAAGAGCTAGTTTGTGCTATGACAGTGTCACAGACGCCATCTAGGGGCGGTGACCCACCCGGTGAAGCCATGAGTGCTTTAGGCACGTGAGCCTGAAGACTCTTGGCCCTGCAGAGTTTATCTGCCAAATAGGTAATACCACCGAAGAGAGAGAAAATAAACATGATGCCCATTTTATGTCCCGAGAATTGTGAGTCAGTGTGCTAGTGGCTACTTTGAGGTTAATTGTATTTGTTCTTGAGAACTGTTTGCATTTCGAAGGCTGATGTCTTTCAAGCCTGAATTACAGAACCGCAGAATTCAACAAGAGGGTTTCTGTGACAAAGAAAGAGGGATTACTTTCGCAGTAAATTCAAAGCTCCCTTGGCACATGAGCCTTGTGTATTCATCATATGATGAATAATACCCTTGTAGCTTTCTGTCACTTTTGTTACTCTTAATTGAGCAGTGCTTTACCATCCCACTCCAGCTTTCAGAACAGCTGGCAGAAGTAGCTAAAAGGAGATGAAAATGAGCCAATGTAAATGTTTTATGAAATAAACTCACGGAAAAATGTTTAGTACTACAACAGCAGCCATCACTGTAGACCTCGATTTGCAGCTTATGAAAGCTTGTAAGTTAACTACAATGTTGTCCACAGTGCACCTACCCGGAATCTGTCTTTTTTGAGATGTAAATGAGTATTGTCTGTAGTAATTAAACAAATTTTGAAAATAGCTGTATTATTTATACTAGAGTTGTTGTCAATAAATAGTAATAAGTGCTTTGTAGACAGCAGCCTCTACATCATTCTGGGGTGCTGACAGTTGTTAGAGGGCTCATTCATTAGAGCATCGTATCCTGACCACCTGCAGGATTCAAAGATGAAGTAGAGCAGCTAACAATAGTTACTGGAAACCCTGGAGTTAGTTATCCAGGAGAAAATTTGTTACTAGTACAGGGAATATGCCAAAAGCACTGTGAATGGCTGGGGTTGAGAGCTCTAATAATATTTTCCTTTGCTTTTTTGCACTGAAATATTCAGCTGCAGAACTGCCCCTGGGCAGCTCAGCCAGGGCTGTCTTCTGGACTTTGAGCAGTTGAATAAACCTCTGAATTACATCAGGGTCTGGTCTTGTACTGGTCTTGTTCTTTCTCAGAGCTGCTTTGTAAAGATTCATTGAAACCTTTCTGCCTTTTCTTCGTTGGGCTGTGCCTTCACGTAACATGCCTTGAAGAAAGGCAGAAGACAGTCAACGTCCTTGTAATAAACATCAATTGTCATTGTAGCCTTGTTTTGTTCTATTATTAGGTGTTGAAGCAGGTCCTTCAACCTACATGGTTTGGAAAGGAGGGATAATGTTGGTACTGCTTTGTTTTAGTGACTCATTTTAATGTTGTGCGTCCCAGATGAATCTGTTTGTCCTGCCTGCTCCTTGTAGTAGTTGAACTACATAGCTGTGGTTGTGAAATGAGGTAGTTGGAAGGGTGTCTCATAAAAATGAACGTCAGCTGTATCTAGCTGATAAGTGCTTATTAAAGTAGTGTCAAGGCAGAGGGAATTTTAAAGGAGAAAACTATTTTTTTTTTCAGTTACTTGTCAGAACCTGTTTTCTGCTTAGTCTAAAATATATAAATAAGTGTGATTTTTCTTTCAAGATGTAGTAAAAATGAATTTGCAAATTTGTTAGCTGTTCACTGGCTAGGGTCCCACTACTGGATAGTAAGTGACACGTGTCACTGACTGATGAAACCCAGTGGCCTGGATTCATGAAACATGGGGATTGCCTTGTTTCTCTCTGGTGCTGGTTAATGACCGTGTGTTTGACCTTAACTGGTTTAAGAATTTTGTTGCAGAGCTAGTGCAAGATTCCATGTGTTCTTAAGTACACCTGACACTGCTAAAATGCAAATATTTTCCACAGTTATTCACGAAACCATACGTATGACACCTATGTCGGAAAGGGTTATGTCATTGCTGGAATGGATGAAGGTTTGCTAGGTGTGTGCACTGGTGAAAGAAGAAGAATAATAATCCCTCCTCATCTTGGATATGGAGAAGAAGGAAGAGGTGAGCTTGAGTTTGCATTCAAGTCTTCC
Source organism: Oxyruncus cristatus (assembly GCA_013399855.1). Taxonomy (NCBI): domain Eukaryota; kingdom Metazoa; phylum Chordata; class Aves; order Passeriformes; family Cotingidae; genus Oxyruncus; species Oxyruncus cristatus. The sequence goes on from VXAY01006172.1 coordinate 189,052, forward strand.
ATAGTTAATGAGGTTTTCTTTATTGTTTAGTGCATCTGTTTCTATTTTCATTTTTCTGGCATTTTAAAAGTTTATGAATTAGTTCATTATTTTGTGGACATAAAACTGACAAGACCACACCCAGAATTTGCAGAATTATTTTAATTAGCTAAATAGGTAGGACAGTAAGAATACAGAACAATCCCACGTGTAATTGGTAGCCTGAACTCATTTGTGTAATTGGTGTTTGAGGCAGACTGGTACTTGCTGACTGGAATTTGTTTGGATAATTAGACTGGTACTTGGGTGCCAGGAGCTCTGCACTGTGAGGTCTTCCGGCCCGTGTGTCTTAAGCTCTGTATCCTGAAGGAGTTCATCCTGTTTTCTTCCCCATTCCTTCCACAGCCACAGGTTTTGTGGAACATCTAAGCCGCCTCTGTGAATGGTGGACGCATGTAACAACCAAGTATCTGTGTATGTGTAACATGCAATTAAAATTCTTTTGGGAAAACTCATTAGTACCTAAAAGGATGGCTGTGCAACGTTGAATATGATAACCCTTCTAGCCAATCATGGTGTTATGGCTGGTGGTCCAAAAGGTGGCTTCTGGGATGTTACTTGGATAAGTGACTTAAAAGAAAAGCCTATTTTCTGGGACTGCAAATTCCATGCTGTTTATTTGGGAATTAAGACTCCTTTACCAACAAACCCCATTCCTAGGTCTGGATGTGTCTGTCAGTTCTGGCAGTGCAATTGCACATGATCGTGGGGAGGCGGGGAAGAAGTTGCCTGCTATCAGGACATTTTAAGAAAATGCAGCTTTTCAGATATAGTGACATTCTTTGAAGCACGAGAAGTCCTATGAGAATTTTGATGATCAATACTGAATTAGTACGTCAAACACAGGTGAGTTATTTAGGATGGTCACAGGAAATACGTGATTATTGCTTCATTTCTGCATAATTTTTGATTTCAGAATAATGAAAATTTTTTCCTTCACTGTTGAGCTTGAGAGTGCGTGTTTCGTGCTTTCCCGCTGGTTCTCTTTCCTACACTGGATGCAGCTTTCATCCGTTGCATCCTTTAATTCTGAGTGAGAAGAGCAGAATGACTCAGTAACAGACGAAACGGGAATACGTGTTCTTACAGGGTGCAGTACCTGGTCATCATAAGCCTGTTTGGGTACCATTTCTTTCTCTATTTACCCAGTTTGCTTCCTGTTTAGGAAAGATTCCAGGGTCCGCAGTGCTGATCTTTGACATCCACGTGGTTGACTTCCACAACCCTTCGGATTCCGTCGGCATTACTGTTAACTACAGACCTTCCAACTGCACCGTACTGAGTAAGAAGGGAGATTACTTGAAATATCACTACAATGCTTCGCTCCTGGACGGTACTTTGCTAGACTCGACGTAAGTATTTGAATGATCTGGCAAGGAAAATATTCCCAGCAGCTGTAAAAGCAGAATGAATTGCCTGCAAAGCAAACTGTCTGGGAGTAAAGGCTTTTTAAGAAAAAAAACGGAGTATTTACGTAGAATGTATTTTTCTTTTTATGTCTGCCTGCCTAAGATACATAGGAGGTGGGAAAGAAAACGGCCATCTGTCATAGCATAATGAGAGAACTGGGAACAAAAAGGACGTAGGAGTGTGTTGGAGAAGAACATAAACAGTATGTGTGGAGTGAGGAAACAGTTTGCCTGCATGGCATTCTGTTTAAATGGGCTAATTCAGGCTAATTTAAATGGGCTAATCCTGGCTGGTCATGCCAGGACAACACAGTTAGAGCTGTCCTGGTTTATTCATTTTTTTGGGTAGGATTTTCACTCTGTGCTGATTCAGTGCTGAGAGAAGTCTGGTCAGGCTGCTTGGTGTGGTCTTGTTAAAGATACCTCGTGTGTGGTTTATAGTAGATGGTCACCTGTCATGTCTGTACCATACATAGGTGCTGGTTCTCCTGTACTGTGGTGTCAGCATAGAGAAACTGTCAGAGGGCTTGGTCATGGTTGTGATGATAATGTTCCTCTTCCTGCTACCTGTTCCAGTGGGTTTATGAGGGAAGCAAGAGGTTGCTCCAGTCTGTCTCCTGTAGAACTAAAGTGAGCCTGTCACACTATTTGCTACAGCTACAAGAATACTTCTGCTAGCTTTCCCTCCCCCCCCTTCATCTTTTGGATAGTGCAAGTCATCCGAATAATATTTTAGTTTTCGGAAGGGAAGTTGGGAAAAGCTATTTTTAACCAGGTTATAATTAACACAGGAAGCAGCTCATAGGTTTCACAGTGTACACAATGGTTTGCAGAGCTTAAAAGCTGCCTTAGGCTGGAGCACATGATGCAGTGCTGTGGGCAAGTATGTATACAAGTAATGTGTTTGGATTCAAAACACCTTTTATATGTCAGGAAGGCTGAATTCCCATTTTGTAGCAGGAACCAAGAGCCATTGAGACCGTCTTATTCAAAGCAGTTTATAGAGAATCAGAGATCATGAGTCATGTGCTCCTAATTTTAAGGCTGACCTCGCAGCCACTGTATTGTTTTCTTTCCAAATGATACTCTGTTGTACAAGCATGTCCTGCAGAGGCACAGCCAAGCCAAATAACCAAAGAAAGGAGACCAACAGAATAAAGTCTTAACGCTGCACACTCCGCTTTTAGGATCACAATACATGTTTAACTTCTGGGCTTTTAACTTGTGATAATTTCTAATTTTAGAAATGGGCCACATGCAGCTGGGTATAATTCAAAACTTAATATGGGTAAATAGCAGCAGTAGTAGTATACTTCCAGGCTGTTTTGGTTAAGTAAATACTACATTACAGTGACTGATTTCATTTAAAGGGATGGCTGATCCATTGGGAATGCACCCACATCCCCATAGAGGAGTGATGGATCTGGGTCAGATGTACATCTGGAATTTTTACATCTGCTAAAAAGTCCAACCGCAGTAGTTAAAAATACGTGAAAGGCAAAAGCCCTTGCTTCAAGGTAATCTGCCTCAGGGGTGTAATTGGCACGATTAATGGTTCTAATTGGATTTCATTAAAAGAAGCCTATAATTTTAGTGCCAGAGGACATGTCAGCAGCAGGGACTTGTCTGTTTGGTGCTGGCTGTAACTTGAGAACAACTTCAGGTAACTTTTTGGTAGAACAGAACATTTGGTGTGACGTTAATTTTTGGCAGTGACAGGACACTAAGAAGTTTTTATGCTAATTTTGAAAAACGGAAATTCTGCATGTTTGAGGGTGTTCTTCAATTTTTCTTTCCTTCCTCTCTAGACACAGCCTTGGCAAGACTTACAACATAGTTCTTGGATCTGGACAGGTAGTAGTGGGGATGGACATGGGCCTTCAGGACATGTGTGTCGGGGAACGACGCACAGTCGTTATTCCACCTCATCTTGGTTATGGAGAAGATGGAGTTGGTAAGTGCACATCCACTTAGCATCCCTAGAGTAAATGAAACACAAATATGCATGTTTTGGTACTTCATATGTACTAGGTCCTAAGGTGAGTGTGTCTTAGCTGCTTGAATGGGATTTTTTGGAGAGATTTTTCATTTCATTGTTTTAGATGCTCCCCCCCTGCCCCATCCCATTCCCCAATGGAATGAACGTACTGTCTGTGTTGCATTTGAAGTCATGCTGTTGCTGTGGCCAATAGAAAGACCATCACAGTACAAAAGGGAACACGTGCCCCCAGTGATGTTGCTTCGTCAGAACAGAAAGCTCCAGGCAGTCTGGTGTTGCAGAGGGATGTAAACACTGTTCTCCGTGGTAGGGAGTTGGGTGCTCCCGTTTGGACATGCAGCATGTTATTCAGAAACAAAGCTGAAGGGGGCTGGTCAGCACTAACATGTTAGGAAATTCAAAGAAAACTCAAAATTCGGACGCTACATGAACTGCATGTACAGTGCTGTTGAAACCCCAACACCAGTACATTTTAAGGAAGCTTTAGAACATTGAGGTTTGTCAATTTTTAATGACAGGATCAGCAGCAATAAAAAGAACAATGCAGAAGTGACAAGAAATTTCATGTCCCAGCATGTGGTGTTGTTACTGGTCTTCCAAGTTAAAAGACTTGGAGGGAAAGGACTCTTTAAGAGGAGGTCACCAAGATCAACAAATTCTGATGTGTATGGAAACGTTTAGTTGTTCTGTCCTTTGAATAGCTCCAGAACAGTTTGTAGTTTATAAAGACTGTAAGGCATCATGTGCCACACTTAAAGGAGAATAATTTGTGTTAAAGAGATAAGAATGCATTTCCACTAAGTGCATTTCATGCGCTTCCATGAAAAATTAAAAGTATTATAAATACAACATTTTGTACATAATTTTATCTATTATATAAAAGTGCATAGTTATATATAATACAATGAAAATTTCGTCATAACATAAAAAGTCTGCTGTGTTTAGTACCTGTCATAGGTATTTACCATTGTTCAAATTACATTTGATACGCTTGGTCTGAAACTCTGCATGAGTATTTTGGTATATACGTGGCTCTCTGAGAGATTGCTTGTTTGCAGTCTCTTGCAAACAGAAGATTACAGGTGACCTTGGCTTTTCTTTTTCAAGGATAAATTAAATTCCTTCTGTGCTTTCACTGAGGTAACATCTCAAGCTGTTGCAACCCTGTTGAATCTCACAGGAGTACACAGTGTATCTGCTAGATAGAGGAAAGTTGATTTATTCTCACAGTTTTAGTTTTATACGTAAAAAAATGGATGCAGTTTTATTATGAAAGCTTTCTTTATGTTTTGATCACCTCTGCTGAAGTGAACAGGGAGATTTGATGGGCTCAGGATCACAGTAGAGAAGTACCTGTTGGAGTGAGAAGATAAATTTAATTATAGATTAAAAGGAAATATACCCTTTAATGTAAGTGAGGATAAATACCCATCTTTGATGTTTTTTGTGACAGAAGGAGAAGTGCCTGGTAGTGCTGTATTAGTTTTCGACATTGAACTGCTGGAACTGGTGTCTGGCTTACCTGAAGGGTACATGTTTGTATGGAATGGGGAAGTCTCTCCCAATCTTTTTGAAGAAATAGACCAGAATCATGATGGAGAGGTTCTTTTGGAGGAGGTAAGCTGAAAAAATGAAAACACCTGCAGTGGTTTTCTCCTACCACTATCATCAAGATGTTTTCTCTTACCACCATCAATGAAAGGGGCCTCTCCTCTTCTCCCGACATGGTGTTGTCAAGTTAAAGGAAGGCAGCATGTCAGTTAAAAAATGGTTATTTTACCTTAGAAACAGAACCAGAAAGAAAAAAAAAAAAAAGAATGGCCATACTACTTAAGAACATTTATTATTGTGGTCAACAGTAGATCCTTAGGGCACAAGTGTAAGAGGCAGAGTTGGTATCCAGCGATCCTTCGCTGTATCAGCCTTCTCAGTGTCCATTAATTTTGGCAGTTTGTGGTGAACTCCTGAGCCAAATCTGAGCCTGCAGCAGTATATCCAGGAACTGTCTCATCACTTCTGGAGCCTGGCAATGCCTGCAGCCACTCCTTCCACAGGTGAATTGTGTGCTTATCATTTGGTGCCCTAATTGAGGGCTGTTTGCCTTTGCCACACCATCTCTGATAATATAAACCCGTGTGAGGTTTTCCTCTGCGTTTTGACTCAGGAGTTCTATTTTTTAAATTCTCTTCTTAAGTCTTCTTTGTCACCTCTCTCTGTCATTCTGTTTTGTGTCTTTTCTCTCTGGAGTAGAGCTGCCTGCAGTTCTCAAGGGGCGGGTTGTGGCCCTGTGGAACAGCACGAGATGCCTTTGAGGATTTTAACATGTTAATGGGGCAAAATTAAAATCTTGTTTTCCTTTTTTTCTAGCACTGTCTTCCACCTCTTTGTTTTACTTCCATCTCCATCATCTCTCTTACCTCCACTTCTGTTCTTGCAGAGAAGAAAAGAGCTTTTACTGGTTTAGAGGATGAGGTAGGAGGTGGCTTTTGCTATCCACATCCCTCTGGTCACTAGTAGGGAGGAGAAGGAGATGCCAAGGAGATACAAGAGGATGCTTGGCTTAAAAGGTGTAAATGAATGTCAGCAGTAGCTCTCATTGCTGAAGCCCATGAAACAAGTAGCAGTAGAGATAACAGTAAATGGAAAAGTGTTTGACTGTGGACTTTCTGGTTTTGGCAAGCCAGCAGTGTGCCTTCAGTCAGATGTTGTATAATCACCTTTAATAGCTTCATTGTGCGTATCCGGAGAAAGATCTTTGGGGAAAACTAACTTTACAATCTTCCCCACACAGGAGTCAAGTGGAAGGCATAGTGCCTGAGGCTACTTTAACAAATCTCATGGTATCCTGATGTTTAAAGTCTCATTTCTAGGTTTCATTCTTTTTCTCCTGTGTGTTGCTTCTTGTAAAATGCGGGCGGATGTCTGTTTTATAGTGTGAGCTTCATGTATCGGCATGCAAAACTACCCCCTCCAGAGTGAATAAACCTCCTGTGTCTGTCCTAATTAGTCCAATTTAGGTGATAAACTTCATAGGGTAGTAAGAGTGTACTTCTGTGTACATCTAATAAAACTGTAAAATGCTGCTTAGTCGATGACAAGTAGATGCTACTTTTGTAAATGCTCTTCAGTTTTAAATGGCCATTTAATTGTGAGCTGTTTTCTTCTCCTTTCCCTCTGCTTAGTTTTCAGAGTACATCCAAGCTCAAGTCGATTCTGGCAAAGGAAAACTAGCTCCCGGTTTTGATTTTGAGAAGATTGTTAAAAATATGTTCACCAATCAAGACCGGGATGGAAATGGTAAAGTTACTGCTGAAGAATTCAAGTTGAAAGATCAGGAGGCCAAAGAGGAACACGATGAACTGTAAAGATAAGAAAAAAAGAAGAGTCCTGAGCTGACCTACTGTTTGAACGTGTGTGCTGGAAGGGGTTTTGGCAAGCATGGTTCTGGAAGGATAGCCTGGGTCTGCCTGTGCTGGGGTGTGGGGAGGCTGTTAAAATAGGACGAGATTTTCAGTTGGAACTTTTAGGTATATCTGAAGAAAGTGTTAAGTGCCTCAAGGTAGGATGTATAACCGGGTAAAGGGTGTACTGCCATACGTGGTGTCATGATCCACGTGATCTGTTTTTGTGCTGAAGATCAGAAGTTCCCGTTGAACAATACACGGTCACTTGGATGGATGGTAGAGAGAAAACTTACCAAGTGCTTCTCAAAGAGTTTTTTAAAAACTTCTGTGTCAGAAATATTTGTGTGGGAGAATGAACCAAATATATTCCCCATGAAAATAACCTGTAAAAGTTGTTAGCTTTAATCCCAGTTCCTTTCAGAAGGCGTGAGCGCTCTTTCCAGTAACTGAACAAACTCACATGGATATTTGCCAGCAGAAAATCTGATTTGCAAATGGCAGAACGTGCAAACGATGGCTGTGCCATTGCAAAATTTCCATAAGCTGTGAATTAAATTAAACAGACCTAGGATCAATACTGTGTATGTTTTGGGTTTTTACCTCATGGAATGAAAGTCTTCTTCCATCTGAATTGTATTGAATTAGTAACCTTATCTCTTGCTGGCCAGTGTTCCCATCAGTGATTCCAAAACCTTTCCAGTTGCAATCCTATTTATAGTTTTGTTAGACATTAAATGTTAGCATTACACGTCCAAGTGCTGTCATAAATACTGGATACAGTTGATTTTGTGTTGGGCTTTTGTCTCCTATTTTGGGAGTTGCTAGACTAAGAAGTAAGTGCTTAGAGCTTAAGCAGCAGAGCAGTCTGCAGTGGCAAACAAACAGACAGGCAGTGATAGAATCAAGAAATAGGCCCATCTGTTTGTGTGTGCAAACATTCTGGCCTATCCCTCAGCACAAAGTCAGCCCTGAGAGTGCTGTTTAGATTATGCGAGACGGTCACCCGTTAGCTCGATAAGCGGAGCAAAGCTGCTTAGCACGAAATACCCTGAACACACACTGTGTGGAAGGCCGTGGGATCCCCCTCAGTACACTACATGTAAAGTGCACAGATACGTTATAGCGAGACACTGTCGAAGAGGAGTAGGCAGGGAGTTGTGTTTCCATTATATGCTTTGTGTCTAGTTTCTTGCTTTCCTTGGTCTGTACGTGTGGGACGTTAAGATCCTGAGATGCTCTTTCTAAAAGCTGGTATTTCAGTTGGATGAAAACATTTTGTATTGGTTTTTAGTGCAGTTCCTAAAGAAAGTGCAGTGGAATATTTTTTTGAGTTTGATACCATTAAATGTTGGATAACTGATCTTTTTGTTAAATAAAATTTCTGTCAACTGCTACTTTTTTCTTTCTGGCATTTTGGTGGGTTGGGGTCTTGAGTTAAAGCAAATACCCTTTCTGCAGCTCTCTTCTCTTGCATGCAGAGGGCTTATCCTCAATATCTTCAATATTGCTATTCATCTTCAGGAAAAATATTTTAAACTAAGATTATGGGTTCTTTATTTGATTCAGAATGATAAAAAATAATAGACCACTGTTAAAGACTGTTTTTTTCCATACTTCACACAGGTGAAATGAAATAATTCCTTGGCTTTAGGAGGCATTCTCTAAATTCCCCATCCCCTATTGCCATTGGCTGTGACAGTTGGGAGGGGGATGGGAACTCCAAGTCTTTCACTGAATGCAACTGCCTTACGTAGAAAACAGCATTTCATTCCCCAGTCTAGCAAAACCAAACTTACTGAGGTCTGTATGTGAGGTTTGATGTTTTCGCTTCAGCTGTAGCTCAAAACACACATGTATTGCATGTAAAATCATGGAAGTCTGGTCTGGTTTGGGCTTTATGTAAATAAAGGCCCTTTGTAGCAGATGTAGAAATGGTGGGTATTGGTGACTGGTACTTGGAATCAAAAGGTTTGTGTTCTAAATGGCTCCTCAGAAGCCTCGACATCTTGTGAAAGCAGCTTCCTCAGAAGACTGTTGCACACATATTCCCCCTTTGTTTTACTGGGAAGCAGGTTGCTCACTTTTTGCTGTGGTTCAGGTGCATTGCTTCTCCGTCCTGACAGAGCTGAGAGAAGGAGTGGGAAGCAAGTTGTGATTTGAGCGCTGCCAGAAGCAGTTCCCACTGTGTAAACAGCTCCTTATCCTTACTCGGTTCTGATACACATTCCCCAAAAAAACAAGTCTCTCTTCTGGATATCTCCCCTCCTTTTGGGGGTTTGGAACTTGATGATCTTTAAGGTCCCTTCCAACCCAAACCACTCTCTGATTCGATGATATCCTGAATTGTTTTGTCTGAGCAAATCTCAGTGAATGAACCCAATCTTTCTGTACAGAGGAACATTCCAGGTGGGTCCCAGGAGATGGGCTGAAGAGTTCCCAGAAAACCAGGATGACAGGGTTGTCCTCCAGGGCAGATGCAAGAGCAGCACCAAAGTGCAGGCAGTTGGTAATCCCAAAGATCCCTGTGCTGGATTATTTGGAAGTGCTTGTCAGTGATGGGATAGCAGGGATGACTTTACCAGTGCCTCCGTCCAGGGTAAGTACATCTGAAATTCTTATTCCATTGCTTCTCAGGCCTTAGCAAACGTAGCTTGTGATCCACCTGAAGATGTTTTCCTGCCTAGAGAAAAGAATTTGTTGCCCACTCACCTCTTCCCTCCAAGTCTGGAGGTTGCCATTTTGGAAATAAGAATGCAGCTTTGGGGAAAATCAGAGAATATAAGGAAAAACTTGCTGCAAAGTAATTGTATTTATACTGGGCATTGCCCAGACAAAGGCAACAGAAGCTGGGTCTGTCTGGCTGCATTAGGCTAAACTGCATAAAATCCAGAATTTCTGACTGCTAACATAGACCCGATCCTTTTCCTTTCTGTTGGTAGCTCTGTGCTTCTCCCTCTAGGGAAAGCTCAGGGCCGCCTTCCTGAGAAAAGGTTTGCATTGATGTTGGATCCTCTACCCATTGCTTGTCAAGGTGTGTGGCAGCCCCCAAAAGTGAGGGCAGTCTGCCTGCCCGTTCACCAAACCAGAGCCTGGAGGCAAGGGAAGCTGGCTGGGAAGTGAAATGGTGCTGGTGTGGACTGGGAGAGCTTGGCACAGCCCTTGCATCCCCAGCTCCGGCTACAGATAAATCCCTCCAAGTCACCGACCTGTTAGAGAGGGTGGCCTGTGAGGAATATGGATATATGGTAAATATTTTCTACCTCACAATGTAACATAATTTTTTTAAGGAGAAGGTAACAATTTACAATTTATCTGTTTGTACCTATCTATCTATTTAGAATTTATCTGTTTATTATCATTTTATTTTTAGCATTTATAATTTATTTAATGTTTAGAATTTATCTGTCAGTATCTGTTATCTACTGGTATTTAGAACTTACCTATTTAGAACTTATCTATAGAATATATCTATTTAGAAATCATTTATTTAATTAGCATCTAGATACTTTTTCACATACGTAACTAACTTTAGAAAAATAAACGATAACTCTTAAATGTCATTAATAGCCAGATGTAACTAGCTGGTAAAGCTAATGAGGGGCTGTGTAGAAGTCAGAGTGCTGCTACCCCTCTAAAGAAACAGGCAGGTGCTATTCTCAGAGCTGGGCAGCTGACTGCTGTTCGAAAAGGAAGTTGCTGGCAGCCAGGATTGGCAATTGCCAACTGAATTGTCCGAGGCTCAGTGCAAAAGAAAAGGAACCTGGGTATGTACCCTGAAAAATCCAGGTATTTATGGTTGGGGTTTTTTTTCTGCGTGGTTTTTCTGTCCTAATTTGATAGCAAGTATTTTCTGCTGTAAAATCCCACCAAGTATAGGAGAAATCCCCAAGTGTATGAGAAATTTTACTTAAATCAGAGTTTGCAGTTGTTGAACTTGAATGTTTTTTTTTTTTTTTCTGTGTGAAAAAGTGTTCAGATTTTCCTTTAAGCTTAAAAAAAGGCATATTTAGCTAGTACTGAGTGCAAGTTTTTGGCTCAGTTCAGGACTATTAGTGTGTGTTTGACAGTAAGAGGACATTTGAGCTGGCTGCAACACCCACTCAAGAGGAGGAATCATTTTCACCTAAATAAAGGTCCCAAATACTTGACCTTGGACACGTGCTACAGACAGAACAGATATTGTGAGTAGGGGAAGAAAGAAAAGTAACAAATTCACTTAAATTTGCTTGTTCCTTGCTTTTAACTGTAGATATACTCTTCTGGCTGGGGGAAGATGGTCTGGGAAACGTAGGATACCTTTCTATCCAAACTAAATCATAAACGAAATACACTTTTAGGGTTGCAAAATGTTTCTGGTGATTTAGAAAGACACACTGTGAATAGTATTTCTTTCCTAATACTGAATGGAGAATCTTGATAGTACTTAAAAGAATTAGACTTGCTGGAGCAGGACAGTTTAATTTTGCTTGCAGTTAATTTTGTTCATGGCTTTGGAGAGGCGACTGATAACACAGACTCTTCTACTAGCCAGTAGTTTAGTGACAAAAAGATGGGATTTTGATGAAGTGGAGAATATCTAAAAATGCATCTTGTGTTTTCCCTTTAACTACCACATAAGCACGAGTTACGGTTGGCAGTGAGATGTGAGATGAGAGGATATTGATAACCTGTACAGCACCATGCAGGTTTCTAAAATCCGACCTCCTGGTTCAGGCTGATTGTGTAAGTAACTGCTTTTTCTAGAAAGGTGTATTATGGCATTTCAAGAAGTAAATTGTTTGGCATGGAAATACCCTTTGTACAGCAAATGGGTTCTGTGGGGTAACTGCAATATGGTTTAGTTGCTCTTATGTCCTAGCAAAGATTTACTGCTCTGACAGTTACTTAACACAGGAACTGAGACTGACAGGACTTACTGATAGAAGGAGAAAAGCATGCTGGAGATCTTAACTTACCTGCCTCCTCTTGTGAGGACAAGGATCCTTTTCTTTAAGTGATTATCATTGTGGACTGAACATTTGGTGACTATTGTCCACCTGCTTGGAGGTGAGATTGGAAAATCTTCCTTATATAATGCTTGAAAGATGGTGGTTTGATCTGAAATCCTCTACCAAGGCAAAGAGTTTTAGGTGTCCCTGTTGTTGAGAAACCAAGTGCTCCCCTCTGGTATGTGTGGGCTCTCTAGGCAGGTTGAATACTAATTTCAGTAACTCGGATTAAGACGTCGTTGGAGATCTGGTTTGGTAACTGCTTTTAAAGATGCTGCCTAATCCTTTTATATGTTGCTCTGCACATGCTTTTCTGTGTGGTTTTGTTTGAATGTGTGGGTTTTGTTTGTGTGTTTTTGCTTTTTTTTTTTTTAATTGTGGGTTGAACAGTAAGATCTTCATTAACAGTGAAGGAGTGATGGCTCACTCACCTGCTGGGTCAGGCTGAGGAAAAATTCTGGAGGGAGGATCAATGAGTTTATGTGTATTCTCAGGCAAGTTTGATGACAACATGGGACAGTCCTCCCTTCTCAGAAACACTACACAGAGAGACCAGAATTGCCCCCCTTCTTTTTCACCGATGCTGGGATGGTCTGTTCCATTTGTAGCTTAGAATGATCTTGTGCTGGAGAGTGTGTTGTTGACACATCTCTTGTGTGGAGCTGTGACTATCAGCTACACTTCACATATTCTAAATTTTAACTGTTATCTGTATTCCAAAGATAAGCTGCTTGTAAATGGAAAACTTTGTCCCAGTGTAAACTTTGGGAGTATTGCCTGGTAATTAGCCCCTTGCAACTAGAGGCTGGTTGAGTAAGCAGTGCATCCAAACACCTTGGTGTTTTTCAGAAGGCCTTTGCCTTTTGGACTTTTATTTGGCAGCTGTGACAAAAGAACCAGTGTGACAGCATATTTAAAAAAGTTATATCTCTAAACCCAAGAACCATCAACCCTACTTCCCTGCTCCCAAAATCTTAAACATTCTCTCAGCTAACAAATTCTGTAGGTGCCTAAAACCCCAAATCCAGAAATTAAAGAAATTGCTGAGCTCCCCTGAAAATGCTGCAGCATTCCCTAAGACCCTTGCTGTGCCCAGGTGGTGCAGACCCGGTTGCTGAGCAGGCAGCTCACACCGATGCCCTGCAGGGAGTCACACGTGGCATCGTCCTGCCTGCCTTGCCGGCAGTGCTGCATCCACAGTGCTGGCAGATGACTGTACTGGAGCCTGCTCCCTCTCTTACAGTTTTGCCATGACCATCCTGTCCTCCTCCCTGCCCCAGGCAAATGGGGGAGACAGGGAGAGAGGCCAGAGACTGGCCCAAACTTCACACCCAATCCCTGTGACCGCTGACTCAGCAGCTGTCACTGCTGCCTTCAGGCTTTCCCTGTTTTTGGCTGAGAGGCTCTTGGCAGGCCAGGGCTGGGGCAGCTGCTGCTCCCGTCTCCTCCTGTCACTGGTACTGCCAGGATGCTTTCAGCTCTTCCAGTCTGCTGCTGCCTGAGTCAACGGCTCTGGAATGGAAGACAGCCAAGGTGCTCTCCTCGCCTTGGTTGTCTTACTGGTTTTCTGCTCCAAGGGACAACTTCAAGGCTCCTGCTTCTGGGGCACCAGCTGCCCCTGTGCCAGGAACAAGGAATTACATACCTGACTAGGTCATGACAAGGAGGACATCATCCCTCAAACACTCTTCGCCTGTTCAGATGCAGGCTGGAATTTCTGAAAGGTCCCTGCGCTCAGCAGTTCCCTGCCGGCATAGCGTGTGCCATGTGTTCGTGTGCTCACAACTACCTCAGCTTGGCTATCAAGCCTCTACCCTGCATTCGAAATACAGGGAGGATTTAACTTTAGTTTACTGCAGAGGATGCAGAATGAGGTATGGAAACTATGCCCCCCCTCTTCCCTTCTTGGAAAAGTTCCAGCAGGGATGGTAACCAGTGTAAATCTGCTGATTTGGAAAAAATATGACTGGTGCTACTAAGTCAGAATTTAAACAACAGATCACAGATTGGAGGGAAAGAGGCCATTTCTTCACATGTATATTACTTCTGGTGGAGAGAATGCAGATTTAGGCTCTCCCACGTTTTCATTACAATTCCTCAGGGAACAGAAGATGGCACAGCTGTGAATGAAATAAAGCAAAGGGGAACAATGACTATATTGCACATTAGGGAAGTTGTATGATTGCCTCTATTTTATTAATGAATAGATTTAGTACAGCTGAGACCTCATAGGACCAGGGTCACAACATCATCTTTTACTTATCCTGCAACATATCCAAGTAAGCTTCCAAAGCTGTGGTGGTATTAAGCTGTTTTTTTCTGTACACAATGCTGAGAGGTGCTGCTCAGTACGGGGGAAATACTTCCTGAAGAAAAGTGTGTTGAAACACTGGCAGAGGTTGCCCAGAGAGGTGGTGGATGCCCCATCCCTGGGAACATTCCAGGTCAGGCTGGATGGGGCTCTGAGCAACCTGATCTAGTTGAAGATGTCCCTGCTCAGTGCAGGGAGGCTGTGTACCATTAGCTTGTGAAAAGATCTGTTGTTACAAAGATGAGAAATTTTATCTCAGATATACTAACTTAAAACATTCTTCCCGTTTCACCGACAGTAAGAAACAGTAAGGACAGAGAATGTTTTGTAATGATACAAAAATCTGTGAAGAAGAAACACTTTGCCTGAATTGGGTGAATAAAGCATTTTTACTGGAGAAAAATATATGTATGAAAAACTTCTGTGAAAGTATGTAGCATATGAATAAGATCTTTCGAAGTACAGCTGAGACTGAAATGTCTTCTTTGAAAAGGCAACACAAATGCTTGTTCACAGGGTGTTTACACCTTCAATTTTACAAAACAGCCACATTTTCTAAAATGCTGCTCTGAAAATGCCTGATTAAAATAGACAGTGAACCATAGTATCCCATCCGCAGCAGTTTATCACATCTATAAATCCAATTTAAGTCTAGTTGTAACAGGAGTGTGAGACAATAAAGAACAGCGTGAGAGCAGTAAAAGGAGCTTGTAGTTGACAGCTGATACCATATATATTCCAGAATACCAAAATGAAGACAAAAGTTTTAAATTAAATTAAACAGTTCTGTAAATGAGTAATAAACACATCTAAAATAGCACACGTGTGCTCTTCAGTCCAGTTGCCTCCTGAAAGGAATGGAGTGACTTGAGACTGCAATTTACAGGATTTTCTGTAGGATGGAGTTGGCAACTTCCAGGGATTCATCTTTCACCAAAACGATATCATAAGAGTCCATATATTTTTCCAAAAGCTCATCTACCTAATTGCAGAAGGGATAAAGAGAAAGCATTAATTATTGAAAGAGGTTTTGTCATTAAAATATTGCCCAATCTTTCCACCAAATTCGGAGAATAAGCCATGCAAATAATGTATCGCTTCTACAAGTGAATTCCACAGGAGGACACAGTAGGAGTGGCCTGAAATAGCTGTGCATGCATTCCAGGATATAATGCCTCAGGTTTATTCCAGGATCTCACACATAAAGATACTAAAAGAAAAATTACTTCTTCAGCTTCCCAAAAGACATGGAGATATAGAAAAGTGGATTTTTTTTCTCTCCTGAATGCAAATGGATGTGCATTATAACTTAGCAAATGATAAGTTGTGTGTTGCTTAAAAAAAAATTTGTTATTTGGAAGATCATAATTTTGCTCAAGTATCAATCCAGTATGGAAAGGAGGGGGAGGAGCCACAGGAATTTAAGAGAATTTTTACAGCCCCTGAATTTTACTTCTCTAGGAAATATCTTTTTGGTAGCAGTCCAGTACAAACCCCCAAGCAATATACACTTGTGTTTTTGTAGCTTACATCTTATCAAAAAAAGAAATCCATGAAAAATATTTGAAGTCTCAAAACAAATATGGGCCAAACACTTGGTTTGATATCCGAGGCATATTATAATGAACCTGTTTCTAACTCCCAGTGTTTCACTGAAAGCTTACAAGGTTATGTAAGGCTCCTTACTTTATCATTGAGATAGCCAATTTTAAGAATGTTCTCGACATTTGCTACTCCATCTGCCATACTCAAGTCTCCTTGAGAATCACCCAGCAGTATGATATTACTGTTGTCTTTTAGTTGTTTGAAGTACTCTGTGTTCTTCAAGGCACCATCATGTTTGTTGTAAACGTGAATCAATTCTCCTTTAAATCCTTTTATTACTCCCTATTTAAAAAAAAGAACACTGAAGTTATTCCTGGTGTCATTCAGGCAAGACAGAATCTAGAAGGAAAGAGGTGATATTACTGTTGAGCTAACATTGAACTATGTAATCTCTGATGATGAACAAGATAAATTACTGTTAAATAACAAAACGACTGTAACACCATTGTTAAGACTAGACAGTCCTAAGATTCTATATGGCAGGGTAGGTGGTTACATCTGCTGCACTTAAATGTTGTAATATACATAAATAGCTACCAAATATCACAAACAGTCATGTTTGATAAGAATGTGTTATCTCATACGTACATTTTCATCAAAATCCATGAAATTGGAAACCACTTTGACATTAGAATGGTAGACCCCAGCCTGGTGGATTACTTCCTCAAGAATATCCCCAATCCCAGCAGAAAATATGAACACAGGAATATTATGTTCACTGAGCTTATCAAAGAAGTTCTCATATCCTTCTCTGCAACACAGAATGTAAATGCAAATCAAATCTCAAAGAAAGAAAGCCAAGAACAGTCTGAATTTTCAGGAAACAATCACATCATCTTTGGAAAAGAGCATTTTACTTCATTTCTTTTACTTCACCTTTTCAGGTTAGCAAGAATCATCAACCTAACATAAGGCATGTAGTTTCAGTAAGAAACTTCTCCATCGAGCTGTTCTGGCTTGTTCTTTGTAATTTTCCCCCCAAAACACCTAATCATGTTTTAAAGACTTAAAACACTTTCTCCTCCCTAAATACTACAGAACAAGCAAGCAACTACTAGAACTCTCAAAGTACTTTCTGGCTGTACATCTCTTTTCACTCTTCCTTGAATATGTGATTTTCTATGGGGTTATTACTATGAAACAAATTTGGTTTTTTAAATCCTGAAAACATTTATTGTTGTTCTTTCTTGAAAGTTTTTTGGTGTTCAGTAACCAATCAAGACTATGTATAGTATTCCAGGAAGAAGATGATATTATCTCTATACGCCTTCTCCATACAGACTAGATTGCAAGGATTTTACATTTAAAATAAAACATTATGAAAGTTTTTGAGGGAATTTTAGCTTGTGAATGAAGATTCAACCCACACTGACTTAGGCTTTCAAAAAGGCAGAGACCGAGTGCTTGTCTGTTTACAAAAGATAAGAATTTAGGCAGTAGTATAAACAAATAGTTCCAGAATTTAGGTTCTAACATCCTGTTACAGTAGTCCAAAATTCACAGGCAGTTTTAGAGAGCTTTCAGAGAGATGGGAGCAACAGCACATTTTGAAGGATTTTGCTGGCTTTTAAACTTGCCTTCAGCCATAGAGGAAGAATGATATTTAAAACAACATATGAAACATGCTTTGCAAGTCGCTGCACTTTTATCTCAGATAAAACTCTTGAACTGAATGTTTTTCAAAGGAACTGAGTTAAACTCGACATTGCCCTTAAAAAAAATGCCACCAGTGCAATTTGAAGAGGATGAAAGTCTACAGAAATGAAGCTTGTAGTGATGGGACTAAAAAAAAGTTTCAGATCTGTGGTTTATACAGTGTGATCACTGTAGGCATTTAGCTACAACATATAATGGGGTACAAAAATAAATAATAAAATAGGAGCACAGAGAGCTCACTGTGTTCCAGGATTAAGGTGTCACATTCTCAGGAATGTGTGTGTGGTTTTTTGTTTCCTTCCCTTTTTTTTCTCCTCCCCTGACCACCCAGTAAGAATCTACAGAAAATGCTCTGAAACAGTGTCATTCAAATAAAAAGGAACTTACTTCAGCATAACATCAGATTCCCTCACAATTTCTGCAAACTTATCCTTCTGTAAGCCTTGTTCAATGAGCAGTGCATGAGATTTATGGTACCTAGAATATAAAGAGAAAAATATAAGGAGTCACCTTTCATTAAATATTATGATGAAAAGCATCCTGTATGGTTAATTCTTGCCCATTCAAGTTAATGGCAAAACAGAACCAGTTGTTGTACAGCACTTAGAGAGATTAATTCAGTTAATGTGATAGCTAAAAGCTAAGTACTCCCATTAATTTGCTTTTAAAAACTTACCAAATCTAATCTTAGTACAATTTGAATATGGGAGGCGTCTCTTACCATTCTACCATGTAGGGATACTTCTCCTCAATAGTGAGAGCTGGATCAATTTCGATAGCATAATAGGTTTCTTTCAGCTGCAATAACTGAAAGGGAAAAAACCACCAGATGTTTAATGGATTTTAATAAAATAACACTTGGTATTTGGTGGAACAAATCAAAATAACTTTCTTCAGTCAGGGAATTATGACAGTTGTCTGTACAACAAACCAATTGCCAGTAGGTTTTTTGTTTACCTTTTTCCGACACTCGTCTGTGATGATCTTAGAGTTATCAATGATGTCTGGGGGAGGGGTGGGAAAAAAAAAAGAGTATTAAACAAGATGGTATATTTCTTTTACTTTGCTCTACAGCACTGTAAATGGCACAGATGACAAGGTTTGATGACATACCTATATGTTTCCTCAGAACTTTTCTTACCAGCAACCAGTAAAAGGAATATTTTTCTTTTATAAGTACATGAAGATGCCCTTCCCCTCATCTCTGAATTACAAGGTCAATTACAAGCTTTTGTATCTGTTTTTTGGGGGATTTATCTGTTTCTGAAATCATCCTGAGGCATCCTGTATGTCTTAAAGTTCATTCTGTTTGTTCTAAAAGACTGTGTACAGCATAGGGATAAAAATGCCAAGAATTCTAAGGAGTCTACTATCTGGTTCTTGCAGGTGTCAGGACTATTAGAGGCTCTTAAAAAATAAAAGTCAACCCTACCATATATAGCCATTAACATCTTAAGAGTTCAAAACTTAATACTTTAATTGTGAATGACAACTTATCTGATTTTAATTCACACACATTTTGATTAATATATATATATATACACACACACATAAAAACAGTCACTAGAATATTTCTTCATTAAAATGTACAGGTCAGAGAACAAGTCAACATAAAATCTCATATTAGGAAGTAAATTGGACAGAAAATTAAAATATGGGAAAAACTAAAAGGAGTGAACAAATCAATCTGTATTAAAAAAAAAAAAAAAGTACTCACTATGACAAGTTGGACATCTTTTTCCATTGTAGGAAAATCTACTTAATGTCATATCAAAATCTGTAATAATCTATTTAAGGAAAGAAAAAGCAAAACTGTCTTACAATGTGGAGGGACAAAATAAAGAATGGCTAGAGATTCTGAATGATCAACAATAGCTGCAGCTGAGTAGCATGTGTGCCACAGAAACCTCCCTATTCTATTGAGCCATTGTAATGCAAGCTAGCATATCCCAGAAGAGTAACTTTTTCTAACAAAACTGTTTTTCTAATTTCTTTGGTCAGAATATTTCCTGAAATTACTAAGCTTCTATGTTTATGTCATTTACTTAACTAGAGTCNTTTTTGGCATATAGCAACAATCCCACAGTTGCTTTTATTCTAAACTGGTTACACCTTCCCCTATCTTTACCTGAAGTTTGGCAGCTCCACCTTTGATGAGGCCACAAATAATCTCCTCTACTCTCCCTGGGTCCTTAATATGGACAGTCTTCTTCTGAAATTCTGGC
>VXAY01006172.1:208841-300913 GCA_013399855.1 Oxyruncus cristatus
GGAAGACAAGAGTAAGAAGAAGCAGAAAATACTCTGGATGTATTAACTGATGACTGTACACAGTTCTGTTTACTTTCAACATCTGTTTTAATTTACTTTCCTAATATCAAATTATTCAATACGTTGACAGTCACAGAAAAGCATTTAATTAATAATTAAATTTATGGGAAATAAGGGACATGTCTAGAAACAGGACAAAAGTGCGCATCTTGAGGTTCAAATATATCACTGGGAGATGGTGAATCTTAAAACTAAATCTTAATGCAATTAATATGCCCTTAAAGTCTCAACAGAGATCAAGAAGACAGCCTGTTTTTAGACATCTGTTTTTAACTTGAAAATACTGTGTCAACCAAGTACTCCAACACACGGCTGTATAGTAATTCCTGCTCCTTAGCCAGTCCAATCATTACACTCTATTTGTCAGCACACTTTTGAAATAACACATGCTATCACATCACATATTCCTTTTAAATGAAGTATATTTCTTGAATATGATAAATAAAAAAACCCCAAAACCAAACACCCCCACAAAACAACCTCCCCAAACAAACCCCCAAGCCCTCGCTTACTCTGAAAGTTTATCTTCAACCTTGCAGAAATGGTAAAAGAACTGCTTATTTAAAAAAAATTCCCAATGTAACATGCATTTCCTTCCTTTATAATCATGTATGGACCTATTCTAAAGCAAAGGCATCAGACATTTGCAATCTGTCTAAATTGGCACTTATGAGTAGTAAACTTTATTTTCTGTCAATAGAACTTCAGACATGACGAAGTGCCAGGAATTACATTTTTAGCACTCTGATCATTCAGCTTTCCTTTTCTGATAGCTAGCATGTAATCTTTGCTGCAATGAGCTGATTTAAAAAAAAAAAAAAGAAAAAAAAAGGGGTATCTGCTATCTCCAGACACATTTCTGGACCCAGAGTTCTTGTATCACCGATTGTTAGTAAGTCACACAGCACTCTTTCTCCCTGCTCTTGATGCTGCTAAGTCTTTTGTTTATTAGTAACAGCCAACTTGAAGCCAACTTGCAATCTGGTTATCATTTAGGAAAAAGATGGCATCTTAAAGTACTGCAAACAGTGTGTTACATGTACTACGGTGAGAATGATTCAAGTTCAGCTGCTAGTGAGCAAATACTCTTCAAAATTACTCCTAGGCAGAAAGAGGTAGTTGTACAAAATGCTAAATTTTGCACTTAATCTTGCTGGATTGTATCTTTTCTTCCACATCAGTGCTCCTATCTTTCAATATAACAAATAATGCTAATCCCCAGTGCGCTTACTGCTACTTTCTGGCTGATATCCTCAAAAACACTACTGAAAACAGAAAGTAAAAATCCTTCTAGAATTCTGAGTTTCTGATAAATTTCCAAGGTTTTCCACCCATTCAAAAAGTTTCACCTTATCAAAAATTCTTAAGTCGTGACAGGGCATTCCCTAGTTCTTGGCTTTAAAAATCTCATAAAGAAACAAACTAGATTAATTTCACTTAGTTTAGAAGAATTAACATTTTTCTTCGCCATCCTATGGCACAGACATTTTCTCTAGAAGCAGTACCTCCTAAGCCAAGATCCTTTTTCCCTGTGTGGTTGCAGTGCTTTGCTACTACTTCTATTTAGCACAGCAAATTCACAAAAGGTCCATTAGGACAGACTTCCAGCTATCACCTACAACCCAGGCTAGGAGTCACTGAGAGAGCTGAGTGTTAACAAGAAATAGAATTCCTAAAAAAAATATCCATTAAAGAATTTGCTAGTCTTTTGAGATATACCTTTACAAAGCATTTATAGATATTTATTCACAACTAGCATTTATAGATATTTATTCACATCTAGCTTCACAAAATAATTTATTAATAGCCTGCAACTCTTTAAAGGTGTTTTATAGTATTTCTTTTCTATGTTATATGGTGCTGGTGAACAAATGCAAGCTTACCACTTGTTCGTATACAGCATTCTTCATAATGAAAGATAAAGCAATTTGACTGTGTTAGGTAGGTTTTTTACTGTAAATTAACTAATTCCTTTAACTTTCAGCAAACTATATATGTATTTTTAGATTTGGAATGCAAAAATTACACAATGTGAAATCTGAATACATGCTTTTCTAAGAAGTAGTTCAAGCATTATTTGGTTCACTTAGATATTAAGCAACATAATATAACTAATTTAAACAGATGTTGGGGGAGATGGAGAGATCAGAGGGAGAGATTGTATGAGGAAAGCTGGATTGTTTGGTACTGCTTCATTTCAGGTACTGTTTCACTTCAGACAGAGCCCTTTCGTAAGTTTCTGAAACAACCTGAGGAAAAATCTTGGTAAACATTTTAGTAGATCATGTTAAACAAGAGATTGCTTAAGATTTTAAGTATGATGAAAGCTTCCTGCTTTGATGTTGTAAACTGATACTCCTACTCAAGATCAGTTTATAAGGTTAATTTATCTCTAGTACATTTTTCATTTTTACACAAGAATTGATGTCAGTTGATGTGTATTTTAATTTGAGAGGGGGAAGTCTTCTGCAGCCATTAGAACCCAGACAATTTCCATCTCACAGGCACTTTCATCGGAAAACGCAAGTCTTCATTACAGATGTGGCATCTGATAAAGCCTCAGCTAAATATGGTTGGTCAAAATAGCCACTTTCCTCAATATTAGTTCCTTGTATTAATACTTGAAACGGAACATTAAGCAGCAATTCTTTTATTTAGTCTTCACCATTATTATAGTAGAAATAAATGAAACGGTCCAATGGAAGTCTAAATGAAACTGTCTAATGAAGTCTAAATGAAACAGCAGTCACCAGTTTTCTGGCAAACTGTCTCCTTCACTGTTTTACACTTCTGCCCAGTCTAGCTGTTGTTTCATTGTTGCATATTTGCCATTCTTCACAGTTGAAAGAGGAAAGCAGATTCTAGTTGGAAAGAACTGGTAAGACAGGTGAAAGAACAAAGGGTGAAAAAAATGCTAATAAGAAAAGTTCAGTCAATTTTATAAAATTTGTGTTTATTGTTTAAGAAAACTCTAGGAGTCAACTCAGTATACACATAGAAGGCCCCAAATTCTGATGCACTAGTTGATTGGCAAGAACAGAAAGGGAGAAATAGCCAAACAAAAATCTCCACAGCACCTAACAAAGTCAAGAAAGCTTTTCAGAATGAGGAGCTTCTACATACAGAACTAAAACGACATAAGCACAGGAAAAGGAATTCATATTTCATTGTGACATCTGAAAGTACCTCATACTGAATGATTTAAGTGCCCCTATATATTCTGTCTTTTTATGAAAGTGTGAGAAGAGTTTTGCTTTCTTACCAAGGACATCTATATGCCACTGAAATAGCACAAAGGCTGGTATCTCTTAAAACACATGTTAAAAGATGACAACTCCCAAAGGTAGTTTGTGGTTGGCATATACACTGGCCACAAAGACATTTAAATTTCTAGTCTCTGACATTTTTAAGGAGCCTTTGAAAGAAGGAAGGAGAACAAAACTGAAAAAGATTATTTTAAAGGTTGAGCTTAGTTGGACTTACGAAGAGGAAAAAACGATCTGCTTGTTTGTGACAGCAGGTAACTGGAAAAAGGATGTAGGAAATTATTTTGTAGCTAACAATGTTATAGTCATACCTTGAGGAATGAACAGTAATGGATTCACGCAGGTTTGGAAATCCCCCAGTCCTACAAACCACAGAATGCATCATTTTACAACAAGGATAGTTTTAAAAATTACAAGTCTGTTTAGTACTTGAGACATGCATCTGTGTAGCTGGGTTAAAGTATTTGTTGTAAAGACCCTATTGAATTTTAGTTTTGAATATACAATTGGATAACAGAAGTGCAAGTGGAACTGCTTTTATATTGTATCCAGGTGCTGCTTAATATATTTTCTTAGTATGTGAGACAGCGTGGATCTAAGTGCATGCTGTGTCAGTTTGATTATAAAACAAGAGCTGGTGATAAGGCCTGTCATTCATTTTAGTGATCTAAGAAAATTTACAGCTGCCAAAGTAAGCATTTCCAATCAGATATCCCAGGAAATGAATACCTGATTGTGTGCACAGGGAGTAATGTCATACTCTGGAGTTAGGATTATACTGAACTTTTCAATCTACTGAGTGTTGGAGGTAAAGCAGTTATCTCCATCCCCCTACCCAGTGATTAAAACAAAAAATAGAAAAAAAATTAAAAATAATATCAAATAAAAATCTTCATATAAAGAACCACTGTGGGACCTTCTGTTGTTTTCACTGTCAGTAATTTCAAGTTGGGAAGGATGAGTTGAGGAATGACTTGCTATCTTAACTACATAGAGATATGGATCATTTCACAATCAAATCTAGACACATAGCCTGAAATATTACTAGTAATAACTAAAACTGTAGGAGGCTATCATCATAAGTCTGCTAAGCAATGCTTTGACGGAGGACATACAACACTGGAGCAGAGTATTTTTATACTGATACCCTGTAAGCTTACACTACTTGGCAAATACGAAGTTTTCTTATTTTACAAAGACTCATCTAGTATGGAAGCCTCCCAAAAATCACTGCAAAGAAAACACTCTGGATTATGGGTGGATAAATTTTAGGGGAACGTCTCTATAAATTGCAATGATTGACAGAATACTTTGTTATGAGTCAGTAATTGTGAATCATAGTACGAACTGTTCTCACACTTGAAAATGTATTAAAATATTCCACAAAATTTCAGCTGACCATAATGTCACAGAAGTGATACAACAATATGATTGAGCTGTAATGCTACTGACAGTGTGTAAATTTCAAGTATCACAAAATTTCTGTTTTTCTACTTTGTTGGTAAACCTGCCTTAGACTAGACTAGCTTCCAAATATGTTATCTTTTGATACAGAGAACACACATGCGTGGGCTGGCAAGGAGAGGGAGCTATCAGTGTTATTTCTGAACACGGAAAATGCATATCAAAGTCATAAAATGGATAGGGTTCAATTATTTGTAAATTTTTTTTCTAGTCTATGCTGACAGCTTTCACATAAATGACTATAAACCAAGAATAAATTTATTTGGGAACTGCAGATGCCCAATTCCAAGGTCTGAGACTAGCTATCACATATACTTACTTATGGACATATTCCAAAAAAGGCAGGGTATGGCATCAGTGATAACTGTGAAATTTGATACCCAGAAGTTAACGAAAATTGATTTTGGTGTTCTTGGTGGAAGAAAGTAACAGTTTGGTGAAATTATAAAGAAAAGGAGCACATTCCTTGATTTACCTGTTATTTTCCACTCCCATTTTTTCCTATTATTACAGAACATTATTTACTCTAGAAAACAAAGCTTTCTAAAAAAATTTCTGACAAAGCATGCAAGCTTCTTCATGTAACTTCTGCTATTTGCAGTGTATGAGTTGCAAGAAGCAGGGGAGCCGTAACAAAACCCACAGAACAAGAGTGTGTGTATCTCTTCCACCATCTGTAAAAGCTCATATATGTATAAAGCAAGACTGGCTTTAATTCAGACTCTTTGAATTTTGTTCCATTAGTGCAGCAGAGGTTTCTCTTAGCAGTCCCAGCTGTTAGTAGGCTTATGTTTTAGACAGGAACATCAAAAGCTACGGGACATGAGTGTAGTCACATCAGTCACTCCATTCTGTGCAGCTAGTCAGAAGAACTGCACTACTGATTTGTGCACTCCGCTAGCATAGCCTGAGCACAGGACAAGTACTTACAATTTATAATTACCAAAACCGTAATACATTTTGTATTCATATGATACAACTCAAATACAGTAAGAAGTCCCAAGTAACTAGTAATTACCAAATCATGATTTTAGTAGTTCTGTTAAGAAATAGCCTTAGGACAACTTGTCTAAAAAGTAAATAGGCAAAGTAATTATGTGAATGAAACAACAGAACATTGAGTATCTTCACAGTTGCTTGATAACATGCTGTAAAATTAGATAGCCAGCACAGGTTATATGAAATAACTTGAAGTGGCTTCACTGCCTAAGCTATTTTAAGACATGGAATAGGATGCATACTAAAAATGATTTTTCCTGTTTTATTTTATTTATTTTACCTCTTTTTTATACTTTATGTGCTGGATTCTGATGCTTAATTTGGAAAAAAAAAACAATAAAAAGAATCTGGAGAGAGCGTTTTCACAGAAAACATGACAACAGCGTTTCCTCTTGTGTTTTTAAAGAGAGTACCTGTGCGTTGAGCTTAGGGCACTCCTGATTCTTCTGTCCTTGATTTTGTCCTACTGCAACAGCATAGGTGGCAAGCAGAGTCCAGAGATGCAGGGCTTGCATGCAGGCTGCCAACAAAAACCAACCAAATCCTTTTAAGAATTGGTCTGCTATATTATGTGATTTTTCTATTCCTGCTGTATAGAAATAAAAGCTGACATGCATGGTACGTAGTGACATCACTCTGAAAATACCAACACTTAAGAATGCTCTGATACATATTTAAAAGTAGAGGAACATTTAAGCTGAATTAACCAATTCAATTAAAACTGTATATTAATTCCTTTGATGCTGTTGCTAATTCTGTGCTATCAAATTTTTAATACAAAAATACAGTTTGTCAGAGTAAACAACTGCAAGGAAGCCCTCAGCTCGTAACCCTGGCTTAAAAATGCAGGCAAGAAGACTGTTGACAGAAGCTGTGCACACTTACCAGAGGGTTTTGCAGGAGCAGCTGCAGAAGCAAAAGAAAATTCCTCTTGCTTGAGAAACACTAATATAGCAGCACAGGGTGCAGTTGAGGGCGTTTCCAAATACAGCCTGACTAATCCCCGTGCAAAACCCCGGGGTCCTGTGACGCACGTCAGCAATGCACAGCAGTTTGTTATGCTCAGCAGTACAGCCCGACAGGCTTACAGATCAGCTGGTTCACCAACAACAAAACCTTTGACCTTCACAGAATGAACAGCTTTCATGGATGCAGCAGGCAAATTTGGGCTGCTTTAACAGAGGAAGGCACTTGTTTTTCAAAGCAGAAGTTGACTACTTTGTTACTTTTTAAACTTTTTCTAAAATCCTTGCAATTATTTTAGGATTTCCTGTTGCAGACTGCCCCAAATTTCCTACAGCTCAGTGACATGCTCTCATTAATATTTACTAGGTAGCACACATTTATTTATGTAGAAGGAGCAAATGAATTAATTAATCTTTGTTTTGGCTGTAATTATGTGTGTGATACTGAAACAGGAAATCAAGGAGCCTTGTTTGTCAGGATTTTTGAAAGACAAGGCGACTCAACCTGCTTTCAGAAGTTTGTCATTAGGCATGTTGCCTGATCAAAGACCGTAACTAGGTGACACAGAAGATGGATTAAAATGAAATACTTTTTAGCGTGAGAGGATGAAGGAAGTACTGCCTAATCATATTTTACACTCTGAAGTTGTGTAAATGCTTGAAAGTGTCACATGAAGTTAACTCTTGCTACAGCAACAGTGCAAGCTTCTCTGTATCACCCCATAACTCATGTTCAACCTCAGGTTCATGGTCACTGTTTCAGGCTGCCAGAACGAACCACAAACATCAGGCCAATTCATATGTGGCCATCAATGTGAGCAGTGTGATGATCAGAGCTGAAGCAAGGGCAGGTTAGTGGTGTAGCACATACAAATTTCTATTGCTATGAGAAAAACCCACAACAGCAGGACTCTAGAAAATTTCCTTCTAAGGAGGATGTGCTGTTCTTCCACATTAAAAAAGCCCAAAAATTCAACTACATTCCAACTGTAGGTCAGTATGTACTCTATCAGAATTCTTCAGTGTATCTGGCCTACAGTGTACTTTCATTTTTTTCAGTGGTGTTCTCTGTGTTTTGACCCAACTAAACAACTAGTGAATACTTCAGCTGATACAAAACATGCAACTTGAATCAACACTCATCCTCTTAGAATTGAACAAGATCTCCTCAAATGTACATGTCAAGGTCTGCTGCATCCTGAAGCAATAAAACCATTTGAAAGGTATGTTCAAAATGTAACATAATCTTTGCAAAGGCTATATTCAGTAAATTGAACTTACCTGGCACTGGTATTTGCCAGGATTCATAGCTCCCATTAATCTACTTGTTAGAACATTTGTACACTATGGTAGAAGGTACCACACAGGGAATATTACCTCTTACAGTATTTTATTATAGTTAGCATGCTTTTCATTAATATTTTCATATTAATGTTTGGGAAACATATGTATAATGCAATATCTTGAATAAATATCACTAATTCGCACAACAAAAAGTTGTAGTTTATGTCAGAGCTGGATTTCCAATTTAAAAAAACCCCTTGTGAATAATGAACTAAAATATGCCTGCTTGATGAATCATGTAGTTCAGGGAAAGGCATCACTTTATACATTCAGTTTGCAAAGTAACTGCTTTTGGGCTGTTATATATTTCAAAGGTGATGCTGGTACTGATAAATAGATGCGTCTAATTCATAATACCGGGATTTGGTGGGTTGTGGAGCTGGCCTGTTGATATTCTGGTACTTCTCAGATGTGATTTAGTGAGAAAATGAATTCTAATGCTGTCAACAATTAAAAGAAAATTAGCATGCTTTTTATGAAAGAAAAGAAAACAAAAAAAAGGATTTCTTATTTTATTTAATTAAATTTAAATACAATTCCAGATCGGAAAAAAAGTATTACGGAAATTAAGTCCAGCTCTTGCAGACTGCTTTTGGGTATACCAGACTAAATAAAAAGCATTTCTCATGAATGACTGAAGTTTTAGTGAAAGAGCTAGAGACTGACGTAAGCAAAATGTATGTAAACATTAAAGCAGCCAACACCTAATTCTTAGAAAAATTCTTAGAAAAACAGCCACTGTATCTCTATCAACAAAGTACTTTCACTTTAATGAAATTGCCATATATGAAACTCCTCATCTACAAAACAAGGGAGACTGTCTTTTCAACTCCACAACATTTGTGTCAAACATGTTCTACTGTTACTGCTGATTTAAGAAACAGACTCCGGTATGACATTTCTACTCTTTGAAATACGGAAGGTCATTTAAATATATTTTAAGAACCACGAACTAAAGAGGTATAGCTATGTCAACAGACAGGTTCTATTTTAACCTTTTCTCTTTGGCTGAGGGCCATATCTCAACTACGGAATATTCTACACAGAAAAAGAGAGAGGTAAAAAACCCCAGCACTTAAAACATTAGATAATTTGTCATTCATGTAAGACTAGGAAATGGTTCAACTTTATATGCTGGTGTGTTAGATGAACTTGGTATGTAAAGATTCAGGATGCTCTCAAAGAATATGAAACACTGCAAGTCTAAAGGACAGAAAAACTGCTTTTACCAGTCCTTACACACCCTTGCCCTAGGTTGCATCTATTTGTGGAAAGACATTAACAGAGCACAGATAAGTTACCTAAGAAAGTTAGGTAACTTAACTTTTTTTTAAGTAAAAAATTGAATACTTCAAATAAATACATCAGTTTTTAAAGATGAAGAAAGAGGACACAGTTAAGAGTAATTTCTGCTCATTAGAATATTTGCTACAAAATTTAGAGGTGACTGAAACCTGTCTGCAGTGTAAACATTAGCTAGTGTCTTTTCGAGAGCTTACTACCTTTTATTCCTCTCTAGTGACCCTACTACAACTGAACAAATTTGAATATATCCTCATATTTTTAGTATATTGCTCAACTTTACTTGAGCGATACCTTGCTTTATTGTAGGGACCAGTTTTAAACATTAAAGAGCTGTATTTGTTATCTAATTTTGCTTCTGTAGTAAGTTTACTTAGTACATATTTTCCAAAGCAGCCCACTTGATATAATCTCACAAGACAGGGAAAGCTACCTGAACCTTAGTATACTCAGATACCTAAACCAAGCAGAAGAAAGGAACCAACGCAAGCCACCTGTATTCAAACATGATTATCATTCATGCCCTAATGAACTGAGTTAATGAGCAGCATGCTGGTTCCAGGAATAGCTTTTTATATTTGTGACAATTACAAGGAAAGTAAGATAAATGCTCAATTTGATGAAGCTGGGGTACATAAAGATTTAGAAGGTTGGATACTACTTAAATTTTTCCAGTAAAGGTTTAGTGTAAGAAACCCCCATACTAGCCATATTTGCAATTGGTATGATGCAATACAGAAATATTATTTGTACATGAAAGTGTATGTCTGTTACAGAGATGATTTGTGAGGAGTGTGATTCTTCAAAAAGAAGAGCTTCAACAGCACATGCTATAGAAAAGTGCTAAGGACATATTAAAGACTGAATTTATTAAACTGTGATAAATCCAGAGAAGATATATGCTAAGAAGGTGAGGGTTTTAACCGGAATGGTATCACAAGACATATTTAACAACTTTTTTTTTGATAGAGATTTTCTGGATCTGATCAGAGATCCATCTTTCTTTACAATACATAAGAAAACTAAAAGTCTGACCATTTATGGCTGTACTGAACGCGAAGTTATTAGTGCTGACACATACACTCAAATGTACAAAGAACAGCTAAACTTCTTAAGCATTTTTTCTTGTTGTATTTAATACATCTCTCTGATGACAGAATAAAAGATACTACAGCATCATTGTGCCTTACGCACCTTCCTCTCATGCTTACAAAAACACTCTAAAAGCAGCGATCTCTGCTGGTGATAAATCAACAGACACTTTGACTTTTACAAGAAAGCAGGAGTGAAGGCAAGCCAAACACATTGCTTGGTATCTTGAAGTACAGGTAACAGAACGTAGGGTAAGAGGTTTTGATGGACTTACACATTAATCAAAGACATATTTTTCAAGCACAGGTATTGGTACACATTACAAAACTCAGAAAGAACTGTAACAACTGTGGCAACAGAAGTCAACACTTTATGCAACGTTTCAACTTCTCTGTAGAAGTCTATGAAGAACTAATAGTAACTAAGGCCTAAATTTCCAGTATTTTTTGTGATCTCCTCCTGCCACTTATTAGTCCAGCTCAAAATTTAGTTTGAGAGAATACAGGGGGTACAGAACATACAGAACCAGTTCTATAGGTTCTGGGATGAATGAACGAACACAGCTCCGGACGGACATCTTTTTTTCTCCGATTATATGTTAGGGGAATCACCTCATCTCTGTGCTTAGTTCCCATTCCCTCACTTTGGAGAGAATTAACTTTTTTAACTGGCAGGTTAAAAAGGAAGTTATGTATTGTTTAGTAATCAGTGAGTATCTGGAAATGATCAAGTGATCTTCAGTCAGTAATCATGTATCTATCTTGAAATATCACTCTATAAATGACATCCTACTTAGCCAAAATTTAATCTGATTAGCTTCATTGTTTCTCTCCTGCCCTTG
The DNA here is from genome assembly GCA_013399855.1 of Oxyruncus cristatus. NCBI lineage: Eukaryota > Metazoa > Chordata > Aves > Passeriformes > Cotingidae > Oxyruncus > Oxyruncus cristatus. Next base: position 220,175 of record VXAY01006172.1, read on the forward strand.
TAAAAAAAAAAAGCAAGCACCAGAATTGAAAGAAGAAATCAGCAGGGCAGAAGAATACAGGCTTTTTTCTTGCCCTTCATACTTACATTTCGCTGGTGCCTGTTCCTACCAATGCTCTCTGGATAGTCCTCTTTGTAATTCCATTATGAACCTGCAGCTTAAATACCAAATGCAGTTCTGGGTTCTCTAACTTATACAGGATAGAGCAGAACTGGAAAAGGCCCCGAGAAGGGCAGTAAGAATGAGCCAAGATATGTACACATTTTATAAAACGAACAATTGAATATAATAGAATTCTTCAGCTTGGAAAAGAAATTATGAGGTAGCTTAGAAAGACTGTTCACTGTCTCTTTCAGTGTAAGAGTTAGAGGTCATCAGCTAAAATTAAGAGGAGGTAGATTCAAAACAAATTAAAGGAGTCAGCTGCAAGTCACACAACTAGGTAAAGCAGCAAGATGGGAAACTCCTTTTTGGCAATACTGTGAATTGACACAACCTTAAAAAGGTATGGGATAACAGCAGGAAAAAAAGCTCATCTTAAATTACAGACACTATCTCTGAAATACAAGCTGCTGGGGGCTGGGAAATCATTCTGGGAAAAAAATTCATGACAACTTGCCCCATTCTTATGCTTTCTCTGGGTCTCTGCTATAGACCGCTGCAAGACAGATGATTCTATCTGTATCAAGCAAGACCTTTCATGGAAGGCAAGTCAATTTTCCCTGTTTGTAACATGTGATGACAGGGAGAATAATTTACTTTTTCTGATAGCATTTAATTGCAAGTATCTTATTTTTTTACCTTATCTTTCTTTTTTCTTGCCAATTCTTCTGAGAGCACAGATACAGAAAACTCATTTTGACAAACAAGAATTTTTTAATTGGAGTGGTAGTCTCATTTTCCTATGACACTGCTACGGAGTGTGTTGGAGTCTGGCTGTTTGAAAGATCCACTTCCCTCTCATGTTACACAGAATTTAACACTTACTTAAATAAGACTTACAGGTGAGGCTGCTGGTACAACTAATCCTTCCTCAAAATACTTAGGCAAAAAGTGTAGAATTTCCAGGAACTGGCAGTATGTAAATATACTGTGGTATGTTCATAAATTCTTAATTAGCTATCAGGTGTACAAAAGCCCACCTTGCATAATAATGTAATTTTGATGAGCTATACTATTTTTTCCCCAAATTGTACATTTGCATGTATACTTTTCGTAACTAAATACCCTTATATATCTATATGCACATGCATTGAAAGAACTTAAACAAATACTTGTTTCCCTGGAAGTTTCGCATGTAACACAATCTAGAATGGAATTTACATTAAGCCCAAGGCTTGGACTGAAGCAGTTGCTGCTGATTTTCTTCTCTTATCTGCTTCTAAGAAAAAACCCACATCTGCTTAGATTTCTTTTCACTAAGCCTAAGAATGCTAGATCAAATAAACTCTGACCCTTGAATAGTGGAGTTATGGGACTCAGTTTGAAAGCAAAGTCAGCAGGACAAAGTTTAACCTACAATGCATTACCAGACACTACAATTCTGATGGAAGATTGTAGTGCTAATATAATATTTCAATTAAATTACACATTGAGGCTAATGAAGCTTTTAACTGTTAGGTTCTCTTTGAGTACAGACCCTTCTTTAAAGTTCTTGAAAAAAATAATCCGTTAAATCTAAAGATGAAATACAGCTACCACACACTCACTCCTTTTAAAGGTAACAGGCAGCATGACACCTTGAGGCATGAGGGATTGTGTCGCCTCCATGCCTCATTGTTTTATGGGTGTTTCTCACTGCTGGATCCATTCCAAGATGCAGCTGGACGCTCCTTATTTCTTGTAGCTCCGTGTACTTGCCTTCTAGAGGTGATACACGATGTGTGCAAAATCCAACCTGTAGTAATACTACCACTACTATATTTTGCACTCTACTACTGCTAATGTGTTATTATGCTACTGCTTCTTGCTGATTTCTACCTTTCAGTGTCACATGCAGTTTTTCCCTGGTAACATGCAGACCAAACTGAGGCTGACCTACGAGTGATACATGTTGCAAAGGCAAATGCAGTTGACAATAGTAAGTGTTACGTTGATAACTGCTGAATGTAAAAACTATATTTGTAATCTGATAACTCCTAAGTTTCCAACAAAGAGGGAAAAGCTTTAAAGGAACAGGGTTAACGGTACATTTCAGTGGTATTCATTCTGTCAGCATTAAGGTGGAGCAAAGCAAACTCGTAGGTAAAAAAAACTAAACCGCTAATAAACTTGGATTATTTCAGTGAACCAATCTGCAAAGCAGACAAACAGATCTCTATATAAGGGTGCAGGAAGGACCCTACAACTAACAAGTGGGAAACAGGTAAGAACAAGTACATTTGAACAGGAATCTTGGTGGCTCAAGAAGTCTGAAAGTTTATATTCAGACACTTAATGAATCTTCAGTGTCCAAGTCTGGGCTTTGCCTCAGCCCTTTAAAAATAAAATAAAATATTAAATAAATTAACTCTTTTTTTAAAGGTTGATATATATGAAAGTAGAAGTCACATTTCCTTCTAGCAATAGGTATTATTTCCATAATTTATAGAAATGTTATTAAAATGTTATTTTTGTAATTATTGTCTGAGACAAGTCAGTGCAGTTCTGTATTCTTTTGTAGCATTAGTGAATGAAAATAATAGTTACTTTTAGTATTTAAAACCAGCGTCTTCTTTGACCTGCGTGCTGTGACCTTAAATATATGTCCACTTACACTGAAAAACGTCTCTTTTCTTAACATTCAAACAAAGCACTCTATCGATATTAGGATTAGCCAAACTAAAAAAAATCCAGTGGACTTCTAATGGGCACTGATTTTTTTTCCTGAACAGTCAGAAACTCCACACAAATAACCTAAGACAGAGGTGACTAACAAAACAGCCATGGTTTCCAACTTAATGGCACTGTGCCAGTCAAGCTGCTGAATGACAAACATGGGAATAAAAAATTTTCCTACTGCAATCATCATAGGTTCTCTGATGTTTTACAGCAGCTGACCACTGGTGATTGAAGACTTTTGGATAGGAGAACGTGACTGACATCCAGCAACTGGTCAACATAACTGCTATATGAAGATCTCTGCCCCAGGAAGAAACAGGCACTACAGATCAACTGCTGCACAATAACGTGACTACAAGAAGGCCAGAGGAAAAGTTAGACCTCATGCCCTAGCTTTTATTTTCCACACCCATCACAATAGTATACTTACACAACTATCTTGCCCAGTCTTATCTGGCCTTATATCTCTGCACACTGGTTAGGAAAGGAGGCCAGGAAGAACTGTTGTGAGCTATTCCTGCCTCTCAGTTGCACTTAGCACATGATGGGATCTGCCAAATTTCAGTGCTGAGCATCTGACAGGCAGCACAGAGAGAGCTGCTACTCTGGGCCCTCTGCATGAAGGAGCACTTCAGTTGTACGTGTCTGACATGGAGTCAGGCAGTGGCCAAGAAATCGCAGGATTCCTTAAAGGGCAGTGTCTCTCATCCACCTCAGAGACATGCCGGGAAAGCTGAGGTTCGCACCAGCGCCACCTGCTGCTCGGCGCTGTCTGATGCGGCTCAACCAGCGAAAATTTAAATCTCGAAAATTAATTACCGTCAGACAAACGCACCAAAATACAGCAATAAAATCTAACGCTCTGCTTATTTTCTAGTATTTTCCCTTAATCTCTCTCCAAGAATTACTCTTTACAGGAGCTGAAGAGTATACTGTACTGTACTTGCACAAAACACACTTGAATGCCCACCTGGAGGGAAGACGTCTGGTTGATGGCTTGAAGGCAAGTAACATAAACTGAAACTAGCCAGCATAGAAGAAAATATGTATTTTGCAATATATAACTCATGTTAGTGAAAATGGGTAAAAGTAAGGTGTTGTTTGGGTTTTTTTGCTTGTTTTTTTTTTNTTGTGTAAAAGGGGTAAAAATGAGGGTTTTTTGGGGTTTTTTTTTTTTTTTTTTTTTTTTTTTTTTTTTTTTTTTTTAATTTTTTTATTAAGGAAATATCTTCAAAAGTTCAGGCTTTTTCAAGTTTCCAGACTTACACAAATTGCAATGTTTTTACATTTACAGCTCCATTTTTATTGATTTTACTGCTAGTATTCTCCTATCTATAAATGCATGGATCCATTCCCTGGGTCTCTTCAATACCTATATCGATCAATTTAGATATATTTTATAAAAGCTGATAGTTTCTGTTAACTCAAGACTGAATGGTATGATTGGAATCCTGTGCAACTTTAATTCATAATATGAATAGATTTGCAATGATATGTCTATTCAGACAACTAAAAGAAACTTATTACTGCTTATACTGTTTGACAGTTAAAGGTAACATGTTTAATACTTGCAGTATTTGCTATTGGTGTTAAGCTGTAAAAAGTTTAATGGAACAGATACCATTATAGCTCAACCAACAACCACAAGTTATCAAAAGGAGCAGAAAAATCACTTAAAAATAGGACTTAACGCATACCGAGCATTTATTAGAAGGTAAATATATTCCAGAGCAGAGTGATTCATTGAAAGATTGCTTTTCTGTTTTGCAGAAAGACTTTATACAAAAGATAAAGGAAAGCAGTAAACAAGCTCTTCTGAGCCTATACTTACAACATAAATATATATATTATAGCCTGACATGGCTTATACTTATTACTTGGAGCTCAATTTTCAGATATAGATTGACATGTTATTGAGAACTGTTGTAAGCAGGATACATGAATCCCAAAGAAACTAATGCAGAATCAAAGATTTAGTTGATCTTCCCATACCCATTCCTTTTAAGAATGTATCTTTCAAGATCTGCTGAATTAAATAAAAAACACAAGGCAGCAGCAATTTCAGAAAATTAAACCTACTTCTGAAACAGAAAGTTGAACTGTAGGATCAGCTTATTATACTAAATTAAGTAAAATATTAGTATGTACATAATCTGTATAATAGTTTTTTTTAATTCTTAACAGTAAGAGGAGAAAATACTGGCATTGAGTCAATTTTTATTCTCCAAGGACCCAAATTTTTAAAATTTCCAGCTGAATTATTTTACAGCGAGAATAAAAAACTATTAGTAGTATGTAGCTTGTATCAACATGTATTGTGCTTAAGGGTTTTCCTGCGCCATGTAAACCTGTTTTACAAGCCACATTCTAGGAGTCGTATATTATGCATGGTGGTTTATATTAGGCATGCTTATATTATGCATTATCTAAGTGGCATATATTATGATTATCTCTGCAAACTACCTGTGGGCAACAACAAACCTGTTGTTTTAGTAATTGGTGTCTATCACAGTCAATGGGATTTTATTTAGGAATACAGTCTAAACAAAAACCAAGTTCTATAGAAATATTTATATGGCATCTCCAGTAGTCATATCAGATTTAACTTGGTTTAAAAATGTTAACAATATTCTAAAAATTATTCTAATATGCTAGTCACGAGTAATGTAAGGTCTCTCAGCCACGTGTTATTAGGTAGGGGCAGTATTACGTCTCAGCAGTTCTTTCACTTTTCACTACTTAGGTTCATGTCACAGCACCATTCTTTCTGAACAGCATTGTTCCCATGTGGATCACATCACTGGATAGCTCTCAAGGTCACATTTTAAAATACTGTCACTGCACTACTCAGAAAGGGACCATGTCCTCCAGTGGTATCTTTAGAGAGAGTCCATTTTCCTTCCATTCCCCTTTTCTTGATTCCAGTTTACTCAAGCTCAAACTCTTCATCTTTGTGCAGGCAAAAGTACGTATGAAGGAGTTTCAAATACTAACCACTTAGATTCTTGAATACGTATGCTACACACTATGTGCTCCTCTGCTTTATCCTCCACTTGGAGGTCAACCTGCTGAACTAACGTCGCGGTTACTACAACAACTAGTTACAAGCAACAAGATAAGAATAAAGAAGTAAAGTGCTGTCTGATTGCTGCCAGTTGTAAGGGTCTGTATCATTCACCTGTGGCACAAATACTCTTATGCCCTAGGAAACAAGAACCTAGTCTCATCAGAGACTGGTAAGTAAAAGAAAGTAATAATAACAAAAAACCCAAAACCACCACATAAACCTTCTAAGTCTTACTCACAGAATTTGTTTCTTTATTTCCTAGGAAGCAGATAAATAGCAGCTACCTGTCTTCTTATTAGTTTACTTACTTCTCTCCAAATAAACTCTAATAATGCAAAAATCCATGCATTTCTTTTCCTCCCCTAACACAATAAAATGAAAACTGTCCAGAGACATTTAAGAATGGGTGATTGAAATGTTTCCTGTAAACTCAGAAACTTGCTTGTAAGTTCATTTTTAATTTGTTGTTGCTGAAACTTGATACAAAGTCTCTTTTTCGTATAATTACATGCCCTCACTTCAGAGAGAGAACAGAGAAATAGACAAATGTAACTAAGCTCTTGCCGAGTTTTCTGGAAAAGAAACCTGGGAGAGGAAGCCTCAGTTTAAGGTATTCTGCTATTCTGTTTTCAACCACCTCTATTATGTTTCTCATCCTTATAAGAGAAATACAATAAAAAGCCCCAAAACTAAATACTGAGGAACAAGCTGCTGAAAAAAATCCAGGGTTCTAACACCTTTCTGTATGAAACAGAAAACAAAAAATACTGTTATTCATTAAGAAGTTTTTCTTGCATTAACCCCATATTTGAATTAACATAGGCTATTCTTTACAGGTGTTTTTGAAAGTCTCATGCAACCTTTTTCACTCTAGTTTGTGAACATCTGTTTTGTGCCTAACTGCTCAAACTGCTTTGCAAAAAGTAATCAAGAAACTGAAGTCTTGTCAGTACAACTATTTGCTACACAAGAATCCACAACTTCACTGAAAACTTGTCTGGGACCTGAAAAATCCAAAAGATTGAACGTTACTGCAAGGTTTAATCTCTTTTTAATGTAGACATGAAACATTATCTAAAAAGTTACTCTCAGAATCTAATTAATTATTAACCATCCCTTTTAAATTAAAGTTATCAACCTCTCAGCTAACTTTTGCCTTCACCTGACTATGGGAACACTTAGGACAATTTCACAGAATTGGCAATTTGGCTGTGCAAAGTAATACAGAAGGCTTTGAGAGATAGTTGTTTCTTAACACACCAAGTAGAACTTCACGTGACTGGCTATATATTTCCTATTAATGCCTCTGTTACTTCAGAAGTGGAGCTGAAGTAACTCTGTCTACATTCATGAGTGCCTAAGGGAAACGCCCTGTTTGGAAACTACAGATGCTTGATGAAGACACAATATTAACACTTTAATTTCAAACTTAAACCCTTTCTTTCAAATATGATGCAGTAATTTTAAGGTGTCTTCATTAAGCTTAAATTTGTGTAACAGACTAATTACTGTGCTAAGGGAATCATCTACTGAAATGTGAACTCGACATTTAAGAGTTTCTTGATTTTTATTACTGAGCAAGGAAACATGGTTGCCCTTTTCCACAATGATTGAGAATCCTTTCCACTTCTCTTCATATCAAACATTCTCAGTATCATAATCCCTGATACTTCCTTGTCTTACAGATATTCTACTTGATTTGTAAAAGTCACTGTCTTTTTAGCATTTAAAGACAGCTGTAAGTAATTTTTAACTTAATTTATATTAATCTAATTTTATTTGAACTAAGAAAAAAAATTGCTGTAATTAATTATAATGAAAGAATATTTCATTGCCGAGAATTCACATAACTAAAGTGTAAATTGGCCTACTCCCTACTGATTTTGATGAAAGTTATGTATCAAGGTAATTCTGAGTCTAAGGTGGGTGCAGTGTTCCCCAAAGAAAACTTAAACCAAAAAAATCTGCTGAAAACGCAAGAAGAATCCTATAATTTTAATCTAACACAGAAGATCCGCCTCATGTATTAGAAAAAATACATTTCAATAAAACAGTATTGTTCCTCATCACCACTCCAACTTAGCTAAATACAGACTGGAAAACAGCACCTTCTCCCCAGAGCTCACAGAAAGGTCTCTCTTGAGATAAAATAAAACTGATACAGTGTCCTGTAAATGACAAATGTTGAATCAAATCTACATTGGTGGAAAAAACTATTTCAGGAAGCTTCTCAGAATGCAGCATATTCAAATAAAACACACAAAGACATTTTTGCCCTTATTTGACAAACTAAACTCCTGGGTATAAAGTTTACATAAATATTTCAGTTATTTTGAAGAAATTGCACAGGCTGAATACACGTGTCTACTGAAAATACTATTTAAGAAAGGAGACTTGCATCTTCAGAACTGAAGGTATTTGTTAGCTCAGGAAGCTGCCAACTTGAAAACTGGTTGACATGCTCGCTCATTAAGTGAGCAAATAGTATTAATATGTTGCATCCAACTGGAAAAAAATGTTTCTGCATGAGAAAGCTAACATACTTTCAACAAGTTTGATATTTTCCTTGCAATTTAAAGCTGAGAAAAGTTCTGATCATAAAAGCAGAATTTTTGGAAGTATCTATTTAGGATCACAGATTTGTGGCCAAGAACAGTGCTCTGAAAATGTTATCTGAAGTACATACTTCAGAAATCCAGTTACCAGAAATCAATTTAGCATTGGCCTAATATTTTTTCCCCTATCAAAAGCAAAATCTTTGCAACAAAGATAAACGTTTAGGTCTTCCCAGCCAAAACATCACTTAAACATTGCACAGACAGTTAATATAAATATGTCTTCAGCAATTATTAGGCACTTTCTGAACTACAGCTCAAATCAGGTATTGTGAACAGGAGTTAGTGAAACTATTGGATCTGCTTTTTGAGCGTTCCATGTGATCAGGCTTTTAGATGTTGCTATTTTATTGTTCACATAACGAAAAAGTTTTAGCACTACAGTTAATGGGCTCAGAGAAACTAAAAAGTAATGCACCTGCTTCCAAACTGTTGAATGACACGACTGATGACTAGAAACAATATTTTTTTCAACAGTACGAATGATGACTCTATAATTAGCAAAAACTCACAATGGAATTCTCCCTTGGATCCATGTTATCACAAACTGCACTGTATGAATTCCACTGGCAAGTGTGGCAAAGTGTGGCCAAGCCAGTAGTCAGGCAGCTCAAAATTTACATACACAATCCTAGCTCTTAACAAAATCTGTTTCTATGTGTAATTAAAAAAAAAAAAAAAAAATCTGAGCTTTTAGTAAAGTTTTGCAAGGGAGAGCACAAAATATACATTGGCCAACACCAAGTGATTTGAAGATTTCAATTCAGTTCTTCACTACAGTGGTGTACAAATGACTAATTTTGAAGAATTGCCGCATAATCAGCATGTTGTCCAAACTACGACCGCTTACCACCCAGTTATTGATATGCAGCAGATATTTAAACAGTACCCTAAATAACAAGTTTAACCAGGGCAGTAGAGAGCGAGCGAGCTCCATCTTCCTTTTATAGTAACCGTGAGCAGGCAGCGCTTCCCAGTTTCAACAGATGGCTGGACACGTGCGTGTGCACGTCCCACCTTTCTTTTATGCAAATTACAAGCAAGCTTTTAAACCACCACCAAGACCTACAGGTGCATCCTATAGGTATGTATAGGTATGTGTATCTACAGGTATCCTATACGACAGGCCAGGCCAAGACGGAGCACTTTCCATGCGAGTGGGTCACGCTGTGGTGGAACCGCAGGTGCTCCTGCCTCCATCCTCTGTCCTTACAGAAATCCCAAACTGGGATCAACACCCCCCCTCTGCCATCCGCCTGACCCCGTGGGAGCGGCCGTAGGGAGCCGCCGGCCGCAGGACAAGGAGAAGGAGAAGGGCATGCGGCCGACGGGCTCTCGGCCTCTTACCACGTACCATCTCGATGATCTTGGTCTTCTTACCCGTCTTCTTCTTCATGGTGAAGATGTACTGCGCCAGTACTACCCCGCCCACCAGCGCGCACACGCTGGCGCTCGCCATCGCTCCCATCTTGGCCACGGCGGTCCTGTCCATGGTAGTGGTTCCCGAGAGCCGCGGCGAGGAAGCGCGTCCGCCCCGTCCGTGGACGAAGGAGCGAGATCCCGGCGCGTCCCCACAGACCGCCGGGTCGGCAACGACGGCGCCACACGCGCCGCGCCACCCCGGCCCCGCGCCGGCCGTACCACGCCACAGGGAAAGGGTGGAGGAAGGGGCGGAGAGAGGGGAAGAGGCGGCTGGAGCTGGGCCGCCTCGGGGGGCGAGAGGTTCCTGTCAGCGGCTTTGAAGAAGGAAAAGCACAAGCCGTAGAGAGGTCAGGGTTTTTTTTCCTCCTCGCTCAGGAAACGCTAAAGGAATGCCACCCTTCCTCCCTCTGCACCGCCCTCCCCCCCTCGCAGAGGAAGAAATGATAGAACCCAACGGCCCGTGGCGCCGCTTCCCAAACTACACTTCCCAAGCTCCCTCCTGGGCGGGGCGCGGGGCGGCGCGCGGCTGGTACCGGCCGTGGGGAGAGCGGGATGCTGGAGATGGCGGCCGTGGGAATGCGGCTGTAGCGCTGCCGCTCTGCCGCTCTGTGCTTCGCCTCGGGCCGCGCCTGAGCGAGGAGCACCTGTGAGGAAGCGGGGCTGCCCCCGCGGGGGCCGCTCGGACTGCGCCGCGCCAGGGAGCTGTCGCCTCCCGCCCAAGTAAGCGCCCGCCGGGCTCTGTCTCGCTTGTCCCGCTCCACGGGAATATGTGGGTGTGCGTGTCCGGGGCTCGTGGCGGTGCTGTAGGTGCCGCACAGGGGCTCCGTGAGGGAGGGAAGGAGGGGTCTGTGGGGAGGGCTGGGCTGTGCCGTGCTGTGCCGTGCCAGCCCGCACTCGGCGGCAGCAGGTTGCCTAGCGGGCATAGCGACGGGAGCCGCCCGAGGGAATAAAAAAATGCTTTAATTTGCTGGACGCGGTATCCTTTAAAGAGGAAAGGCGAGGGCTTGCAAGGCTGCGTTTGCTCCGAATCCCGTCTTTATAGCTTCTTCCCGATGGAGCTGCTGCTGGCTGGCTGGCCCCTCGGCTCCTCTGCGGGCTGTGGGATCGACTGCGTCCAGGTTCACGGGCATGGGCTGTGAGTTTCAGACCGGGATAACGTTATTGTCAAGCCGCATACAAAAGGATTAATCTCCTCGCTCCCTCCCTCCCCCATTCTTAAAATAACAGCAGGTAGGGAGCAGAAAAGCTGATTTGTGCCCTGTGTGACCGAGTTCTTTAGTCGTGTCACTAGAGCATCTTCAAGGCGATTACTTGGAGGTTTTGATGATGTCTGTTTATGCCTTCATTTACTTTTCTAAAAATAAGTTCTCTTGCAGAAGGTTTGCCTCAGAATCTCCCCCCCCCCGCCTTGGTAAGAGAGAACCTCAGTTCTGTGACTTTGAAAACTTATTACTTAGTGGTTGTAACAGAAGGCTTTTTACATTTTTTTGAAAAGCTGTTATTTTGCTGCATTTTCTTCATATAACTAGCAGATTCTATCACAACTAATTTAACTAATGACAAGAAGATTCCTAGGGTTGTTTCCTGAACTACACTGGAGTTAATTCAGTTTATTCAGCTCACACTAGTGCAATGAGAAGCTAAGAGGTGTAATATACTTGATAAAAGCTGTTCCTAACAGAGGAGAAGTTGTTTGTATAAACAGTTGTGTATATGTTGGTATACACTTTGACAATGGTTTGTTTCCTTTTCAGTAAAGAAGAATGTCCTTGTTTAAAGCTAGAGACTGGTGGTCCACCGTACTTGGAGAAAAGGAAGAATTTGACCAAGGCTGCCTGTGTGTTGCTGATGTTGATAATAGTGGCAGTGGACAAGGTAAATTCAGAATTATGTTGTTGCTGGCTTGTAAGCCACTCAGCTGCAAGATTGCTTTGACCTGAAAGCTTGTTAGCCAGGCCGGTTGGCTGGTTCAAGTCTGCTATCTTTAATGTGTCCTTGTAGGCTTAAGAAGACAAATTCAGTGCTCTCTGTCTTTTTATATTTGTGCGTTTCTAAACATGTTAATCCTTGCTTGTGTTCACTAGTGATTTCTCTCGTGTCTTATTCCCTCAGTGGTAGATAGCTTTAAAATAAAGCATTTTCAGTTAGTCATGGAAACAAACACATTCCAAGCTGTTGTAAAAACCTAATGGGAAAAAAAAAAAAAAGGAAGGTAAGAGCTAATAAGCTAAGAATTTAGAAAAACAAATAACCCTTTTGGTCTGGAAAATAAGGGACAATTGCAATAAGTGACTCTGCTTGAATAAACCCTGCTTGTCTATGTAGTCATTAATAATGTGAAATGGTCTTTGCTGTCAGGGAAAGTTTTTTGTGTGTATGGTTTTTAAATCAATAAATACACTTGTGCTCACCTTGGAGCTCTGTTTTTGCTCAGTAGAGCTACTTGAGTTTAATTTCACTACTACCATACTCTTGTAAAATTATTTTAATTATTTTAATTCTAGATTGTCCCTTTTCAGGAGAATTTAAATAAAGTTGAGCTGTTAGTTATTTGGTGTACAGCCTTCTTCAGTGGAAATTCATAGAGTCATTTAGGTTGCAGAAGATGTTTAACGTCAAGTCCAACAGTTAGCACTCCGTATTCAATATTAAACCATTTCCTTAAACACCACATCTACATGTCCTTTAAATACCTCCAGGGATGGTGACTCAACCACTTCCCTTGTCAGTCTCTTGCAATGCTTTTGGTGAAGAAATTTTTCCTAATGTCCAATCTAAGTTGTACTTCCAGACCCTTCACCAGCTCTGTTACCTTTCTCTGGACATGCTCCAGCACCTCAATGTCTTTCTTACGGTGGGGGGCCCAAAACTGAACATGGTATTCAAGGTGCAGCCTCACCAGTGCTGAGTACAGAGGCACAGTCCCTGGCCTGGTCCTGCTCACCACATTATTTCTGATACAAACCAGGATGCCCTTGGCCTTCTTGGCCACCTGGGCACAACGTTGGCTCATGTTCAGCTGTCGACCAACATCTCCAGGACCTTTTCCACTGGGATGTTTTCCAGCCACTCTGTCCCCAGCCTGTAGCACTGCATGGGGTTGTAGTGACCCAAGTGCAGGACCCAACACTTTGCTGTGTTGAAACTCACACAATTGGCCTTGACCCGTTGATTCAGCCTGTGCCGGCTGTAGTGCCTTCCTGCTTTCCAGCAGATCAACACTCCCACCCAGCTTCATGTTACCTGTGAGCTTATTGAGGGTGCACTTCGTCCGCTTGTCCAGATCACTGATAAAGATATGAAACAGGACTGGCCCCAGTACTGAGCCCTGGGGAACAGCACTTGTGACCAGCCACCATCTGGATTTTACTCCATTCACCACCAACCTCTGGGCTCAGCCATCCAGCCACTTTTTTACCCAGTGAACAGTGCACCAGACCAAGCCACAAGCAGCCAGTTTCTCCAGGAGAATGCTGTAGGAAAAGGTGTCAAAAAGACTTTACTAAAGTCTAGCTAAACAACATCCACAGTCTGCCCCTCATCCACTAAGCTGGTCACCTTGTCATAGAAGGAGATCAGGCAGGTCAAACAGAACCTGCCTCTCGTAAAACCAAGCTGGCTGGGCCTGATCCCCTGGCTGTGCTGTATGTGCTGTGTCATGGCACTCAAGATGATCTGCTCCACTACCTTTGCCGGTACCAAGGTCAGGCTGACAGGCTGGTAGTTCCCTGGATCCTCCTTCTGACCCTTCTTGTAGATGGGTGTCACATTTGCTAATTTACAGACAGTTATGACCTCTGCAGTTAGCCAGGACTGCTGATAAATGATGGAGAGTGGCTTGGTGAGCACTTCCACCAGCTCCTTCAGTACCCTAGGTGGATTTCATCTGGCTCCATAGACCTGGGTATGTCTGAGTGGTGTAGCGGAATGCTGACCATTTCCCCTTGGATTGTGGGGGCCTTGTTCTGCTCCCTGTCCATGTCTTCCAGCTCAGGGTGCTGCTTAAACAGAGAACAACTGTTCTTGTTCTATTAAAGACTGAGGCAAAGGTGGCACTAAGTGCATTAGCCCTTTGTCACTGTGTTCCTCCCTGCGTACAACAAAGGATGGAGATTCTCCTTGGCTCTGCTTTTGTTGCTAATGTATTTATAGAACATTTATTGTCTTTTATGACAGTAGCCAGATTAAGTTCTGGTTGGGCTTTGGCCTTTTTGATTTTTGTTCTGCATAACCTCAGGACATCCTTGTAGCCCTCCTGAGTGGGCTGCCCCTTCTGAATGTCATAATCTCTGCTTTTTTCCCGGAGTTCCAGCCAAAGGTCTCTGTTCAGCCAGGTTGGTGTTCTTCCCTGTAAGCTCATCTTTAGGCACACAGGGACAGCCTACTGCTGTACCTTTTAAGATTGCCTTCGTGAAGAATATCCAGCCTTTCTGACTCCTTTGCTCTTCAGGACTGCCTTACAAGGGACTCTATCAACCAGTCTCCTAAAAAGGCCAAAGTCTGTCCTCTGGGAGTCCAAGGTACAGTTCTGCTGAACCCCCTCCTTCCTTCTCTGACAATTGAAAATACAGTTTTGTAATTGCTGTGCTGAAGATGACCTCCAGCCATCACAGTGTCTACAAATCCTTCTCTGTTCACAAACAAGTCTGGTGAGGCACCTTCCCTAGTTGGCTCTCTCACCAGCTGTTTCAGGATATCTTCCACAGACTCCAGGAATCTCCTAGACACTTTCCAGCAGACATCTGTTACGTTGAAGTCCCCCATGACAGCAAAGGCCAGTGATTGTGAGACTTCTCCCTGCTGCTTATAGAATATTTTATCTGTCTCCTTGTCCTTGTTGGGTGGTTTGTAACAGATTCCCACCATGAAAGGCCTTGCTGGCCTTTTCCCTGGTTGTTACCCATAAACACTCACCCCTATCATCACCATCATTGAGCTGTAGACAATCAAAACACTCCCTACCATACAGGGCTAGTCTACCACCTCTCTTTCCTTGCATATCCCTTCTGAAGTATTTATAGCTGTCCATTGCAGTGCTGCAGTTGTGTGAGTCATCCCACAGAGTTACCATGATGTTTCTGTTCATGCTGCGTGCACGGGTGTAGAATTGGGTTATTGATCCTGCCACTTTTTTTTGGTGAGTCCTAATTCCCTTCTGACTGTTCTCAAGTATTTCTGTGTTTTCTAGCACAGTAATAACCCTTGAGCCTTTGCTGCCATGTAGATCTCCATCCCCTACCTCCTTTGAGATGGCAGATGGAAGGATCTCACTAGCACACCTAGTCCCTTAATGTCCCTTAAACATTGGTATGACACCACCAGGATTGTCTCTAGCGATCCTGGCTTTCTCCCTTTCCTCCTTCAAATGCAGTTTAAAGCTCTCTAAACAAGACCTCTAACTCCTGAACTAAGGTCCATTTCCCCCTCTGAGACAGATGTCCCCCATCTATCGTCCACCGGTCTGGTGTCATTGTCAAAACCCCCAAAATTCTGCTAGAGTTCAGAATAGTTTTTCCTAGAAGGAAAAAAAATAATTACATAAAAGCAGGACTTAAAACAGTGTTGTGGGAATAAGAGTTTTCTGCTTTATTAACTTCCTCAATGTTACATTTTCTCTTTGTTGGTTAGACTAGGCTCTTTTTCTTCCACAGTTCAGGAACAAAAGTAAATCAATTGCTTAATGTCCAAAATAGGCAAAAATGTCCTCACTTTAACTAAAGTATTAATAAATTAATACATAGAATTGATTTAGTTTACTGCTGATGGAATCCTTGTTACTGAGTTCAGGAAAAGATGAGTGGGGAAGGCAGTCAGTATTTTCTGAATGAAGGACTTGGAGCAGGCAAGTTTTTTTTGTGGCTAAAGAAGAAAGGAAGAAACCAACTGTTCTGAGCTTTTTATGTGGGATCCTGTGGGACTAGGCAAAGACTTTAGAGTCTGGTCAACATGGTTTAGGGGTACTTGTAAGGCTCTCCTGACTTGTGGACAAGTTTTACTGGTTTTGATTTTGATCTGTGTTGATATGATGACCTATAACTAGAGGAAGTAAGTATCGACAACCAACTTGAGTTGTTGGTTGTTATCATGAGAGGCACCTCTGGGGGTTTTTTTCATTAATAGTTTTTTATTATTCAACTAACAACCAAATGATCACTTGCTTAAAATACCAATTCCAAAAAAAACTCTAACGTAACCATTTCCTTCATCTTTGAGATAATGGATCTTTCTCAAGAGCAAGTGGTCTCAAGACCTAGCTTTGATGACTTTGTGTAGTATTTATCGGGCTTTAGTTTGCATTTGGATAAATGCCCTCCATCCCAATTTTAAAACTCCACACTTCTACTGGTGTGATATGTGTGTGCACAAATCTCAGGTGTACAAACTGAAAGTTTGAAGTACTCTTCAAAACCAGAATGGGAGTGTTTAAGAATTGTGGACATCAGTCTAAAATGATGGAATAGTAACAATGGTCAGTGCCACCACCATGATAATTGCCATATTGAATCCTTTGCTGACAAATTTTTATGAATCTGCAAAAGAGGTAATTGCTTATCTTAACCTAAAAGACAGAGCCTAATCAACATTAATTGAATCATGTCAATATACTATCTTTTTAGGGTATTATTTGAAGCACTTCTGCAACAAATTGAATTCCACATGTGCTACTGTATTGTGTAGTATCCTTTGTGTTGGTTTTGTTTGTTTGTTTGTTTGTTTTTTAGATAAAGTTATTGTGGGCAGTTATATGGGATATCTCCGAATCTTTAATCCACATCCTGTGAAACCTGGAGATGAAGGACAACCTGAAGACTTACTCTTGGAAGTGCAGTTGCGAGAACCAATATTGCAGGTGGAAGTTGGAAAATTTGTTTCGTAAGTAAATGGCTGGCTAAGTTGTTTATTTAAGTTTTAGATATGATTTTCTTCCTTTTTTTTGGAGGACAAATTTTCAGTTTCCAGATGGACAAGTATTAATCACATCTATGAGTCCTGTAGTATGCATTTGATCTGCTTCTTATATCATCTTGATATGAGAGGATTTTTACTTAAGGTGTACGTGGAGGATAATCTGCCACATACTTGTACAATTTTTTAGGAGTAGAAGAGGAAAAACTTGATATTGAAAGTTATCTTTTAAGGTGTTAAGAAAACTTGACTAACTTGTTATGATCTAAGATGTAATATCGGCCAGTTGTTTTCATTTTGATAGAGGACAGAAGGTCTTTAATTCCAAAGAATTTAGTGGCAGTAGATGGACAGGTAGAGGAAAGATAAGGAAAATACGGCTCTAAGGAAAAGACCTTGTATTTATCTGGCTATAAGGGAATCTACTTAGAAGAACTTTATTTTAGAATTTAGTTCTTAAAGGATTAGTTTTAATTTTGAAATTAACTTCTAATACTGCATCATTAACTTTATTTTAAAAATGAGAGAAAAACCTGTTCTAAACGTGGGAAAGACTGGTGCTCTGAGACCAAAGGCCACAAGCTGGAAGGCCTACATCAGTTGGAAATTGTTCTTTTATTCAAGTACTCATGGAATGACCCTGTGCAGGAATTCCAATGCCTTACTCTATGAAATGAGCTAAAACATTTTCTAGAGTTACAGCACAAGTACTCTCTGCTGGAGGTACTGCTTGGGTTTGGGGAAAGAAATATATGAGTTTTCAGATAGTCCATGGAGGTAGTACAAAAGTGAATTTTAAAAAAAGTTGTGTCTGTGGTCGCTGAATAAGACTTGTTTGGAGCAGTGACCCTGATATCATGAAGGATTAACAGCACCTTGTTTGAAATGAGTTTCAAGCTAAACTGGGTTGCTCTTGAGATTTATATCTGAAAATATGTCCTTAAAGGATTAATTTTGATTTTGAAATTAACTCCAAATACTTCAGCATGAATTTAGGAAGATCAGTACTTTTATGCTAACATCTAACACCCAAACCTTTGCATTTGGTCTACAAATGAAAGCCATTTCAGTATGTTACTTGAATTTTATCCTGTATAAATTTAATTTGGAATTTATCTAAAAGTAGTGGGTTTTTTCCCCTTCTTTACAGTGGTACTGAAGGACTTCATCTGGCTGTGTTGCACTGCCGAAAACTCTGTGTGTATGCTGTTTCAGGTTAGTTTACTAATCTAAGCTTTCCAGTGATTTTTAGTGTATTCTAAAGTTTGGATTAGGTTAATGGTAAACTTGGTATATGCAGTGTTTGCTCATCATCCCTGAAGATCTGCAGTCATATTCTCACATGCAAACTCATGTATGAAGAGGAAACATCAGTAATTAGGTCTAGATATTTCCCAGAGGTTAACAGAGGTTTGCTAATCTGCTCAGTGTCTGACATGCTGTGATGTTTGTGATGGTCTGTGGTTGGTAGTGATTGTAAACAACTAGTTCTCATTACAGTTTTAGGAGTGGATGTTACTGTTGAACACGCTGATGAACAAATGGTTGTATAATGCCAACTTACTCAGCTCTTTAAAATAAACAATTACAACTATTTCTGAATAGGAGGTTAATGTTGGTAAGAAGGTGAAACCACTATATTTTTTCTTATATCCTCTTTCCTCTACTGCCTTCGGCTAGAAATTCTGTATGATGTGTTCTCTCTATGTGAAGACGCAAGTCACAAAATGCCTATTCTGTGCATTGATTTCTCTCTTCTATATGCTTAGAGCAAAGCCCAAATTTAAGAGATCTATTAATTGTACACTCCTCTTCAAAATTCAATAGGCAGCATGGCGTTGTTCGTTTTCTCTGTGCAGGGACATCTGTGGCTCTTCTGTCATTACAAGAGCGTGGTTGTCTTGTAAGAGCAACTTACTTCCTATTCACAGCCTTTCAGGCAAATAGTTTACAAGCACATGCTCTATTTTCAAATTCTGTTTGCCTGTCTGAGACACCTGTAAAAATGGTCTTTGTTGAGAGGTGGCGCTTCAAGATCTACTCCAGTTTTCATACTTTCCCTTCTCTGTAATAGTGCTTGTGTCTTAGGATTGTAGCCTACCAGTACAATTTTTATTAAAACAATTTATTTTAAAATTTGCATTAATGGCGTACAACAGTAAGTCTAGAATTCTTTTCTAGGTATAATTTGCATTTTGGTCTGCATGGCTTAAGCAGTTAAGTAATAATAAAAGTAAAATTTTGCAATCCTTAATAGACTTTTCATACTAATCTATAAATGTACATGCTTTAATGGTAATTTCTGTTGTCTGAATGGGTACTCTCAAACAAATTCCTTTGAGAAACAGTGGTCATTATTTCTTTATGCTTCCATGGCAAATTACACTTTCATAAAGTGGAATCTTTACTTGCTTTATACATGGTACTGTATCTGTTATTCCTAATAAAATAACTATGCTTCTTCTCCTTAAAAAATGAAAGCATCCTTCAGGACTGACTGAAGTACGGCCTGGGTGTTTTATTAGAGACGGAATATACAGACTGACAACTTTCTAACTTCTTTTTCATCAAGTGCTGCTGATTATCTAGTTATTACTCAGCCAGGGCTTTCCCCCCTCCTGTCTGTTCCAATCTTTTCCCTAACATGGGCCTGATTTAGGGGTAATTGTTTAAAAGCTACATTTGATTTTAGTTGGAGAAATTGCTTAAAGGTTAGCATAAGCTACAAATCTTTCATAGCATGTTGTTAAAGATGGTGTTGTGATAATCTTTGTACAGTAAAGCTGTGGTAGGATTTAGCTTATGTATCACTCACTCAAAAAACCTTTTTCCCTGATGTGACTGTTGACAAAGGGTTTTGTTTTTTTTTTTTTTTTTGTTTGCTAATATTAGTCTTTAAGTATTACTGTATTCATGGGGTGAAGACTTTTGATTCTTAAAAGGTGAACTTTAACTTTAATTTCCTTACAAAGATTTTTTGAATTTCTGCTACTTCCCTGAAGGGATCAGGAAGTTAAAATTCATGGAGATCTTTTCGGAGAATGTGATGTATATCACTAAAATTTTTTTGCTATAATTTATTTGTCTTTTATCTTTTATCTTTGCATTGTTGATCACAACAGTGTGACCCTCCATATCTCAAAGTCACTAGGATTAAGTTACAGTTTTTTCAGGTTGTTTACACTGGTACTCCTTTACTTCTTCCACAGTGTGTGGATCAAAGTAATAAATATATACCCTTCATTTTTTGTAGGAACTCTGGGAAATGTGGAACATGGCAACCAGTATCAGATTAAGCTGATGTATGAGCACAATCTTCAGAGAACTGCTTGTAATATGACTTATGGTCCATTTGGTGGTGTAAAAGGTAAGCTCCTTGTTGTGTATTCATTATCATTAGTTGTTTAACTGCGAACTTAAAGTTTGAAAGGCGACATGATGCTGCTGTCTAGAGGAAAATGTCTTTGTATGAATGGTGGTACCTTTTATTTGAAGCATATTGAAAATAACTGAAGTGAAAATGAGGCAAAGAATGTTAAATGCAGAATAGTTTTTTTCTCACATTTTGAACTGGAGATGAATTTACAAGGCTAATATTGATTTTAAAAAACATGACAAAATCCATGGCTCTTCCCTTGAACATCTAAAAATAATTGTTTTCTTCTGTGCTTCAATTCTATTTTGCTTTTCTGCACTTGCTTATCCTGGACAAGTTAAAAAGTTACCATCTTCATTTGCTGAACCTAAAATATCAAGTGTCTTGAAAGATATGTAATGCAGACTTCTAAAAAAATACTTAAACTTTGATTGGAAAAATATAACAGTGGACAATAACATTTATGGTGTGTTTGTAGATTTCAATGAGTTTAATAGATATCAGTCTTTTTTCAACTCGTGGATGTTTTTGTGTTCCAATGTGGAAGCATTTAGATTTGCTTTGCATGACACATCTTTCTGTTCAGAAGTAAAGTTTGCCCAACAGTACTGGGAGGTGGCAGTCATCTACAAAAGTAGTGTCTCTAAACTGTTGGCAGAGTGATAGTCACTTTCCAAGGTAGAAAGTCTTCTGGGTCGATATGACAAATATGTGCAGACAGTCCCTCAATTTTATGGCTGTAATGCTGTAATAACCTTCTAGTAATAATGCTACAATGCCTTACCCTAAGCTCACACTTGTCCCTGGGCTTCACTTCAGCTGACCAAAATTTGTATGAAGAGATTTTCACTTACTAATTTCTTACAACCACCTTGGGGAAAATGGTCAACTCACGTGGGTGCGAAGGTGTTAATGCTGTGAGTGTCTTGAGGAGTGAGTGTATAGGGCATGGACATGTTCCTGTTAGCAGCAGAAAGACATTACGGAGGTTCCTAAGTCTGAGAAGAGGGAATAATGTGCTTTCTGGCATACTACAGTGGAATTGCAGTAACAAGTGTGTAGGGGATCATAAACTAAGCATTGTGAGCGTCTGGAATGGTTTGGAATAAATAAAACAAGTACCCATGTACCACCCTGCAGTTCTGGAGAATAAACTCTCTGAATTTTTGACACGCGTGTTTGTTCACCATGGAGGTCCGAATAGACATCTGACCACCAGCTCAGTCTTGGTGCCAGACCTGTCTCTTGAGCTGTGGTGGATGCAAGTAATGTAGCAAAGAAAGTGTGCTTGCCAGCTAGGGAGACAGAAGGTACTATTTACCTTAGAACCTACTCAGCCAGCCAAACACTTTTCAACACGTGGGGTGGTCAAAATAAGGGCCAATCCTGACAAAGCGGCAAGAACTCTGGTAAGTTCTGCAAACTTTTCTTAGTTTTCTAGTAGCCCTTCTGTGTTAGCATGTCATGCAGCTGTCCTTTTCCTTTTTTCTTCCCCGTGTTTGAGTTCACGTAAGTATGTTAATTGCTGTTAGAAAAAGAATGATCTCAAGTCATAAATAAACAACGAAGGCAGAAATTTATATGATGTAATGAATAATACATGTTCATATTGCAAAATCAAGATGCTTTCTGTTTAAGACCTAAATCTAGGAAAATTACAGTGAATGTTCAGGTACCTGATAGTAGGCTATTAAGGCATGTATTGAAACATCAGAGAATTTGGCAAAATGAACACTGGAGAAAGTTCTTTTTCAGAAATGAAAGAGTATTCTTGTTTTTTGTAGATTTCCTACACTGAATACTCCTTTTTATGTGGCTTTCCTGCACTGTTTGATTAGATTTCCTGTCAAGGATGTGCTTTTAATCTTGTCCCAAACCTTTTGCAGTGAATCTATTTCAGGTTTTTTTAGTATCATCTTTAATATTCTGTTCTGTCCTTGAGGTTTAAGTGTGACATTATTGTGGTTTTATTCCCATCTTGCAAGACTATCCTGAGTGAACCAGAATGGAGGTCTATCAAGCATTGTTAAGTTTAGTAAACAAATGCCTGTCCAGGTCTGACCTGCCATGCCATCTGTATGTATCTATGTTTGGCATATGTTCTGGGGTGCCACTGAGAGTCTGTAAGGAAATGAGTATTTTTTTTTTTACTATCAGCCTTCTGCTGGCTTCCCTGGAATTCTTTTCAGGGAAGTGCTGACAGTCTCTCTCACCTTCCGCGGAGGTTAATTCGCGATGGTGGCGATGCTGTAAGCGTGCAGCAGTGAGCTTCCTTTGCTCAGAGTCTAACTTCTACACCCACTCTGGAAGCAGAGTAACAAAACGTTAGGGAGAGCTTTTTATTCATTGCCTGCTGTTACTGCTGTGACTAGTGTGTGTCTCATTGCTATACTCAAGCATCCTTGAAACAACATGAAGGTGAAAAAGGCATTTCACAGGTCATGTTTAGAGAGCTATTGAGGCAGGCACAGGAGAATGACAGAAGGAGGAAAGCATGTGTACAAGGAAAGCACACTGTGGGAGTGTTGGGAGGGAGGGTGTGTGTCGGTCCTCCAGGAACATGATCTTGGGTCTGAGAAGCGAAGAATGCTGCAGGAGTTGATACAGAGCACTTGATCTATGAAGTTGCTCAGTCCTGCTCAGATTTCTCTTGATGAAGGTTATGTTTTTGTCTTTTCTGTGGAGCTCTTAATCCTATGCCTTCAGTGGTAAAGAAGCTCATTCTGCCCACCCATATGAGTTAACACTGACAAAAGGAAAAAAAGATTGAGTTTGCAGTCCTGAGGGGTATGGGTCAGGTGAAGTGTAAAGTCAGGACCTTGAACTTTAGGAAACTGAACTTCCAGCTCTTAAGGGATTAAACTGCACATCTCTTTGGCTGAAATGGGATGGAGATGTAAAACATAACAAAGTACAACTGTCACTTCTCAACTGTCTCTTGTATTAAGAAAAAAGCTCATACAGATTTCTCTGTGGAGAGAATTGTGAAGTAAAGAAACCTATTTTGTAGCCTAGTTGTTAGATTTCATTCTTGCTAGTGTCATCAGATTAATGATTTGATCAATGACCAGTTCTCATATGTGGAAGAATTGACACAGATCTTCTCATAATAGGAAGAGATAAAGGAAATGAACAAACTCATTTATTTATTCTCATCATAGAAGGTCAAAACCTAAATTAAAGAAACTATTAAAGCTGTGGAATAAAAAAGAAAAAGACTGAAAAATTGACCAGTGGCTTGCATAGATTAACAGTGTGCATTTTTCTTAGAAGTAGCAGAGTGTGAATTGTGGTTGTCGCCACTAGATGGTCCTCTCATTACAGTTATTGGTTTAGTAGGCAGCATCTCTAAAGCTGCATTTATCCTTGAACTGATCCTACAGATGTATTTACTGCAAGACTTAAAAGCACTCTCTGCAAACCTCTATAGCTAAAAGTGTTTTATTGATTGAAACAAAATGTATTCTGTTGGTTATAGAACTTCAGCAAAAAGGCGAAATGAACTTGAACCTTACTTTCAGCACAACTATTAAAAGGCCAGGGATGTGAGAAATAACAATGAAATCCCTTATAAGTTTAGCTGGAATCCTAAACAAAGCTGACGGAAATGTTTAAAAATAGTAGATGAAAAACACCTACAAAGATGAAATACAAGTCAAACTTAGTGTAGGCAGGGCTAGTTGTGACTTACAACTTTAAAAATGTGTGGCAAAGGAAAGGATTATAATGCACAACTTTACATTTCTTTGCTGCTTTAGCTTTGTGTTTGTTCCTTGCCGTCTCTGAACACTAATGCTAAAATGTAAACAAAAAACTATCAAGAAGGGAGATAGGGAAATCTACTATTCATTTTATATTTTTAAAAAAGTGTGTTGTGAGGCCAGACTTTCAAAAGTAGAACTTAACTTTTAAGACGTTGCCTTTGTTGTTTAGAATGCATGTTTGCTTTCCATATTTCTGAACTGTTCCTCATGATCTTGAAGCTATAAGTTGAGTTTGTCATCCAAAGCTCCAATTCTAGCATTTGAGTTGTTTTAGAAATGATGATTCATGATAAAATTATGAGTCAGTAGTGCTGAACACTATTTTTTAACCAAGTGAACTCTTAACCTAGCCACAACATGTCACAACCCTTAAGTAACGAGCAGATTATAAACTTTATGTTTTACTTCAGATGTAAAATTTAGAGAACTTGAGTGTGCTCTACCTTAAGCTCTCTTGATTTTTTTTTTTTTTTTAAGAAAATGAAGGTGAAAAAACATACATTTTTCTGATTTATGTTGTATCCTTACCTATGGTGAGGACTCAACTCTATAAAAATTTTACTTTATATAAACCCATTCATCACATAATTTTTATAAGGTGAGGTTATACTCTTATGGCATCATGCAGTTATGCCACCAGAGGATGCTGTGCTAACAATTCAACTTTCATTATATGAAGTGATGTTTGCTGATAGTTTGCAGTATTGTGGAAAGTATTTTCTGGTTTCACAGCTGTAGTATGTTGTTCTGGGTCTTTATGAGTCAAATACCAAGTCAGTGGTATTTGACTCAAGCTCATAATTTAAGATGATGAGCTCATTAGAGAGGTTAATTTGGAGGCAGCCTGGGCTGTAGCAACCATGCCTCGGTTGTGATCTCAGGGTGTGTGTGGGCCCAGTAAGGCACGAAGTCAGGACCCTGAATTTTGGAAGAGTGGACTTCCAGATGTTTAAGGAATTGGTGAATAAGATCCCCTGGGGAAACTGTCCTTAGGGACAAAGGAGCTGACCAGAACTGGCAGCTCTTGAAGGACACTTTTCTTAGAGTGCAGAGCTCTCTCCATCCCAGTCAAGCAAGGCAGGCAGGACAACAGCATGGATGAGCAAGGATCTGCTCCTCAAACTGAGGAGTGAGAAAGAAATGCACAACCAGTGGGAACAAGGACAGGTGACCTGAGGAGAGTACAGGAGTACGGTTCAGATGTGTAGGGATGGGATCAAGAAAGTCAAAGCACTGATGGAACAGGACTTGGCAGGGGATATAAAGAATTACAAAAAGTGATTCTGGAAGTACATAGTTGAGAAAAGAAAGACAAAGGAGAGTGTACCTCCCCAATAAATGACAAGAGAGAACTGGTAACAAATTTGGAGAAGACTGAGGTACTCAGTGCGTTGTCTTTCTTCACTGACAGATTTCCCAGATCTCTCAAGTCCCTGAACCTCTAGTGGGAGTTGAGGGAGCAAAGTCCCTCCCACTGTAAGTAAAGAGCAGGTTTAAGACCACTTGATAAAACTGAATAGCCACGAGTCTGTGGAGCATCCCAGGATCCTGAGGGAACAGGACAATTTTGTTGCAAAGCCACTCTTCATTGTGTTTGAAAAGTCATGGCAGTCAGGTAAAGTCCCTGGTGACTGGAAAAAGGGAAACATCTCTCCTATTTTTAGAAATGGAAGGAAGGAAGATCCATGGAACTACAGACCAGTGAGGCTCTCCTCTGTGCCTGTGAAGATCATGGAGCAGATCCTCAAGGAAGCAATGTTAAGGCACGTTAGAGGTGACCTAAGACAGCCAGCATGACTTCATTAAGGGCAAATCTGGTGGCCTTCTACGATGGAGTGACTGCAGTGATTGAAGGGAAGACCGACTGATGTCATCTACCTAGACTTCTGTAAGGCCTTTGACATCGGCCCATGTGCCATACTTATCTGCAAATTGGGGTGACAGTTTTGATGGGTGGACTATTTGTGGATAAGGAATTGGCTGGATGGATGCAGCCAGAGAGCTGTGGTCAATGGCTCTATGTCCAGGTGGAGGCTGGTGAAGAGTGCTGTCCCTTAGGGGCTGGTGCTCTTCCATATCTCCATCAATGATGTAGACAGTGGGATTGAGTGCACTCTCAGCAAGTTTGCAGGATGACACCAAGCTATGTGGTGCAACTGACACACCTGATGGATGGAATGAAAAGAAGACAATAGTTTGGAAAATGACTCCTACATTACCAGTTTCTATTGAATGGATTAGGGCTCAGCTAGCTTATAGCTGTTAGCCTAAGTCCTTCTACGTCTTGAGAAAGAGCCCATATACTTCTTGTGCCTGACTGTTCTTAAAAGGAGAGATTTATTGATGTGAAGCCTGCTTATAAGCAAGGGGGGTGTTATGCTTTTTATAGTGAAAGAAAAGTGCCCTTATTGCTGCTTTGAGAAAGTGTGCAGATCAGGCCACAATTTCGTTCTTTGCCTTTTTTTGCCTTGAGTCAGATTGTTGATTTATGTTTGAGGAAAGTATATATGCAATAAATTTCTACTGAAGTGATGAAGAGAATGAAGAAGTGCTTTAAAGTAAAGCCAAAACCACTCTTACTTGAAACTTAGGCAGCTTTACAGATTATCACAAATTTCCTGTGGTCAACTGTGCATTAGACTGAATGGTGGGCAGGATAGTAGCTCATGTATGAGCAAACAACAGTGTGTAAGTGAATACTAAACAACAGGGTGTAGGTGAATACTGAAATTCTATGCTTTGAGGACTGGTGTATGAAGTGCAGGTTTCCTGAGCTGTTGTCTGAATTGCTTAGGAAGTCTGTGAATGATCACATGCTGTAATAGGAGGATGTGAAGTGGGGGTTGAATTCTGTGATTGCTCTTCAGGGCACAAGTGGTACATTAAGGTGGGTGTATGAACACTCTTAACACTTCCAGTTTTCTTTTTCATTTTTTTTTTGATTTCTTTTTTCTATTTTGAAGATTTTGTCTTATATTTAAGAACTAAAGAAACAGCACATTGATAGCTTACCAGTGGGACACACAATCTATTGGGT
Organism: Oxyruncus cristatus; assembly: GCA_013399855.1. Lineage (NCBI taxonomy): Eukaryota > Metazoa > Chordata > Aves > Passeriformes > Cotingidae > Oxyruncus > Oxyruncus cristatus. Next base: position 247,182 of record VXAY01006172.1, read on the forward strand.
TACTCTTGAAAAGAATACTAATTTTATTTAGTGAGAGACAGAAAGCATAGTTTAATAACCTTGCTTTCTTAGTTGCTGAATTATTTTTGAATGGTGTTTACTTATAGATAATGGCTTTGCACTGCAAAAGCACTATTACTGCTTTGTGTGATTCCAGAAAATATTCTTGTGTTATCTAATAGTTAAATAATAAGTGAATTCATCCTGGTTTTATACAACCTCTTCAAATAGCACAAGTTTTGAAATTTACTTTTTCATTTGAAACCTTAATGCCTTAAGTTGGCTTCCAGACTAGTTCAGATTTATTTGAAGTTGTTTGATGGATACTCTACCAATAAAAGCGAATAATAAAACAATAGCAAAGGGGAGGAAAAAACCAAAATACAGCTTTGACCTGAAAAAGTTACAAGCAAAAAAGTGTGAAAATACCTTGAACTTATCTTTTTCTCAGCAAATGGCCTTGAATTCATTTTACTTTTATTATAGCACTGGCCTCGAGGCAAAGTATGTTTGAGTGTTACCACAAAGAGGGTGCTATATGGAGGAATTTTTTTAATAATGAAATACAACCTATGCATAAACCATGCAACCTTGTAACAGGAAACTTGGTAGGAAGGGCAGACTGTGCTTAACTTTTCCACAATTTTGCAAGAATGAATTTTATTAGGTGTTGGTCAGAAAAAAAATTGTCAACTGGGTTTTATGCTGTAAGGTTAAATGATTCTTATGACTATGTTTAAATACAGGAGCAGTATCAATTTGGACTTTGATTTATTGGCTAGTTCTGTTAAGGAGCAGAATATCTAACTGTTGCCTTCCCGTTAAATTGCTTCTGCATAAGGACAGATTATTTGAAAGACTTGGGCTTCTGAAGTTTTTTCATGGAATAGATCCGCTAATACCTAATTCTAATTGGTTTCTGATGTAACTTGGGAAACCTGCTAGTGTTTTGGTTTTTTTCCTTTTAATAATGGAGTTAGAACATCTTCTCTAAATTGAACATGTGAATGGAAAAATATTCAAGGAAAATGTTCTCTGAATCTCTTACCATCCATTTCCTTTTACCTTCTTCAGCTTCTCTTAACAGTAATGATTGTAGCCTAATGATCATAGCCTAAAAATTCCCACTGCCTTCAGTATCCAGAACTTTGCTTCAATTATAAATTATTAGATATATCCTTTAATCTGCGTTTAGTTCAAACGAAGCACTGTAATTAAAATGAAGTAAAACCTGTTGTAGAAATGCACAAGTTTGGGAGCAGTTGAATATATAAGCGAAAGACTTGTTTTTCAAAACTTTGATAAATTCTGTATGATACTTTTTTAAAATTTCCTTTGTTGAAGTATGGTACCCAAATGTGTGCAGTCATTGTGCACTGGTAGTATAAAATGTTTTGTATCTTACACGTGGGGTTACGGCTTGTGCTCTGCTCCTGCCAAGAATCAGTGAGTGCCAAGGCAGAACAATAATTACCTCATATGTTTTTAATAGTACATGTATATTAATAATGACCCAATCTTGCATTTGTCTTTTTGCTGACATATTGTTGACTCATATTTAATTCATCATCCTACTCTAATCCCCAAATTCTTCTTCTTAGTGCTGTTGCTTGCCATTCTCTTGTTTCCTGTGAGTCAATTGTCTGAGATCACATCAGATGTTTTACTTAAGTTTAGAAATACTGTCTCTGAAGTTTAGAAATGCAGTATGTGTTATTACCCTGTCTAATAAATAGTTTGGCATGATGAATTTTCTGTTACTTCAAACTTATGTACAGCTTTATTATTTATATATGTACTTTCTTGTTAAATGTTCCAGCATTTCTTGTGGATGCATTTGTGTAAGATTTGTTTGCTGCCCCATATTTTTTCATCCAAAAGAATGCAGTTCTGGTTTCTAACTATTTAGTCTCTTTTGTCATCTCAAATGTCTATCAGAAATGTGTGTATGTAGCTTTTGTTTATTTTTCTATTGTTCATCAGTGACTACTCCATTACAAAAGAAGTCTCTAACCTATAAGAATTTATTTGAAAGGTCACCAAACCCTTGTTAGTTGCTATTCCTAGAGTGTTGAAATGTACCTTGTACAGTCTATAATGCTTTATACTAATTGTGCTTTGGGTTATTAAGTTTGGGACAAATCATTCTTATCAAAAATCACCCTACTACATCACTGCTGTGGTTTAATCCAAGCCAGCAACTAAGTACCACGCAGCTGCTCGCTCACTTCCTCCCACCTCATCCTGGTGGGATGGGGAGGAGAATCAGAAAGAGGTAAAACCTGTGAGTTGAGATAAGAACAGTTTAATATTTGAAATAAATCAAAATACTGTAATAATTAAAATAATAATAATGAAAATCAGAGACAGAGAAATAAAAGCCAAGAAAAGCAAACGATGCACAATACAACTGCTCACCACCCGGTGACTGATGACCAGCCTGTCCCCCAGCAGTGATCAGCCCCTCACAACCAACTCCCCGTCATTTGAGTGTTCACTGTGTGCTTCCAACAGTCTTAAAATACGAGACAACAAATTGTTCCTGCTTGTTAAACCTGTGGTGTCTTTTCTGAGGTTTCCAAAAAGTCAACCAATAGGATGGTGATTTTTTTTGATAGAGATGTAATTCACTGGCTCATTTGTCCACAGAGTAAGAGTTAGTCTTTTCTGGTTACTAGCCTAGGATATATGCAGACAAATGATCTGAATATGGAAAGTATCTGTGTTTCCTTGGTGGTTTTGAACATATTTAGTCAACCTGTTTATTTCTAATTTTAAGGGGATTTTTGAAACTTCTTCAAGAGGTATAGGAGCTCCCTCTAATACTTTGTAGAGTAAACTCCCATTTTTGTGTTGTAAGCTTCAGACTGTTCAAGTTTGTTATAAACAACTTTCAGTGAGTCCTTTGGATGTGACTGCAGTTGTTCTTGAGAGGATTCTTCAGCAAATGTCTTCAACAATTCTCTAGCTCAAAAATTTAGTAAAGAATCACACAGAATGGGTAAAGGCAGAAGGGACCCACTGGAGGTCATCTAGTCCAACCCCCCCACTCAAGCAGAGTCCCTTAGAGCATGTTACTCAGGACTGCGTCCATCTGGCTTTTGAATATCTCCAGAGAAGGAGACGCCACCATCCCTTTGGGCAGACTGTTCCGGTGCTCAGTCACCTGCACAGTAAAGAAGTTCTTCCTTATGATCAGGTGGAACTTCCTGTGTTACAGTTTCTGCCTACTGCCACTTGTCCTGTTGCTTGGCACCACCAAGAAGAGCCTGGCTCCATCCTCTTGGCAACCTCCCTTCAGATACTTATAGACATATCCTCTCTCAGTCATCTCTTCTTGAGGCTGAACAGGCCCAGCTCCCTCAGCCTTTCTTGGTAAGAGAGATGCTCCAGTCCCCCAGTCATCTTTGTTGCCCTCCACTGGACCCGTTCCAGGAGCTCCATGTCTCTGTTGTACTGGGGATCCCAGAACTGGACACAGGGTTGAGTAGAGGGGCAGGATCACCTCCCTTGACCTGCTGCCAATGCTTTTTGTAATGCATCCCAGGATACCATTGGCCTTCTTGGCCACAAGGACACACTGCTGGCTCATGGACAACTTGCTGTTCACCAGGACCCCCAGGTCCTTCTCTGCAGAGCTGCTTTCCAGCCTGTACTGGTGCCTGAGGTTATTCCTCCCCACATGCAGGACCCTGCACTTGTCTGCTCAATTTCAGAAGATTCCACCCTGCCCATTCCTCCATGATGTCGAGATCCCTCTGAAGGACTGCGTAGCACTCTGGGTATTGGCCCCTGCTTCCAGCTTTGTGTCATGAGCGAATTTGCTGAGGAGGCATCTGCCCCTTCATCCAAGTCATTCATAAATATGTTAAACAATACTGGGCCCAGTACTGAATCTTGGGGGTCAATACTAGTTTACAGGTCTCCAACTAAACTGATCACAACCCTCTGAGCTCTGACATTCAGTCCGTTTTCAATCCACCTCACAATCCACTCATCCAACCTATACTTTCTGAGTTTCCCTATGTGGGTATCATGGATGATAGTGCCAAAAGGCTTGCTAAGTCCAGGTAGACAACATTAGCTGTCCTCTTCTATTTATCCACTAGTTATCCCATTGAAGAAGGCAATCAGGTTGGTTAAACATGATTTCCCTTTGATAAATCCATGCTGACTACTCCTGATCACCTTGTCTTCCACATGCTTAGAGATGACCTCCAGGATGAGCTGTGCCATCTCCTGCACAGGAACTGAGGTGAGGCTGACTGGCCTGTAGTTCCCTGTGTCCTCTTTCTTGCCTTTTTGAAGACTACAGTAACATTGGCTTTGTTTCAGTCCTCAGGAATCTCTCCTAACTTCCACGACTTTTCAAAGATGATTGAGAGCAGCCTAGCAATGATACCCACCAGTTCCCTCAACACTTTCCATCAAGGCCCATTGACTTGTGGATCTCAACTTTGACTAAATGGTCTCTAAACCTCCTCAACTAAGGGAAACCAGACCTTCTCCCTGGTCTCCTGAATAAGGGATTCCTGAGGGTTGGCCTTGTCAGTGAAGACTGTAGCAAAGAAGGTGTTCAGTATCCCAACCTTCTCTGCAACCTCTGCTGCAAGGGTACCTGTTCCATTCAGTAGGGGCCTCACATTTTCCCTAGTATTCCTTTTGTTACTGATTTATTTGAAGAAGTCCTTCTTGTTATCCTGGACATCCTTAACCAGATTTAGTTCCAAATGGGCCTTGGTCTTCCTGGTTGCATTTCTGCATACTCTGATAATATCCCTATATTCATCCCAGGGGGCCTGTACATGCTTCCACCACATGTATCCTGCTTATGTCTGAGTTTTGACAGAAGGTCCTTGTTTATCCATGCAGGTGTCCTGCTTCTTTTGCTCACTTTCTTGCCCATGGGAATGCCCTGTTCATGAGCCTGAAGGAAGTGATCCTTGAATATTGACCAGCTCTCTTGGACCCCTCATCCCTCTAGGACATATTCCCATGGGTTTCTTCCAAGAAGGTCTCTGAAGTGGACAAAGTTAGCTGCTTGAAGGCCAGGGTTGTGATGCTAGTCATTGCCCTGCTTCTTCATCACTGGATACTAATCTCCATGACCTCATGGTCACTGTAGCCAAAGCTGCTTCCCACCTTCACCTCTCCAACCAGACCATCCTTTTTAGTTGTGAGCTCCAGCAGCACACCTTTCCTCATCGGCTCCTCCATCCTCTGTACCAGAAAGTTATTGTCAGTGCTTTCCAAGAACCTTCTGTATTGTTTGTGCCTCACCGAGTGGTTCCTCCAGCAGATGGCAAGGTGGTTGAAGTCCCCCATGAGAACCAGGGCCTGTGACTGTGAGGCTGCTTCCAGCTGCCTGTATAAGACCTTATCTGCTTTCTCCTCCTGATCAGGCAGCCTGTAGCCAACACCCACACCAGTGTCACCCTTACTGGTCTGCTCTTTTATCCTAACCCATAAACTTTTGAATCGCTCATCCTCCCTGAGACAGAGTTTCACACATCAAAGTGCTTTGGGAAGTGCTTAGGAATCATCAAGCTTCTTAGTCTAAGGAGACTATAAAAGGAGAAGTAGGAGAAAAGATGGGGAATTTCTCTAGGTTTTAACCCAGTGGGATTATGTTGTTCTGCTTGGTTATAAGTTTGCAGGTCTGTCTTAAATGGAATTTTAAAGATGATAGATTTATTGTATGGTGGTGGCTTAAGATCTTACTGATAACTTTTGAAAGTACCTAAAATATTGCAAAATAGGGCCTATATTTGGCTTCAGCTGAACTCAATGAAAGGTCTGCTTTTGATTTATCATTCGCTAAAAAAATCCATGTGCCCTAACTATTCAGTCAAATGTTATTGATTTGAAAGGGCAACTGCTGACAGTACTTGTTTATGGGAGATTTGCTAGTTCAGTAAGATGTTCTATAATATTTATATAATGTATGATATAACTTGTATAACTTCAGATGAGGACAGTTTGACACTGGAAAGGTTCACAAACTAGAATTCCTCCTACTTGCTTTAGAAAAAAACATATGCTAGTTTTTTAATGCCTGTATGAATGCAGAGCTCTTAGAAGAAGATTTCTGCAACCAGTAGGGCCTGAAAAGTAGTTACTGAACAAGCTATGGCAACAAACAGAATTTAAGGAGAAAGAATTCTACCATATCTTCAGGAACTGTCATTATTCAGGCTAAATCTTTGCATACAGCCGTTCTTCCATGAATGACTAATGTTCTTTTTTTTCAAAACCCCTTCTATAATGAATCTGCTGTACTGAAAAAGAGAACAACTTTGTGTGATACTGCTTTCACAGCTGCCTGAACATTTTTCCTGAGACTATTTCTTGCACTAGATAGAAACATCCACTTTTGAATGTGGAAAAAATTCTCTGCTTAATATGAAGGTTGTAAGAAACAAATTTTAGTATTATAATCTGTTTAGGGGAGGAAACTTTACCTTTCCTGTCTACACAGTATCAAATACCATGTTTTCTTCTGCAGGAGCTTTTGTGTGTTGTATATCGCAGCTAATGATACTTTTGGATCTCTATACTGCATGCCAGTCTTTTGTGCTCCTTTGAACCATACTAGTGTTCTCGTTGTAAGGGTCCTTCCACCACCTCAGGCTAATGTAAAATTTAAAGGGATCATTCCCAAGTTGCATAATTAACTATGTCATCTTCTGTGGTAAGAATTGAAGGAGGAATAGAAGGGTATATCAAAAGGATTGATTGTACCAGTGAGGGCTGATTGTCCTTTGGAGATACTTTAATAGTTCAAGATTCCTTTTCCATCTAAAATCCTCCTCTATGCTTTATGGCAGGTGGAAATCTACAAGAGGTTAGGGTAGAGGGAAAGCAGTTTGATGGCTGAGAGAAGCAAGAATATTCTTTTTCTCATGACAGCTCTGAGTGCATGCTTTGCTGTGACTTGACTGGGGAGGCTTCTTACAGAGCAGGCTGTTGCAGAGAGAGCATCTCTTGTATTGGGACTTGTGAATATGTTTTACTGCAATACTTATTATCTGGAAAGGATTAGAAAATAATTAAAGCTAACACCGGTAGAATAAAGATTTAGTGTTTTCCTGAAACACTTTCCTTAGTTTCTCTTGAAGTTCTTCTCTTCCTATCCACTACTCTGTTTTTATTTCCTTCCTGTTGGAGTGATTTTTCAATTCCAGCAAAAAACCACTTAGTCTCAGCTGGAACATATGTACACTTTGGGCATCATTTGGGATGGGTACTTGCATTAGCACTGAGCAATGCAGGGCATTTTTACTTGTCCACTTTACACATGTTCAGGGTGTTGCACTGACTTGGCACTGCTGTCAGATCCTCTGGCCTAGAATGAATGGCTGCAGCTGAAGTTCCGAACTTTGATCCCTTCTGTAGTAAAGCAAGGAGCAGCCACCAGACCACCAAGTAGTAAATTCAGAGTTCTTTCTGAATGTACAGTGACACATGCTTTTTGTGTTGGGTTAGGGAAGTAAACTAAGACTTGCCTTTTACTAGGCATACGTTGTTTTAAGAACTTATTTTCTACCTTACTTTCTAATGGTTTTTCCATTCATCAGAACTGATTCCTGAAGTGCTTTTTTCACTCTTGACCAAGATCTGTTTTGCTAAAGGAGCTACACTCAGCAGCAAGTAGAATTGTACAAAATGGGTTTGGACTAGAGGAGACTTTGTTGTCTATGCTGGGAGAAATTTTCCAGGGCAAATTTCAATGATGAAGTAAAAGGAAAACATATTTGCTTGTTTCAAGTCAGGACAGGAACTTCTCTTCTAGTGTATGGGAATGCAGTTTATGTGCATCACTTCACCGGTCAATGCATTGTGGATTTAACTTTTTTATCATATTAGGAAAACATTTCCCGCATAAGGGGCTCTTAGGCTCCTGTATTGAGGAGCTTTTGATTACCATCAAAGGCAATTAAAGTTTTCTCACTTGACGTCTTCCTAAAGTATGTAACTTTATGAAGCTTTTTCTGATTTCCAATTTATCCCGCAGTAGTTTTCACTGCATGATTTCACGTGGTGCTCAGGCCTTCTGATTACATAATGTACTTTTTATGAAAATGATTTGGTGCCAGAGGGGAGGCTCAGAGTAGAGGAAGTCATTAACATGCAAAAAACTTGAGCTCCAAAATAGCTTTAATTAGAAGCTTATTTCAAAGAACTACCACCTGCCTCTCATTTTGTCATTGCATTAGCTCTAAAAATACATTGTGGTTTAAAAGTGTGACGTAAATGTATTCGTATTCTGCTAGAATAACAAAACTACAAAACAACAGTAGCTAGGCTTGTGCTTAAAAGTAACACTTTCTGGCTGAGGGACATTCCTCTTGAGGCACAAGCTGCTGAAACTATGTAGAGTGCACTAAGTGATTCCATCTGATACGCAGAAAACACTGTGGTTTATATTTTCACTTTATAAATGTGTCACTGGCAAAGCCAACTGGCTGCAGTAAGGTTTTTTGAAATGGACATTTCTGGCTGAGTTTTTGGAAGACTGCATTTCTTAAAGTGAAACATAAAAACTCCATTCACTAGCTACACATTAAAAACAAATGGCTGAAGGAAATAAGTTGACCTGTAAAAAGCTGGGAAATAAGAGTTCATATACAATTTAATTTTCTTTAATTACATATTACATGTAATAATTTGGATAGCTGGAGTTTGATCTACTTGTACAAGCCAGTTAAAATCCAAATTTGAAAATTAGTGAGTAGGAACAACAGAAATATGATGAACAAAGTGGTGGGTATATTGAGAAGTGCTGCTGTGCTTTTAAAGGCCCGAGGAGTGATTGCTGATTCAGTCTTATGTGCCTGTATTTTTTTCTTCAGGAAAGTATGGTTCAGTACTGCAGTATGCTTGGAGATCTTTGGAGTGCTTTAAAGAACTTGTCACATTATGTCGTGTCGTAATCAATCATGTCACTACTGTTAAAACTGAAGAGACAGTACAAAGACTGGGGTTATGCATGCTAAAGATCACAGAATCTTTATGCCAAGTCGGAAGGGACTGATGAGTGCTTCCATGTTTGGTATGACATACAGCTTCATATATATTGCAGGACGTGCTATAGTTTTTCTGTTCATCACTTTCATGATGTAATGAAATTGGTAAGAATAAGGTTAATATTTATAATATAGAGGCGAGCAGAAGCTATTATTTGTTACTTAAGCAGTAAGTCCTCAACACTTGCAATGACTTTTACTTTTTTTTGTTATTTGAATTGTAATATGTCTACTGGAGTATTCACTGCATATCAGTTGTATCTGCTATAGTTGTTGTCAGAAGAGTAGGAATTAACAACTTAATTGCATATTTTAGGCAAGCTTAAACCCTAAAGGTTATGATCAGTAGTTGTCTGAAGATAGTTTTCCCACTACTATCAAAATAACCAGGAGTACCTGAAATTTTATTCTATTACGAAATACATAAGATTTCTGTGTTAGTAAGGGCATTCATTTTACAATTAAATGTCTTTTTCTTTAGATCTTGTATCAAGCAATCAACTTTTCAAATCTGAATAGCAACATGGAAAAAATTAAACATAATTGCTGTAATAATTTTTTTGTGACTTAAATAATTTTATGCACAGGTTTAATTTTTCATTCTTGGTTGTTTTTTTCCCTTCTGGTTTAATCTATATATTTCCAAGGAAGAAAAGATGAAAAATAGGAAACCTTAAAAAAAAAAAAGTAAAAATGTGTTCTACTGTGCCTTATAAAAAAAACCTTCAAGCTGATCTGTAATCAGTTTGTCTTCAGGTTCCAGGTGCCAGGGAGTTCCATTGAAGTTAGGCACTGAAAGCTAAGGCTCTGGAAATAGGGCGGACAGCCGCAGATTTTTTCTGTAGCACACTGCTGGTGGTAGGAGAATTCATAGGAGACTGGGGAAGGGGATTTCAAGATTCTCTATACCCAGACTTACAGTGTTGCGTTCTTGATAAAGGTGTAAAATAGAAGTGAAACTGAACAGTTAGATAATGTGAAGTGTTTAGCGGGTTTTCAATATGCCTTTGAACGCTGGATGCGAACAGATGTGACTTTGAGGTAACAGATGTAGAATAACTGTGGTCACATAGACACCTGGATTGCTTCACGCTGTTTTCTTGCAAGCCAAATAAAAATGCCACTAGTTATTTGTAGTAGCCAATAACTATACTTAAAAATAACCATGCTTAAGAGACTGTGGTGGCAACCAGTGGGCTAGCACCTCTTGCGGGTTATCAGTGTTTGTACAAGTTTCTCAGAGGACTTTTACTAGGTAATCATAATTTTATACAGCTGGCTAACTCATATTTTTTCTAGACTGTATCAGCAGCGTGAGAATAATGTCAGCAACTGTTGGGAAGTGGAAGCGGGGTGTCATTAATGTTGATACCATACCAATGCAAAAGTTCTCAAGTTTCTCTGGTGGTTTCTACTCGTTGCTGATCCAGGAGCATCTGATAGGACTAAATCCTGTGAAATTTCACAGCCTTGGAGTGGATCAGAGATGAAAGATGGAATGCCTACTTTGAATGCCGGATTTGAATGATTCTTCTCTTGACATGATCTAGTCCACTCCCTTCCCAAGCAGGTTCACTTAAAAGTTGCCCATGATTGTGTTCCATTGTATTTTCAGCGTGTCCGTGGGAGGACAGTCTACAACCTTTCTGGACTATGGGTTCCAGTGGTTGATGACCTTTACAGTAGGTTTAGATAGAATTTCATGTGATACAGTTTGTTACTGCTGACTTTAGTCCTGTAACTGGGTGCCACAGAGAAGAGTCTGCCTCCTGCTTGTCTTTTCTCTAGAGACTGAAAGAATCAACTTTGCTTCAACCAAATTAACAACATGAATTGTACTTCCAAATGTTCTTCTTATCAAATGGTTAATATTTGTGACAGAGCTTATAGTGCATATTGTGAGTTATGTGCAGAATCTGGAAAGGAGGGGAGGTCTAAATTTTTATAAAATGGTAAAGTCTGGGAAACGGATGAGGGAGGAGGGCAAGTGGAAAGGATGCAGGTGCTTCACCTTCCTTTCATTTTTTTTCTGTTCTTACCCTCAGCTAAATTTTTTATTGCGTATTTTAATCGCATGCTCAGGTAACATGATGTACTTCTGGTCTTTTACACTGCTATTTAGTTTTAAGTAGTTTAAGTTTCTGTGGAGAATTGTAGTGTAGATGAACAATGTTTTGCACTGTACATTTGTTGCTTTTTCAGATACTGAATATCTTTTTCACCTTTGTTACCTTTATGTAACTTTAAGAATGAAGTACTAGTCTATTTTTTTTTTTTTTGCTTCACTCTCATCTGTTAGGAAACACTAATTAAAGAGGGTGGAACTTAATGAACAGACAGTTTTTTGGGATCATTCATGCAGAAAGAATCATTCCTGAGACACAATAGAATATTTTAATGTCTCCCTTCTAATGACATTTTGAATTACAAGTATTTCATGTAGCATTTGCAAAATAAGTGCTTATCTCTGAATTCAGGAGAGACACATCTATCACCTTCAGGAATTGTTAGTCTCAATGATATAGCTCTCTTTAAATGCAGAAAAAATATTGTTTGTTTGAATTGTTACCCTACATATGAAGTGCAAACTGCATAATCAGCATCTGATCTCAGAATTTTTCCCGATGAGACTTCGAATTTAGATTGGTGTACTTGAGGCATGACAAACCATGTCTTTAATCATGTCTTGAGGCTGCTGAATAGTGGATGAGGCTTGAAGTAATTTACTCCAAGCTGAATTTTTTTTACTTGATATTTTTTAGTCTTGCTAGTAACCCAGAGTAGACCTGGTTTGTATTTTCTTTTCTTGAAAACAGAAAATGTGAATATAAACTGTGGAAAACATTACCATTGTATTATTTTCACAACAATACGTATTTGTAGGACTTTCTGTTATGTTGCTTCAGTAGACTTGAAAGAATAGAATAGGTTATTTTTAAACCACAGTTGTTATGACTGCTTGTAAGGTATGGAAGCATTTAACAACCAGAATAATTTGGTGTTTTGGGAATATTGAAACCTTTCTTTAAACTGAAATTGTAATAGTTATATCCTTAGGAATTTGGTTTGAAATAAAATACCTTAATTTCCCCCCCCCCCCCTTCTAATATATTCCGAATGTTATTCCCCCAAAACTCTGGTTTGTTTATTTTAGAAAGCAAGCTTTTATTGAGGTTGGAATATTTAGTGTTCTTCCTCATAGTAAACACTCCCATAAATGAACATGAATCTTAATTTTATTAGGATTACTTATGCGTACAATTTTAATTTACTTACAATTTTAGGATTAAAACTATATAAATAACTGCCTTGTTTTCTTTGTATTTCTTTCTATTGCTTTCCTTAGGTCGAGATTTGATATGCATACAGTCCATGGATGGGATGCTTATGTTGTTTGAACAGGAAAGCTACGCTTTTGGCCGTTTTTTACCCGGTTTTCTTCTGCCTGGTCCCTTGACTTACAGCTCTCGCACAGATTCTTTCCTTACGGTGTCTTCATGTCAACAGGTTGAGAGTTACAAGTATGTGTTTATGTTCAGTGATTATAGTGTATTTTGGTGCTGTCATTTAGTAGGTAAACAAATTAGAAGTAATCAGGTTTAATTTTTAATGCCTTTACTTGAGTATCCAAAAGCAGGTGATAGGTAGTTGCAGGAAAGGCATTATATGTTGTTGAGTGAATACTGTCTCTGTACAGTCATAGAAGAAAACATACTGTGAGTCCTGAGGACTTTATGGTCCTATTTTATTTGTATGTGTGTGAAGTCCAGCAGCTTATCAAGGCACATCATGTTTCTCCCAAGTGCCAGGTTTTTCCCTGCTTGAGTTCAGTCTAATCTGTACTTTCGGTGTTGGAAAATGGATGAAAATGTTGTGAGCTATTTTAGTTTGTGGCCATATTACATTTATTATTTAGAAAAATAGAACACGATGTAGAGCAAAGACTGTGCAAGACATTCCCACTTCCTCCAAGCACAGGGACTGTGTATCGCAAGGCCAATCAGATAAAAATGTAATAGAGAGAGAATAAGAAAAAGAAATGAGAAAGGTTTTGAAAGACAGACAAGGGGGGATTTGTGTTCACTATGGAGTTCTCTAACTGAACCACCATGCTGGGAGTTTATCAAGCATCCATCTGTTTCGAATCAGATGGATGCTTGAGGAATGGGACATTGTGGTGGATGTCTGCTACAAAGCCTTTTTTTTAAACAAGAAGTCTCCCAGTTGCAGGCCCTTGTTCTCATGGAGCACTAATGTCTGCTGGGAGGGCAACATAATGGACTTCGACAATGTGGAAGGTTTTGGAGGTGCATTAGGGAGGGCTCCTTTGATTCAGGTGCTAGACAGCCTGGCTTAGGAAGACACTTTGCTGAATACACAGCTCAGAAAGAAATGTTTGGAGAAGTAATAGTCAGCATCTGCTGTTGAGTGCTGCACATATTGGCTGCAGTGACCATGAGCTGATCTTAAGAAAAGTGATGAAGATAAAGAGTGAACTGAAGACTAGATTTCAGGAGAACAGTTGGGTTTGTTCAAGGAATTGGTAGGCAGGATCCTGTGAGAGGCTGCCCTGAGGGGCAGAAGGGCTCTGGAGAGCTGCTGCATCATGGAAAGACCAAGAACAGTCCATTTTGAGAAATACATGTTCAAGAAAATAAGTAGCAGAAAGAATGCAGTTTGACTGGACAGGTAGGTCCTGACTGAGTTCAAATGGAAAAAAGGGAATGTGTGAGATGGAAGTTAATACCGACTAAATATAAATATAAATATAAATATAAATATAAATAGAAATAGAAATAGAAATAGAAATAGAAATAGAAATATAATTTCTCCATTAAAACTGATACAGTCTACTGTTAAGGTTTTTGAATCTGTGTGCCTAGCAGGCTAGCAGTAAACTGGGGTGGGGTGGTGTTTGAAACAGAGTTACTACTTGTGATGACAAAAACCCACACACATTAACATGGATGAAAAAGTGGCAGAGCTGTCAGGTTTACAGAGTGGTAGTTGTTCACAGTTCTAACTAGCAGCTGAAGATGAGTGATGATGAAACTGGAGCCAGTAGATCTTTAACATCTTCATCCTGGACAGCAGGACAAAATGCCTGTCCTGAAATTCACGGACAATGCCAAGTTGTAGGAAGTGGCTAATATAAAAAGGACAGGGCTGTCATTCAGAGGAATCTCATCAAACTGGAGGAATGGGCTGACAAGTACCTTAAGGATTTTTTTTCAGACATTTTCATACATATTAAAGAAAATAAGGATGCCAGTTTTTATAGATTATGCCCTGGGAATCTAATCCAGGGAACGTTAGTCCAACTCAATGCTTTCTCACACTAACCAGTTCTGTCACCTGAATTTCTCAGGCAATACTTATTTTATTATGCTGCTTAAGCTTGATCAGATGACAGATTATAGATATTGTGTATTGTTTTCTTATCATAGGACAAGATATATGTATTGCAGATAAAAGTAATTTAATAGAAAATTCGTACTTTCCTAAGAAAATAGAATAAAAATTCTAATATATTCTTATAATAAAATTAGAAAAAAATTAGAATAGAATCTACTAATGTTGTCAATGAATAAAGAAACAATTTTTCCTTTAAAGTGAACATCTCATACATTTTTATTATCTTGACCTTTACAATAAATGTGACTAAAATTTTTCATCACTCTGTTACTAGTTCAGAAGTGTGCTGTTCTTCCTGTAGGAATGTGTAGTTTTAAAGGAATTCTTCACTTGGTTATCGATCTTTAGTGCTAGGTGTACCCCCTGCAGTGTATAAAGTAGTTCTTCCTCATGCCGAGGTGAAATTTCTTGTGCTTTAATTTATGTCCATTGCTCCTTGTCCTGTCGCTATACCACAATACCTACATCTGAAATGTGAGGAATATTGGTGTTATCATTTTAAATCTATAACTTTGACAATAAACAAAAATACATTCTGTTATTTTAGACTTCAGTTGGAACAGTCAGAACTGTGTTGGTTTAAGCTTAGGCGCTGATGGCACTCCATGAATTCCACAATTGAATGTTACCTTTTGTATAAGTTTATGTTGGGTCTTTTTCTGTTATTTATTTCACTTTTGTAGAAAACTTCAGTATTTTACAGGTTACCTAATGTGCATAGGTGTAAAGAGGACAGATAGATGTCCTCAACTTTTATGGCCGTTGACACCTTTTGTTCAAATGTCTTCATTGCCAATTTTTCTCAGTGTGGTTGGTTGGCAGTTAAAATAATAAAACCCCCACAAACCTCCCAGGTTTTGCCAGATTTGCCACCTACTGATGCCTGTTTACTATAGTCTCTCGGATTGGAACTACTTAGTTTACTTAATGAATGTGCTTGAGAGTTTCATTATTAGATATAGCTGATTGTATTTCTGGGCAGTTTAGGAAAGCTTTTAAAAGCTTAATAAGAGGAAGAAAAATATTTTTTTAGTTAGGATTCCAATTTCACAAATTGAAAATAAGTTGGTTTCTTTTGTCTGTCCAGGTTTCTATCCATATGTTTAGCAATTGAATTTATTTTAACACCACATAAAATCTGAATTTTTGTTTTAATTTCTACCTTTACACTTAGCTGTTTTCCTACAGTGATATTAATCTTCACATCTTTGCTGATGATAGATTATGTTGCAGTAGGCTTTCTAACAATCCTTTTAGTCTGTGCTTTTCCTGTGAAAGTACACTCGGGATAATTATATTTTATTTTTCACTTAATGTAAGGCTGTTAACTATGAAGATAGCTTTTACTTTTTTACCTTTTTAAACTTCCTATAACAGATACCAAGTGCTGGCATTTGCGACGGATGCTGATGAAAGACAAGAAACAGAACAGCAGAAACTTAGCTCTGGAAAAAGACTTACGGTAAAACCTGTTTATTTTATATGACCTGTATGAACACTGCATACATGTTAAAAAGACAGATGCTAAGTAACAGAATGGAAACATTGTCTGCTGACAAAGGGCCTGGTCCGATTGCTGTTAAAGGCAATGGAAACACTCCAGTATATTTCTATTAAGGTTTCTTTAGGCCTCAGTTGTTTAAAGTTGGGCCTTAAAACTAGCTGTTGTTCTACTGATCAAAGGAAGAGAGAACTGTGTATTGGAAATAACTATTTCTAAGGCTGTCTTTGTAATACAGAACCTACGCCGTAGTAAATTAGATAAATAGGTACACCTTAATTATTGCTCATGTTTTCAACAGAAGTCTAATTGTGACTTTGTATTGGACTTGGAAAACTAATGTCATTCTACTTGGGGAATCCTTTGTACTTAGAGAAAACTCGGCAGTGAAATGTTTCCATAAATAATTGATATCCTGGACTCTTCTTGTCAAAAACCTGTGGATTCAATGGTCTTCTGGTGGTTCCTGTGACTGTTTTAAGTGTCTCCATAAATAAGCTGGTTAATATTTGAGCTGCCTTCTATTAAGAGGAAGAGAATTGAATTCACTGTGGTCCTGCAGTAGAGTGGCTTGTCTGCTAAATATACTGCATATGTAAAATGCTAGATTCATGTATTTCAGGTATGGCAGTAAAATATTGGGAGAGCATCTTCCTTCCAGTGGCTAAATGTAGCATTTTTTCAAACTGTACATCAGTCTGAATCTTACATCTTGAATTAGGCGAAGATGTAGTTTTTAAATAAGAATTTTGGAATCATCAGATATGCTGCAAATGAAACATTTTTTTAAAAATTTAAAACGTGAAGCACAGATGGAGACAAATGTAATAAGCCTGGCTTTTTTTCCCTTGAACTTTTAAGATGGATATGTCAGTATGTTTGCTGACACATTCTATGCTCTTTAAGCAAAATGATTGATGCTGTTCATATAGGAAGTGCTGACAGTTCAACTTTGATATATTTTTACTTCAGAAAATCTAAATTTCTGTTTAACTGGCTTGGCAGAAGTCAAAAGCATTTTTTGCATGAGTGTTTAGTTGAAATTTCCAGAGGAGCTGAAGAAACAAACTAATGAAATGTGTCAATAACCAGTAATATTTTTAAAGACATAAAGATAAGAGAGACAGGATTTATAAGTAGTTGCTTATTATATCAGTGGATGTAGTTGGAGAAGTAAACAAGCTATGACATACACAAGCATTGATTGAAGGGTGTTCATGAGTGACTGCAAGTTTGGCTTACACATCTAAAGCTTTTGTCCATTTTTCTATTTACATATATTGGTAGAATAAGTTGTCACCTTTTGCTCTCTAACCTTGCCCTTAATATCCAAGGACGTGTACAGAGGCGGATTTAATAGTTAAAATATAAAGCATTTCCATTTTGAATGGAATGTGTATTTTAAAATTTAAATATACTTAAGTGAACTGCATAGTCATCAACTCATGACTGTTTTAAAATGAAGATGTTTTTGCTGCTTTAGTCACATGAAGAAAAGCTACCGACTGCCTTCAGAATAAGAGGATAACTCTCATGTGAAAAAAGATCTTGATTTTGCCTTTCTATGGTAATGATATGTAACTTGATTAGGTCTGACCCTTCTCAAATTATATTCTTTGATATGCAGCTGTCAATTGATTTCTGGAGCATGTTTTTTCTTTTGAAGGTGGATTGGGTTCTAAACATCGGGGAGCAAGCACTGGATATACGAGTTGTCTCATTTAATCAGGGAATTTCTTCTGTTTTTGTGCTTGGTGAGAGAAACTTCTTTTGCCTTAAGGATAATGGGCAAATACGATTTATGAAAAAGCTTGATTACAGTCCGAGTTGCTTCATTCCGTATTGTTCAGGTTTGTAAAAGGAAAATTCAATTTAACTTTAACTTGGTTACTTTTACAGCTAAGAGTTGTGTTTGGGTTTCTTTTATTTTTTCCACTGAATAAATATGTTTTTCTGAATAAGCAAGTTGGATGGGGCTTTGAGGAAGCTGGTCTAGTGGAAGGTGTCCCTGCCCATGAAAGTGGGGGGTGGGATTATATGGTCTTTAAGGTCCATTCCAACCCAAGCCATTCTGTGATTCTGTGGTTCTGTGATTTGTAGAAATTATGTGGATTGGAGTTCTCTTTTTGAATGAGGCAAGTTTATTTTCAAATGTTACTTAGTGTAAGCTGTCATAATTTTTAGAATCTAAATATTTTCTCATCACCAAATTGAGGTACTTGTTTAGTTTCCAGGCTACCAAAGCAACAAATATGGAAGAAAGAGATTTTTGAAGAATAAACTACTATTTGAGGATCTTCTGTTTGAGGAACTTCTGATATTTACTGATAATTTAAAAAAAAAATCAAATTAAGTTTACTGTTATTATGGTGTGTGTAAACAACTTCATTAGAATTCCAGGCTCTTAATACCTACTCTCTTTTAATGTTTCAAAAGTACCTGATAAATTTTTGACACTTTGTCTTATTTTGAACTCAAATATCATTTTAGTCTTTACAGATTTGATCTTGGCAATCCGCATATTTTATACTTTCTGATTTAAATTATACTATAAATAAACCCTGTAAATGCATACACATTCAATTGGTATTCACAAGTTAACAAATGAATGAAAAATACAAGTAGTAGATATTTACCCAATGTGTATTTTGTCGTATCTGCCCTGGCATGCCAACATAACCATTATGGATCTTTCTTTGTCATGTTTAAAATTACCAAACATGGCTGGCTAGAACCTTAGAAAGTTGTGGCATCTATCTTGTGTAATATGCAGTTGAAATTGGTATCCATAAGTAATCACATATGTCATACATTGTCAATGTAACTTTCATAACTTTTGACTCTTTAATTATATTAAATTAATTAACACACCTAATGGCTTAAAAAGAAAAGAAAAAATAGTGTAATGTTATAAACCTCTATGAAAAGTACTGGCTTTTGAAAAGTCTTTCATCCTAAAATTGTTTTTTTATCTTTTAACAGTGCAAGAAGGAACAATAAACACTTTAATTGGAAATCACAATAAGATGTTGAATGTTTATCAAGATGTTACACTGAAATGGGCCACTCAACTTCCCCACATTCCTGTATCAGTTAAAGTAGCCAATTTTCAGTAAGTAACTTGTGAAAGTTTACTTTTTTTCAGATTAATCTCCAGTTGTAAAATTTGCTTCTAGATCCTAACAAACAATTCTGAGATACGTAACAAATAAGGTGACTTGTAAAAAGAAAATTCGAAGTGTTTTTTCTTTTCTTTGTTTTGTAAAATGTTCATTTTGTTAATGGGTGTACTGTTAATTCTACAACAATACTAGAATTGCTGTACTCTGCTTTAGGTTTTCTGTTTTTCTTGAGTGAGGGCAGAAACTGGAGTACCATAGCTCCAGTGCAGTAGCTTCTTTTCTGAAAGGATGAAAAGTGAGGCTGTGCCATCTGCTAAGATCCTTCCTTGAGATAGGAAAATAAGGAATCTCACTGAAAATCTGCTCTTCATCAAGCATTTAAGAGCATATGCATTCCAGAGATGGTTTGTTGGAGAAGATTATTAAACTCCAGTGTTAAACTGTGGAAATCAAGGAACTGCTTAGATTGCTGAGGACTGCACTGCAACAGACCAAAACTTTTTGTAATCGGCGCATAAGACAGATCAGGGAAAAACTGGTTGGGTGGGCAGTTGAGTGAAGAGAAGTTAAGACGTGTTGGTAACTTGTACTGTGACTGTCACTAAAATAAACAAACCACAGAAAGGCTCACTGTTTTTACAGTGCAGTTTATACCTGTTCTCGGTGTCCCCCAGAGCTGGGGTGGGTGCTGGTTACCCAGTGCTTATGACCGTAGGTGATGCAGTAGGACAGTCTGTGTCAGGTGGATTACTTCTGATCCCCAGCAGGCTTCTGGCTGCTGTCCCAACATACACTGGCTTGATAAACACTTAATAAGTCATGCATTTTATCTCTTAACAAATCTGACTAGCTTTACTGACTTGTGTGGAGTAACCTGAGGGGTGTTTGTGTTTTGTTTGTTACTAATGGTTACCTAATGTTTTTTAAAATTATTTGTTATTTATTTTTTTTAGACTCTGGAGAGAGTTGGGCTGGCTTTCATCCAACAGGTCTTACAAGTGAAATATAATGAACAGTCTCAGTGGGCCAGTTAGTATAACAGTCCCTTATATAATAGTTAGTTAATTATGCAGGATATGACAGTGCAGCTTTTGAAGTTTGGAAAAATATTTGTGTTAGGAAAAATTTGAAAAAAGCATTGATTTTTACAACAGCAGATTGTACTAATATTTGTATATACAATTATTTGTGTGGCAACTCATTATATTGAACCATCTGTTTCAATAATGCCTCTAAGAAGTTTATGCAGATTCTGCCTGTTCCCTGGTAATTTTAAGACTCAGCAATTTGATCTCAGGGAGAAATTTGAGAGCCTAAAATCTGTCCCAGCTCAATTTGCTAGTTAGATTTAGAATTCCCACAGACCGACTAATTGCCAGGGTGTGGTTTGGGGTTGTGTTCTTCAGCGTGTAGAGAAACAGCAATCTGGTTGCACAAACCTCTTTATACAGGTACTGAAAAATGAGGGAACATCTGTGTGCCTACACCCAATGGCCTGAGAGGCAGGGAGAGGTCCAGGGCATATGTATGTGTTTCTGAGGTATGCTTCTGTCTATCAACAGGAAAATATGCAGTATGCTTGTGCTGCCTTCTGGCATTAAAAATGAAGATGAGCTGAACAGCAAAAACTGTAGTAAAACTTATAGAGATAGTAATTCGGCTTAAAGTTCAAATATGTCTTTGAATTTTTAAAAAAAATAATTTGAAAGGGAATTCTTTGTGAGTCATTGTGATAATGATTTTCTAGCACTACACTCAAGACAGACCTCAGTCTCAGTTGGGGCCTCTGGGCACTGCTGTAACATAAATAATATTAAGTACTTTAATAAGCATAGAGTTGTTAATTCTACACTGCTGAGGGATTGAAGGGCCTTAAATATGATGTTATGTCAATTAATTACTTTCTTCACTTTTGTTGCAATAATACTTACAAAGTAAGGGAAGCATTCTGAAAGTAGTTATCTCTACGGATCATACCTGTTCATCGGTATTATCTCCATGGCATAATGTCTGTTACTTCTAACGTATGACTCTGGCTTGCTGGATAAGAAAAGCATTATTAGAAGCTATTTTATATAAATCCCTTGGGTCAAGAGTAGTGATTGTGTCACAAAAGCAGTCATATACATTATCCTATAATCGTGGTAGTCAGGTTCTAAGATCAACTGGCAAGTGCTTTAGAGAATTCCAGCTAAGCAACTTGTGATTCCAATGTGTGCCCCTCCTTATTCTTTATTAATTGATTTTCCCTCTAAAAATAATGTGAAATACAGTATTCCCCTATTGCAATATCAGTATGTAAGTAAGGATAATAATATACTACAACATTTTGTATTAAATTCCAGTATAAACTGCTTGATTTCCATCACTTTTTCAGTAACATGAAAGGAAAAATAGTGTCAAACATAAGTGGTTACTTATAACATTTTTAGTAAGGTGCCAATGAACCCTAAAAATTATGTAATTTAAGCTCTTGAACTACACTTTTTTGCCTTCTGTGAAAACCTGAATGTTCTCTATCAGGAAATTGAAAATTTCCTATAAAAACTTGTGATCAGAAACTTGAACTACAGGCAAAAATTTTGTTTATCTTATTCTGGATTTTACCTGAATATCTCTTTAACTAATCAATGAACTGGAAGTTTAGTTCTAATAGTTGTTATAGAATTTTGTCCCTTATTTTGTCGGAAGTTTATAATCTGTTCCTGTTAATGTGTATTAGTTATTCTTTCTGACATACTTTTGATGTCAAGAGGACTCCTACATGCTTAACACTGCCTGTATTGCTTCAGAAGTATAACCACTTACACTGACAATTTCAGTTAATTTAAACTGCTTAGGTCTCTGTCTCAGCACAAATTTATCTTCCCATGGATAAGCCTGATTAAACAGTTATATTTTTGCATGCCCTGCCTTGTTATCCTTCAAGTTATGGCTGTGAAAAAGCATTCTCTCTCAAGCTGAAGCTCTTGAAGAAAATGGTTTAGATGTTCTGCCTGAGTTTAAAAAACCCCGAACAACCCCGCCCCCCCTCCCCCCCAAATCCTTTCTAGAACGATTTGAAGAGAAACTGTTCATATACTGCAGTTGGAACAGCTGAAATCTGGGAAGTTACGCAAAGGGATTACAAGAATTCCTACTCTGCTCAAAATTTCAGTGTTCAAATGGTAGCTGTGAGCTGCAGTACTTGCTTGGTACCCATGATAATTATATAAATATCTTCTTAGTGTTGACTTCAAAGTCCATTCCTTTTTTCTTGCCTTTTAGTGTTCATTTTTCTGTTTCATCAAAGATCTCTTTTCTAAGACCTTGTTTGTACCTCCACATCTCCTTTGCAAAGGAAGTTTCATGAGCAGTATCTCTTATGCTTATAGATTGTAAATTCTATCAATTTGTCACTGATGCTTCTTGAGATATGACAGATTTCTCTCTCCCTATCTCCTTCCCTCCCTCCCTCTCGTCCTCATAATTCAGATAATTGTGTGGGGAGCAAAGTCATAGGATTGTTCCTTCACAAAGTTCCTATCAGCTAAAGTGCCTCATATGAATATCCTTGTTTCCTGTTGGCAGGGATTTAAGCCTGTAAAGGCAAGTGACCTACTACTCGTCAACCAGAAAGGTGGGTTACGTGTGTCAGAGTCATCTGACATAACTTGTTCATAAAGTAGCAGAAAGTCATTTCTGGAAGAGTCATATTTTTTTTTCTGACTGAATTATCCTGTCTCCATGTGCTTGACCATAAGAGGTCCTTGGAGTAGATTAAAAAACTTAGACAACTACTATTCCATTTATTTGACACTAACTCACTTGGTGAAGCTGTTGCTAAGAGTACCATCGTACTACCTTTTAATGGCTGATTGATTGCACCAAGTATTAGTCTGTCCTGGTTGGCCTGCAACTAGAACATCATGTTCAGGTGCATTCAGTCTGAAGCAAAATAAGTTCTGCTGCTAGCCTCTGGGATATTTTCTGTCACAGTATGAAATGCCAGTGTGGGTTGAGTGAAAACACACAGGGTAGAGTATTATAGCTTGGATGTAGTCTCAGGAAAGGGATTTCTGTTTTGATCACTTCCAAGTCACAAAGTTGTTTTTGCAAGAGGAAAGTGTGAGGCCTTCTTTTCCTTCCTAATATTTTAAAAGTTCACCAGTCTCCATTTTACTACTTGGTTTTGTTTGTACACAGTCTTCAAGTTATATCTGATAAGCCTGTAAATGCTAAAAGGTACCGTGACTGTTTTTCTTTTAAGGTGAAACGGACTGCAAACTTCCTCAAATACCCCTTCTTTTCAAGTCAGTGTTTCACGATGTCTCTAATTTTGGTTCTTTGTACTTTTGACTGTCCACCAAGAAATAAATAAATTCTGGTGGTATCTGTATGGCAAAAAAATGTTAGAAGTAGGCACAGTTCTAACAGGAAGACCACCTCAGGGTTTAGGGGTCGTGTTGTGGGAAAGGTACGTCTTCCCTCTCTATTCTACTGGGGACTCTTACTACTTTAGGCACCAGTTTATCAGTGAACTTAATGTTTAAATAAATGAAGGATATTTTCCCCTTCAGCCACGTTGGAATTTGGTTAGTAATACCCCAAAAAAGCTTTAAAGCCACTTGTAGTCCTTGTCTATAAGTAATTGCATGCCTTGCATACGTGTTGCCTCTTGTTTTTAGGAGTTACATCTGGGAATCAGAATATAGTAACCAATTTTCTTTTGTAAGCGTTTATATGTACCACTGTGTCTGTGAGGAGAAGGACTTTTGTTCATGGAAGTAAGATTCTTGAAGCAAATAAATAACAAAATGATCCATATGCCTTGTAAAATGTGAAGTTACTTTTATTACAAGGGGCTGACAGGTATAGACAAGTTGGTGAAAGTCGCTAGAATATTTGCTTTCACTTTCATTTATTTGACAGGTAAATATCATTTTACTTGGTAAGGGAAGAGCATGTTTTCTAAAGAAGAAATATAAAGAAGTCTGGAAAGGTTTTTTGTGCAGAAGTAATTTATTACCTTTAAAGAACAAGAATTTCTGAGTTTCTTAAAATATTAAGTTTCCAGGACTCAACTTTTTAGCTTGAGTTAAGCTAGGTTTTCATTATTTGAGAAGGGGAAAAATTATTTTCTTTTTAAAACAAAAGTAAGTGTTGAAAATCCAGGAAATAAAGTAGACTTTATATGTTCAAGATGACAAGTAGGGCTACTTAGTAAGCTTTGTCCACACTTCAACTCTTTATGAACTTCGAGTCTGCCTAGTCTGCCTAGTTTTATACTGAGGAATTATCCCATAAATATATCCCAGGGTTCCACGTCTTCAGCACTGATTCTGCTTTGCTCAGTTTGCTGTCAAAAAGCAATTTCTTTATGTGAATTGCTAGGACTACAACTAACTATGGTATTTGAAATATACTGAGGTAATTTTTTGTTGTTGTTTCTCCAAGTGTGATCACTGCAGTCTTTGGGGTCATGCCTGAACTCCTGACACTGGTGTATGAACCACCAGCCCATTATGACTACCCGTTTATCAGCCATCAATTAAACCCAGCAAACTATGGGCTATTGATGTTCAGGTTTTGAATTACGCTGTTACATATTTGATTAAGGATTTATGGATTAATAAAATAATACTTTTATTATTTAGATGCCACTTTTCTTTTTTTCTTTCATCTTTTCTAATAAAAGCATGTGTAATATGCACAACAGATGAGTAGTGTAAAAAAGTATGTACAGTGTTGTTTAGTAATTTCCAGCCTATTTTGCTCAAAGGTAGTGATTTCGTGCTACCTGTCTGACTTTTCTGTTTTGCCTTTTTCTGCTACAGGCTTGTAGCATTTCATTCTTTATAACCAGAGATGACCACTTAAAGATAGTTACAGATCAAAGTGGGAAGGTTTTTTGGCTTGACAATCTGATGTGCCACCTTTGAACTGTCAGTGTTATTGTTGGCCTTGGCTATTTGAGGACCATGTGAAGAGCAATGAATGCCTGCAGAAAAATTCCCAGTGCTTTAACCCTGGGTTTAAAAGAATATGTGAGGAAGGGTTGGGTGGGTTTTATGATTTAGTAGCTTACTGTGTGCTACAGTACTCTCCCCCATTAGTCTGCAGCTTAACTGCAAGGCTGAGAAGTATTGCTCTGGTGATTCAGGAAAGCAGAGACTGTCCCTACACCACCTCCAGTAGGCTTTAAGCAAAAGCCAAATTATGTAAGCTGCTGCGCTTCAGGATTGCCTATAGGTTCCATTTTGAAGGGGAACACGCTACTGAAAGAGACATTTATTGTGTTTATTGCATTTAAAACCAATCCCATCTTTACCCCAACACCAAACAGTAAAAAATTTTACAGTTATTGGAGCAAATGGAGAGAATCTTTTTTTCCCTTTTTGAAAAATGTTTAATACAGTACTCCCTTTGGATTTTCTAATTTATTAGTATTTCAAAATATTAGAATGATTGGTAAGAAATGTGTGGTTTGTACACTTCCTGTTCTAACACGGTATTAAGTCCCTGCAGAGTGTTGTTCACTTCATAGAACCCAGACCTGTGTGTATGAGTAATAGCCTGAGCCTGACATAGTTAACATGCTTGTAACTTCATGGCACTTTATCTGAACAAATTTATGTAAAAAGTCTCTGATTCAGCAACCTGTCTCTGTAATGAAGAGAACATAATCTAGGCTTTAAATTCTTTGTTTTGACACAGATTAATTCTCTGATTTGAACTCGTATGTGGTCCAACAGACTGATCAGTTTAATTTAAATGAGGTATGCGAATCAAAAGGTTGGAGTTCAGAATTCTAGTTTATAGCCATTGGTTGAAAATGTGCTTTATGAAGTTTTAGCTTCCAGTATTTTTAAAAGAAAGTTAAAATCTGCAGTCTATTTACAAGTGAGAAAATATTGGCTTGATCCAAATATGAACTTGAAATTAAAACTTAGTTTTCTGGCAGAGAATCATAGTATATTGGGTGGTTGGATGAACATACTTTTTGTAGCTGGGCTCTCCAAACAGTAGAAAGGCAACAGGAACTGAATGTAATTTGAAAAATTATGAAGAATTATTGTAGTTGATTTAAGTATATAAGGTGTAAAAGTGCAATCATATCTTGGGTAATTGTGGGTGGAGTCAAAATAAAACCCCTCTCATTGAATTTTTTAGCTATCCAGATGCTTGAAAATACTTCGTTCTTCATTCCAGCCCGTCTGTTATTCCTTATTACAACTGACGTCACCACAGCTACCACAACTGTTAAAGAATCACCATATAAAAATGGGAAAACTTACATATAAAACCAGCAAAACTTAGCACTTATTACAAAGTTTTATGGAAAGAAACTGCAGGAATCAAACTTTATGGTTTGTTGAAAGATTTTCCCTTTCTGTATAGTAGTACTATACATATATAGAAGCAATGCCAGTTATGACGCACAATATGAACTGTTCAGTTATATACGTGTATATATAAATTTTTATTTGAGTGTTCTGTAAGAATGTTGCCTGATCTGAGAAGTTAAATGGAGAGAATTCTAGAATCTTTCTACTTAAACATAATTGCATTTTAAAGAAATGTTTTTAAGGAAAAAAAGTGTTTTTCGTCGCTAATTTGCCACTGGGTTGTCCAGAAATGGGAGTGCAAAATATTACCCTTTTTAAAGGTCTTTTGAAGAGATAAATTTGATGTGTGCAGCTTAGCCACAAAATATGAGTGTGATTGTATTTCTTTTACCTTAGTAGGATTCTGATCCTGCAAAAGACATAGATGCACCAAATACCGTGTCCAGTATATACTGTGATTCATGGCTGGGCTTTCTAGCAAGCTAGCTTAAAATGATATTTACTGTGTGATATTAAGCACATACCCCTACTGTCATTTCTTCTAATTTTATTGCATGTCACTTGCATGCTTTTTCAAAAAGCCTGCTTTTTACAGTCATGGTTTTGTAAAGGTTTCAGCTTATTTTAGAATAACTCTTAAAATATTCCTACCTTCATGGTTCTAGAGAAAGCTTTAAAAATGGAAATTCTCAAGAACAAGAAGATAACTCTCCTTCTAGTATTTAAAATAATATCCTTGCTTTTAAACAAATACTGTGTGTTTTTTTGGCTAACCCACAATTTCTCTGTGGTAGTTCATGTTGTTACAGAGTACAATTTAACTGTATCGCATTCCGAACTCACAGTCTTGGTATTGGTTATTGAGCAGTAGGCTGGAGTTTATGGATGTGTTGTGACACTTGCTCTACCCATGGAAGTGCTGGACATCTTGTTTCAAAAGTGATTTTATGAAGAGTCTCAGGCTGTTGATTTTAAAGGTCTTGATTATTATGCTATTAACATAAAAGACATTTTTTCATACAAGGACCAGCAATAGAACATTTATGTTAAGCTATGGAGCCAAGAGCCACCTAGCAGTACAAAGTGCTAGAGATGCTTTGAAAAAGCAGCTTTGCTCTTTACAGGACAGGGTGAGGGGACAGTGATGAGTATTGTTAAAATGGACAGTGTCAGTGTACATACTTTTTCCTTACTGAAATGCTGGTGAATTTTGAAGCTTGCAGGCAATTGCGAGGAGAAAGAGATGTAAACTAATCTGTGTTTTAAAAGTTACGTGATTCTTCCAACCTTTCAGAATAAATCTGTGGTAAGACACATCACGGTTATTCCTGTTAACCTCTTTGTAATATGTGTGTAGTCTAAGTTGCCTTGTGTACTGTCTAATATTATATTGTATAAAGCCAACAGTTAAGAATAAGCTTTATGTAAAATGATAAACTTACTGGAGTATAGATTTTTATCAGTATAGCTAGCACCTTACATCTCTTTATCTTGGAAGCAGAGATTCTAGGGGACTTCTTCAGCTTGCCTAAAGTGACATGGACTCTAACCACCATCTTGAAGCAGGAGAAGAGAAGGTTTAAATGAAGAATAAACTTTTGAGGCCTTCCATATCCTATATTCACAATGCCATAGCTGTTAGGATAGCTTTTGAGCTTTTGGAAGCTGCTGTATACCCATCTGCTAGTAATGGAGTTTGACCAGGAAACAGACTTTAGACTTCAGGTGAAAGGAGTGCAAATGCAGAAATATGCTTTAAGAGTATTTAATAAAGCATGGAGATGTTTTATGTGTGTCGCAGGTGGTCCTAATGTCTTTCTTGTTTCTAACGCTGGTACTGTCACAAATGAATTCACAATGTAATTTCTCTTGTTTCTTACCATTTGGAGCTCTAACATAGAGGCTGCACTCTTATTTAAAGTAATCATATTTTCTTATCAGTCTTCACATTCGTTTTCAATTCAGATAGTGCCATTAAGTGTCTGAGATATGGAACTGTGATAATAAGAAATGCAATGTGGAAGTTATGAACCTTTCCTTGAATACATTATGCTTCAGTACACTTTACAGTTTTTTGCTTTAAGCAACATGGTGTATTTCTGGAGGCCTGTGTCATCACTGAATATTCTGTTTTTATTCTACTTTGTGACAAATACTAACTGTAATTAAATGCTGCATTTTGTATCGCTGTCTATTTTAATTTTTAAATCAAACCTTCACTGCTCTTGAAATAGTTTTGGTTTTATATTGAAAACAACAAGAAAAAAAGTTTGTTAATCCTTCAGATAAAAGTTTCTTTTACATCTAAGTGGTAGCATGAGCTTAAATTGTGTGTCTAGCCTGCCTGTTCTCGTGTTGTGTGCGTATTCCCTGCCTGGAGGAGCCAAGGTTATGTTGTGCTTAGAAGTCTGTCCCACTTTTAACTAGATTTAACTAGATTGTTAAATCCTAACTTGTTAAGATTTCCCTACATTTAAACTGTCAAGCTGTTACACTAACCCTGTTAAAAACCCAACACCTGCTTCATTTCATGTGACGTGGTAGCTTTCAGGGCTCACCTGTGCGAAAGCTCTGCTGCCTGGCTTCCCCTCCCAGGCGGCCTTGGGCTGCCCCGCAGGTGGCAGTAGCGATCTGGGAGAAAACACCGCTGACCCAAACTTTCGTGAGTAGCGTTTGGTTTTAACCTGGTAGTTTAAGTAAAAGCAAAAGGAAGATGCTCCATTTTATTTGGTCGCTCGGTGTTATTTGGCCTTTTAGGCAAAGACTGTCTTTCAAAGAGATTGTACACAAGGAGAGCTACCCAAGCGAAAGACTTGTCTGAATTTGTGCTGCAGTAAGGTGCTAACTAGTTTGTTGTTTCGCTGCGTGGTGGCACTATGTGAGGTTGCTAGTGAGGATGTTTTCACTCCCAAGAGGAGGGCAAAAGTATCTGTGTAGGACCTGAAATGTGGAGAATTCTTCAGAAATCTAAAATGGTAAATTCAAAATTCAGGTTTTACTCAGTTCTGAGTCTCCACATTTCAGTGTTTGTAAGAGAGGATTGTTGACTTGTTGTTCTAGTCATAGATTCTATTTTTTTAAATGCTTTTCCTCTGGTTATCAAGATGAAATTGTGTTTAATTTCCTTGTTTTTCTTAGATGTATTTGATATTTTCTTTAACTAGATTTGTGTCAGTAATCTTAAAGTATCACATGAAAGGGAAATACGAAGAATGTTTTGCTACAGCACAAATTATTTACCACTTAATGACATTCAATATAATTACATATTATTTGAACACTATATTTGTTATATGCTTGTGTGCAGAGTGTTCAAAGCATGTTAAATACATAATATAGACTTTTTGAGAGGAATTAAATTATGTTTTCATGTGTAATAGCAGAATGGGGAAGGCTTACACATAAAGCATTGCTTATGATCTAAGTTGAACCAAGATTTTTTTACAGAGGAAGGCATTTCAAAAGAGCCTGAGGGTAATCCACAGATACAGAGAATCAATTACAAATCAATAGTAGCTGGCATTGGGTCACACTGGCTGTACTTTGAATATTTAGCTGCGGGTGTACTTTAGATTTTGGAGTGTGTGTTTAATAAGAGTAAGATGGGCCTTTTACTCCCATTAGTTCATGTTAGAAAATTCTTATAGTTTATTACTCCTAAATTTCTTCAGCATTTTATGAAATGTTTCACTCAGTTACAGCTTAAAATTACATTGAAATGGAAGCTGAAACAACTTGGGTTTTCAAAAGCATTAAACTAAAAAGGGCTATTGAGATATTCACTTGCATATAATTGCATCAAAGGATGATAAGATGAGGAGAAAAATGGATTCAAAATACTTGAGCATGATGATGGAATTAGTTTCCTAATTTAGTAGTTTTTAAATAAATTATCGATAAGGAACAGAAAGTAGTACTGCAGAGAATCTTGATTTTTAAAATGGTTGGTATGAGTAATATCAATTAAGACTACTTCTGAAATTGAAGTAGAAGTTTTATAAGCTATTATAAATATAAATAATTGAAGCTGTAAATAGTGTCAATAACCATACCTTGTCCTAAGTGTTGACCAAGGCTTAGCTTGTGTCATTCAAGTAGAATTCAGAATTACAGATTCTAAGTCAATTGTGTGAGCCATCAATTTGGCATTATATAACTGGAAACATGCAAAGCATTTTAATTTCTTCAAGAATTATATTGTGAGCAATTTGTTTAGTAAGAGAAGACCTACAAAAACCATATGCAATTATTATTACCCAGAATCCAATAAAAAATAGTTTTACAAATTATTACCATATGTGTGCAGGAGTTGCTTTGTACTGTATGGTTATTTTAGATACCAGAATAATTTGTTTTATACTTTTGAGTTCCTCACTATTAAAGTGCCCCCTTAGATTTGCTATTACTTTGACTATTGTGTGATACATAGTAAAAGAAATAGTTTACAATAAAAGAAATTTAACAAGTAATTGAAATTCCAGATTGTGTGCAAAATGTGCCAAATGAAGTAATGGTATTTGCAGGGATATTGTGGGAGTGCAGTAGCTGTGGGGAAACTACTATAAAACTGCTAAAAATGCTTCCCCTCCTCCTGTTGCCTTTAACAACTGTTATAAAAGATTGAGAAAAATAAAGCAATCTTGAATGGCTGACAAACATTCCAACAGAGAAATTGATATATTATAAAAAAAATACGTTATAACTGGTTACCCATATTTTTCTTATTGTTTCTATTGATGTACAAATTCATGGGCGGCTTTTAACAAGGACAGATTACTGAAAAAGGCTTTTTTAATATTTCTGTATATTTCATGTTGAACAATCTTCTTGAGACCCTGCAGAAGAGTAACTGAAGCAAAGGAAAAGTGTGATTTGTAACACGGCTTTCTTAAACTAGTGCTTTTGTCTCTGAGATAGTGCAGACCTCAAGGATGTCATGACTAACAGGAAAGCTGGTTGAAATGAGTTTATTTTAAGGTGGAGTTTCTGAATGTGCATTTTGTAATGCTGACATAAACTCAGAAGTTAAGGAAAACATATTTTATATTGGTAAATCACTCACTGATTTTAAGTTGATCTCATTTGATAGACTGATTAGCTGCAGATGACTGCCAGCTTGAAGGTACATAGGAAGGCCTGTATTTACAAACCACTTTTGAATGTATTATGCCTTGGTATCAAAGATTTATTGCTAACAGTGTAGCTATATTTCTCTGTGTAAATCAAACATGATTTACACTCAGATGTCCTCATGGATCTTTCCTTATTAGATTAACAGATGCAAAACCTCAAGAAAGAAATTTTAAGATGGTCCAAAGCCATTGCTGGAGAAATTTAGAAATTGTCTGTTTTTCAGATGTCAGTTTCCTTTCTCCAGCTGTGGAACAACCTCATGATGCAGTTTCTCTTGTTGTCCCCCTTTTTTGTTTTCAAAAAAGGAAAAAGTTATTATCTGCTATGATTTAATAGGAAAGTGTGGGGCAGTATCTTTGGTACCATGGTAGCATCTACCTCAACAATACCCAATTTTTAAAGACTTTCTGCAACCATGACTAAAATGGCAAAGCTCCTTGCAAACGTTAGGCAGGCATTAACAAGGTCCTGTACATTAGGTGTGATTTGCATACCTTACTAAGAGTGTACTGTGGTTCAAGTATTCACAATAGTCTGTCTCCTAGCATTGTTCATATACAGAACTCAGGGCTAGCCCAATGTATTTGTGTCATGTGCCATCCAGAATTCTGTAAATGTAGCACAGATGAGTGTTGTACAGAGCTTCTTGGACATAAGACAACTAGGATGAGCAGTTCTGAGTGTAATTTCAACAATAGACCCAGTCCTGAGCAAGGAAGCCAGCTATAGCCGACAACAAATATTCAAGTAGCCGGAGAAACCAGGACTCATATTTAGTTCCAGTTCCTCTTGAGAGTTTACAGTTTGTCAGAAAGCCCCTTTGGGAGGCAAGCCCCAAGCTTACAGGTTGCAAATAGGCCATGGCAGAATGGCTGCTAACACAAGTACTGGATATGTAAGTTGAAAATCAGTGTTAAGTCTTCTACTTTCTGTTCTTAAAGTGTTTGTTAGGGCAGTCTTGGCATCTCAACCTTATGTGCTCACAAAACCACCTTCCTATTACAGTTTTGTAGGGAACGCTAATACACATTAAAAGTTGCAGTGGTAGCTGGAAGCTTTTCTGTGGCAATAAGTAGTCCCAAAAGAGAAGATTTTTTTTCTGTTTAAGATGAGCTTATATGGTAGATAAAGGAAATAGTCTGAGCCCTTTTATGTGCCTTCTGTTCAAGAAGGCAGTTCAGATTTGCATGTTTCACCTTTAGCAAAGAGCTAACTGGGGTTACCTGTTGTCCAAAAAAAGCTCACAAGCAGTTTCCATACATTCGTAATTCAACAAGGAGATTTATTTCTTTCACTAAGTAAAAATTACATTCTGTAGAAAGAGAAAGCTCAATTTCATCTGCAACAACTACTTATAGTAGTTTGTATAGACTGCAAAGGCAGTTTCTGCTATAAGATGTTCTAAGTATGGAATAAGCAAATTACTGACATGAATGTGTTACTTTGAGGTTATGAAAATTAATACAGGCTTTTAATTTACTTACAAGGAAGCATTTTAAAAAATAAATTGAAAGTTAGCTTTCTCCTATCTTTTGCTATTAACATCTGAGCTAGTTTTTCTTTCCTGTCAGTTTGTCTTCTGTTTAGGAATAGCCTTCAATGTAAGGAAAAGGTAAGCAGTACTCCCTATTGTCTCATAGGTTATTAAATACTTTCCTGAATCTTGCATTTGCACTGTACGGATCAGATAAACAAAATGAGTGAGACTTTTGTAGGAGCAATGAAGTGCTGTTCCCTTGAGAGAAAAGAGACTATAGTGTAGCTAATAAAACACTCATTTGTATTGATTCAGAGGAGTGTAAAAGGAATGTTCTGGATCCATGTGGTTTCCTTTCTGAAGGATACTGCAGAGAACAGCCAGCCAGGGTTTGAAGCCAGCAAAGTAGCGCCAGTAGCAGCCCAAGAGTTGGTTAAGGGAGCTATTGATACCATCAAAGCCCTACTGCTGTCTTCACTGTGAGCATCTTTCATCCATTCTTGATTTCTTGTAACACATCCTTTCCCTTCCCTTTCTCTACCAGGTGTTCCATTCAGCAAAATCCTTTTCCCACATACCCGCCTTAATATCTATTCTTCAAAAAGCTGAAGTAGCGATCTGTGAGTAAAAGAGGTGACAACTATCTATTCAGCTTGTTTGTTCTGATTCTTTCTACTACCTCTCCTGATTACACAGATTCTGAGGTGTTTCAGCCATCTAACACAAATTTGTTCTTAGGTGCGATTGCAGCAAGTGGGAGTAATATTAATGAAAACACATGAATTGAAGAAAAAATATTATTTTCTTTTGGTCAAGGGCTATTGTTAAAAACAGGAAGTTCTATTGTATTTGCAGATGGCACAGAAGAAGCAGCGTATTTTTAATTTTCCTCTGTGATTCTTCTGAATTGCTTAGTGAGCCTTTTTTTTTTTTTTTGCAGAGACTTGAAGGGTGTTATAGTCACTCTGACTGATGATGGGCATCTACAGTGTTCATACCTTGGAACTGATCCTTCACTCTTCCAGGCTCCTAAGGTTGATGCTAGGGAAATAAACTATGAAGAAATGAATGCTGAAATGAAAGAGCTCCAGAAAATCATCAGGGAGGCCACAAAAACACAAGGTATACTTCTTCCTTTTCTATATTTTTATGTAATTTTATCCACCTAACTTTCCTTTTAGCACTTTAAAATATGTTATTTTCAGACTTCAACCATAATTACATTTCTGTAGGAAATTTAATATTTAATAAAGTGGAGCTTTTAATAAAAAAGCATACAAACAAAATCCTAGACTGTAATGATCTTGAATGCAGTGTTTTTCTTTGTATTTTCATAATGCCTGTTGGAACTCCCAAGAAGTTTACATCAGGTTGCAGGTAATTCTCAGAAGTGCAAGGGTTCAGAGAAGAAACTGACTACCCAAAGGCAAGAAAACGTGAAGAATTTCAACAGTCTGATATTAATTAGTCTACAGAGAGAGAAAAAGTATTGCCAAATTCTGTTTTGTTATTACAAGTGGCTTTTTAAGTCATGAAATTAGCAACGAATTACTTTTGGTAAAGTGACTTTTCTGTTTCTATAATTGCTTTCAAAAGCGTATTTGAAGAACACAGTGAGAGATATCAATACCCAAATAACTGATCATGATAGATTTTGGAATTGACTTTGATTGCTAATAACTTGCATTGATTTTATTGAAGTAAGGGCACATAATTTCTACAGAGCTTCAAAGCTTGTGTTTTCATAAACATGAAACATGGGTTTTTAAACTGTGTATGTGACTTCCACAGTGAATGGGAAGCATGCAATTTTACAGGAAACCATGGAAAAATCTTAGGCAGAAGAAATTAAAATCTTTTCCTGATGATAGTGAACATGTTCTTAATATGCATAAAAGAAATAATCATTGCTTTCTATGTGAAAAAGAGTGAAAAAGCTCAGTTGACATTCCTAGAAAATAAGAAATTATTTATCTGCAGTCACAAGTTTGATTCTACAACTCAGAGATTTCTATATTTTGTAATTACATATAATTTCATCCATTATTGTGATAGACTAACATCAGGTTTTTAATTTTCCAAATCCAGAAATGTGTTATATAAGCATATAGATGTGGATAAATTCCACTGATTTTTATAAAGCTCTTCTTTATAAGTATTAGACAAATTTTTCTGGCTATCATAACCAAAGGAAAGAAAAGCTTGACGGAAGGAACAAACCCATTTGAAGCAAATCAAATTTCACTTGTTAGTTTTAACATATTATGTGGAAGATTGAGAGAGAGGAAGGAGCTGTAACTCTCCTTTTTAAATATTGTAATAACTGTCACAGTATGATTGACGGGTTTACTTTGAGTATTGTTGATCTTTTCACCATTCTCTCTTCCTCTTAATTTTCTTCCTCAGTATCTCTAATCTGATCTGAGTGCTGTTATCAGATGAGTGTTTATGAATGCTCTTTCCATTGTGGAGAGATGTTCTAATGATGTGTTTGGCTTTAGCTGGATGTAAAACTTGTGAGAGAACCTTTTTTTACACCAAAACGTTTTCCCTATGAACAATACCTGTCAGTTTCGGATGTTTTGGGCTTTTTGCATTTTGGCTTTTTTCTGAAAACTTTAGCTTGAACCTTGGTTGCCATTAAGTTACTCCTGAAGTTAATCTTTAAAATGAGTGTTAACTTTTTTGTCTTTTGAATTCATGCTTGTGCAGGAAGAGCTTGTGTTGTTTTGAAAATATCTAACCTTATATGGAAATAATTTTTCTTTGTTTCATTTTGACTTTCAAACGTGGAAGGTATTTAGAATTAGGTCATCATATTAAAAAAACCCTTAGAGTAGTTATTTCCATAAATGTCTTGTATTTCTGTCCAGTGCTGACCATTAAACTGTTGAACTTAAGCTGTTTTATACATTTTGAAGAATAAGGATTTACATTATAAACTGATGAAATATTTTAAAATCTTAACTGTTATACTAACTTAACTCTAATATTAGTCATATCAGTCTGGATGACATAAGTGATTAAACATACGTGTTTTGGCTCAGTTTAATAGTAACAAAAAGCTGGTACTTATATGTAAACTTTGTTTGTGATCTCAGTCCTTCTTCTAATAGAAAAATGACTGTATGACAGAAGCTGCATCACAGTTTGCTTGAAGAAGCAACCTGGAGAGAAATAATTAAGAAGGGATAGAAAAAGAATGGATTGGGCTGATCTGTGTGTAGTTGGGAGAACCAGTTCTTTGCAACTGTGGCCATATGAAACAGGCCTAAACTTCTTTTGTAGGTGGTATTGGAGAAACCTGTTTTGCTTTTGCTTTTCTTCCTTGTGGCAAAGGGAGGCATTTTTCTCTGAGCACAAGAAAATGAAAACCTATTTTCTGTCTTCATCAAAATGTTTTCCCTAGACCCTCTTGTTAGAAAGAGATGTGTGCTGTCTACTAGTTCTGGGTCATTTTCAGGACCTTGTGTGTAATAAAATTCTTTCAGCTTTCTGAGTGTGTTCATGCTTTCAATTATTCAATTAGTATGCTCATTTCCACTTTACATCAAGTTTTTACTGGCTGTTGTTTTAGAAACTATACATTTCCTGTTAGGATTTTTCATTCTCCAATACGTTTAATCTTAAAAAATAAACGTTCAGAAAAATGCAAATACCCTAGAGCTGGACTTCTGGACTCTTAAGTAAGAGGAGGTTATATAATTCCTCATAGTATTTAAACTTTTAATTTGTACTTTTTTTTACATATATGAATCTGCATAAGGTTTTATATCATGGATATAAATAAGTTCATAGCTTTCCTTGCTTTGTATGTTGACAGTACTGGAAATCAGCTGGTAACATATTGTAACCAAGCCCCATGTATGTTCTATACATAAAACTTTCATATACCTTCTTATGCAGAGCAATTGCATAAGATTAGACCATTAGATACAGAATTTTTCTTTGTCTAGCGTATTCGTTATCCAGTTATTTAGATGAAAGTGCCGTAAGATGTATGGTGGGTTGTTTCAGAGGTAGTTCTTTATTATGGGTGTACTAGCATAGGCATGTGAGGATGAACACTTAAAAATGTATTACGGCCTCTGAAGATAATGAATATTAGGTGTAAAATCTTGTTATAGAATGCATCTAAATTTTGTACCTAAATTAGAAATCCAGAATGAGATCCAGGTTTAGGTTTTTAGAAATCTAATAAAATTGGGAAGCTTCTTTGGAAATTTCAAGTCATACGCATTGCTATTTTTTTCTTTACAGTGGTAGGTGTAAAGAAATTTGTAAATTTGTAATTTGATGCTGTTGAAGTTGTATTATTTTTAGAAATGTATCTGCATGTTTGTTAAAGAAGAGCTGCTTTGCTTTTTCTTTTTCTTTCAGGTATTTTGCCTGAATCTGAAAAACAGAGAGATGTAACTGTCACAGCAGAAGTTTCACCTGATTTGGATGCAGAATCTGTATGTACCTGTATAAAAAGGAAATTACTAATTTTTAAAAATACAGGTTTCACACATGAGTAAATGATGATTGATCACGGGTAGCGATTACTATGGATTTGTATTTGTGGAACTGAGCTGCATAGCCCTCAGTTTTTCCTCAATTAGAAGACACTTTTATTAAAGATTTTAACTAGAATGATTAAAATTATTTATTATCTTCTGTCTTGGGACTATTAGATTCTTGGCGAGGCAAATGTAAGTGAATGAGAACTTAGGATCTGGAGTAACTTTGGGATGAGAAGTTGTACTGGTGAACAGTTAAAGAGTAGAAGTGTCACCCTTGGATCTTTCAAAGATAAAAGACTCAAACCACTCAGTTGCATTATAAGAAATAATCTTTCTCTGGCGAGTCACTGTTCAGTATTCTCTGGTGTTGCAGCCTAATTAGTTTATTCATGTTGTATACATAAATAGCTTACAAAAATTATTCAAATTCAGATTAGAAGAGTTTATACTGTCTCTTAAAACTTCAATGTTTCAGTTGCACTAGAACATCTGTAATGAGCCATTTCTGGCCACTGCTTTGTGCAAAACTGATTTTCCAGGGCTACTTACTGCTAAAACAATACACAAGGATATTGTTCTTTGATAAAGGGACCTCTATATAATGTGTACTCGTCTCCTTGGCTGGCTGCAATAATCTGCTTACAACACTTACAACTGTTAGGTACATAACATGTTCTAAGGCTGCTGTGCTCATTTGCTCAACCTTCCAGATGCAATTGGTCTGTGTCATTTATAAGTAACTCATAAATCAAACCACAGCCTTGAATCTGTATTTCCTAAGGCTGCCCATATATCTTAGTTTCCTGCGTGGTTGTCTTTTCTGTGTGTTTTTTCAGTAGCCATCTAGAAAGGAAAGATCTGGTAAGATACTTCATGGGGAAGGATCAATAAACAAATGTAGAAACAATTTTAGGGCTTCTACAGTGACCTTGGAAATTAGAGGCTTTCAAATGCTACTTCTGCACTTGTAAAAGGTGGAAATTGCAGTGTGTGTGGTAAGAGCAAAGAGGGTTGTATTAAAACGGATTAAATAAGCAGGTGGAGGACCATTCTGGCTATTTAACACCACTTCCTGTGTATGGCCTCTGATCCAGGAAGTCCAGGTAACTTCTGAGACTTGAATATACTTGGGGTCCATCTCTTTCCGCCTCTGCTATTGTCTCAGGATCAACCGCTGGTCACCAGATAGAGTGAGCATGGCAAACAAATGTGAGTGTAGCTGTCTTTTTTTAACTGGAAAAGGTACATGATGTACAAATCCAAGTCCTACTTCTAGAACCTAGAGAGAGCCTACCAGCTTCCTGACTTTCTAGGAACTTTGCAGATGTGGACCTTATACTGGTTTTAATTTACTCTTTTATAATGAGAAGTTATAAGGTCAAGTTAGTAATTTGGTATTATAGCAGAAGTGAGAGATGTGTTTCTTTATAATAGTTTACACAGGAACATTTTCATTAACTGTAGCGACTGACCTATTTCAAAATGAAATATAAGCATAAAATAAAATTAAAATAGACTACAAGGTCAAGATGAATTTTGAAGTAGATGGAATTGGCTAATGAAATAGAAATAAGCAAGAGTAATAAAGTTCCTGCTGTAATTTTCTTTTGAAGTTTGCGGTATATTTCAATTATAAGATAATGTGTGATGATTTTATAGGACATACTATGGTGTGTACATAATATATTGGCAGATTGGAAGTCACCTTTCCCTACTGAATAGCAAAGGTATTTCCACAATTTGAATAAATATACAGTGGACAGTAGTGTGCCAAACAAAACGATTTCAAATATTCATATATACATCAGAGTGTATTAGTTTCTTATGTATACCACATTCATGACCTTTTGCTATCCTTTTTGCAGGCAATTTCAAACAGAGACTTCACGTTTTCAGAAGGAACTCAGAAATGTATTTTGTGTATTTTAATCTGTCATAGGAATGATAAGTCCTTTAATCTTAATTCTGTGTTTACCGAGTTGGTGGTAGGAAAGCAATATTGCATTCGTTGTGTTCACTCATTCATGTGGAACATTGAATTTACTCTGTTTTCATCTTTTTCTTCACAGCAAGCCGTTGAGAGTGAGGTAAAAGCAGAGGCAGTACCATCAGTCACAGTAAAGGTACTGTGCCTAACTCGAACAACAGCATTCAAATAGTGGTGGCAAATTGTAACAAACGTTAAAAAGGAAGAAATGTGTCACTTCCTGTCTATTTCACTCAGAACATGTAAATGAGTAAAATTTGAAATGCAATAAATGCTCGTTGCTTTTTCTCCTTAGTATGACAAGGTGTCATTATAGCAAGCCTTCTGCTAAAGTCAAAAAGTGATTGCAGTTGTATTTTTGATAGGCTTATCAGTAAGTGAAGACAGGAACATATTAGCATGGAATGAAGTAGTTCTTGAAGTCATGAGAAGAATTTTGCCAACACCTTTCAAAGGCACTAAATGTTTTGTTGCTCAGATGGGAAGTTTATAGTCTTCAGCTGCCTTTTTAGTCATCAATAAACAAAAATAGACTTTCTTTTGTAAAAAGACTTCCATAGCTTTTGCTCTTGAAAAAAAAAATAGGAAAATCTAAATAGAAGATTGACGTCATTGCACTCCTCCGTGAGAGTTGGTGCCTGTAACTGATTCTAAAGAAAATGTGAGTGTGTGTGTATGCAAATGTAGTTTTTCCTCAGTATTGTGGAAAAAGGATCATGATTTTTATTTCAGAGTTTAAGAGGATCTTCTAATATCAAGGAAGCTTCATTTTTGAGAACCTTGCAAGTTCTCCTCTTGGTCTCGAGTGAAATATTCAGAGCGTTAACTGGACTGTTTAAACCAGATTCCCTCAGACTAGTGTGGCTTAGTTGTACTTGGTCCGACAAATTTCTCTGCATTTTTAAGTGCTAAAATAATACAGGATAAAGTTGTAATTCTGATAAAGTCTGTGATAGTTTTGCTCAAAGAAATTCAGATGAATGGCACTGGACTTTGGACCAGGCTGTTTGTGAATATAAGGCTATCTTCAAATATGTAATGTAAATTTAAATTACCTCAGGACTGGTGTGAATTTATCAGCTTTTAGTTTACATTGGTGCCAATATATTGTACCAGTGAATTATTACAGTGGAAATCATTGTGTTTATAATTGCCAAATTAAATTTTTGGGGAGCGGTTATGATTTCAGTACTGGGAACACAGGTAATTCCCACTGCCTTCCTTTATCCACTCATTATTGCTATTGTAAGAGCCAAGGTAAATCCTATTTAAAATGAGCATGGATGTGTTTATATATTTCACAAGCTTTTTAATGGGAAGACATTATAATTAATTCCCTTTTCTCTTTTCTTGTGTGTGCATCTTATACCTTTTAGTGAAAAAACAATAGTAAATGTAGCAGTTACCATGCATTCATTTTTTTTCTAGAATCTTTTTTCCTGTGACAAGTTCCTTTAACTGATCTTCATATGCCTCCATTTCTTTGAGAAATGCACCACGGTAGCATTTGCCAGAAGCCTTAAATGACACTGTCCTGATTACTAATTCTGAAGAGTGCAGTCTCATGTCTGCATGTTTTTAACTCATTTAATTGGCAAAATGTCTACATTGTTCATATTATTGAGATTCTGGGTTCATGAAATGGGTAAAGTTTACTTGATGTATGTACAGAGGTAGATGTTATTCTTCCTTGCTAACATTATAGCAATGGATGATTTGGGAGCTTGTTTGCAGCTCAAATATACTGTGAAACCTAAATCAATGGTGGTGTTAATTATGTTAAAGTAGGCAAAATTCCTAACACTTTAGTCATTTTATTACTAATAACATTTTTCTAAACTGATTTAACTGGATGTAATGAGCTCCTTGGTAGACTAGCAATACAAAACAGATGATACTAGATGTATGAATTGTGTCTATGCAGACCATATTCAGATGTCATCACTATACTTTCATTTTAGATATGAGTTAAGTACATTCTTTTGATATCCATTAGTTTTTGCAGGAAAATAACTGCATACAAGAGAAGCAGTGAGAGCCACCCCAAATTTATGTTTAGGTCAGCTCTCATAATCTGGAATTTTGTTTGCAGTAAAAAAATTAAATAAAAGTGAATCTGAAGTTATTCAGAAGACTATGAATTGCTCTTTGCAGTTAAAGAAAGCAATTTATTTGGTTAGCTTAGATTTTATTATTTTTGTTTTTTTTCACTTTAGTCACCTAAAAGATTCAGTATTTTATTTTTGTTTATATTAGAATGAATGTGTATGACCACTTGCAAAATATTGACATTTTAATTACCACTTTAGTATTGGTTTGTCTTGGGTTAAAATTACAAAGAAATGAGAACTTCCCTTGTGTTTTTTTAACCCTAGAAGTTACTGCATTTCTTTTTTGGCTGTAAGTAAATAAAATCTGTGAAAGGAAAATACTGGGTTTGAAGTTGAAATTTTAAGTTCTGAAACACTGTTTCTGAATTGGTCTTTGCAAATTTTTTATATCTTTTTTGTTGGCTATGTCTTTTTTTCCTGCTGTACAGAGGTAAATTTGTTGCTTCCTTTAAATACTTCTGTGTGTCATTTGATTTAGATAACAATACAGAGCAGAGTGGCTGTGCAGAAGCCGAGCCTGGCAGTATGTGTGCAAGCTCCGTTAGCAGTGACCTGTGACCAGTTCCTCTTTGAAGATTTAGGTAAATTATTATAGTACCATTATAGTACCATTACAGTATTAATTTTTTCTGAGGATATTGAAAAGATGCAGTCCAGCTTTCATCAAGAGCATTGTTGCACTCCACATCTTCTAGATACTGCTTAGTGGAGGAAGATGGAGTAGAAAGGAATGGAGTTGCTTCGTTGATTGTGGTGGGTGAGGAGAGGTGGGGTGGCGGCTTTATGATGGAGGAAAAAAAATAAATCAATTATTCTGTAGTACTTCTGCTGGGGTATTTTGTTTTGCTGACAGTTCTGTCTATGTAGAAATGGCAGTATTGAGCTGGGACAGAAAATTTGCCTGCTGGTGGACAGTCTGGCATATGTTCTCATCTTTGCATCAACTGTTTAAGGATTGTGGCCTTTTTCTACCTTTGTTGGTAAGACTGCAGGTGGAGTTGCCTTTAAGACTATGTGGAGCTCAAGACCAGAGAAGTGTGCCTGCTGCTTTAGTTGTGACTACAGACCATTTCTCTGAAATGTGCAGTAATGGTCCCTGTTGAAATAGGCTTTACTGACTGCTATTCTCATCTGAAAACACAGTTCTTATGTTTTCTCAACATGTGACTGATGGCTTGGTACAATGTTAAAATCACAACATAAAACTTCATTTGTTTTTATATTCTCCATATTCAGTATGCTGAATTGTTTTATTGGTTATGCTTCAAGATAGTTGGAGGCCCTAGTTTGCCTTTTACAAATTAAAGATTTTTAAAAAAAGGCACATACCATGATTTGATAAAAGTGAACTAAATAGAAAAAACTACCATAGTTTGATTTAATTTTGTGTTGTTTTTAGAACCAGATTCATCTGAAACTGTGGTCCTGTCTGTCTTTTTGAAGGGGAATTGTACTCCATCAGAACTAGAAGGAAATTGTATGTTTTCATATAATATACCAACAGGTAAGCCACTGGAGATTTCAAATTAATTTACATTTTTTGAGGCCTTTTTCCTCACGTAAATGTTCTTTTGAAATATATTGAAGACAGTAGTAATTAAAGAAATAATGCTTGTCTAGTCTTCAGTTTCAGTTACTATTTTATGTCACATAAAGTTATGTAATTGGCCTTACAGAGGTAAAATCATAAACCTATTGCTTGGGAAACAGCTGTGCCAGCTTTCCCATCCCATCCTATCCATTTACTTCTGTTCTGCTCTTTGAGGGACCACCTCTTGGAGTGACAGGTTAGTTACAGCTTTAGGACTATTCAGGCTTCTGGTCTGCTGACAAATGTGACAATAACTACCTTTCCACAGAGGAGGAGATTTGAATAAGCATTGGGAGTGATTATTCATCACTTCCTTTTTAACTGATGAATATATTAATTCTAAACAAATAGACTAACCCAAATGATAGAAACTAATTTGTAATGGTTTGTAAATGTATTTGTAATGCCCTAATGACCCTAGTGATAGACTACCTAAATTTATCCTGCTATCCGTAACTGATTAGCTTAGTTTTCTACACACAGCTTTGTGAATATGTCGGGCTACTGAGAAGCTGTATTTAGGCAGGGCTTCCATGTTAAGTTAAATGCTGCAAAAACTAGTTAAAGCTCTCAGTTCTTCACGTCTCACTGCTTGGCTTTGCTCCTGCACCTCCTCTCCTGTTGTTCTTACACAATCAACAATTGTTTGTCAGCCAGATTTGCTGATTTAGGTCACTGTGCAAAGACAGAGCTATGCCAGCAAAAACAGAGTAGACTGATGTGAAAGAAATACATGTTAACGTAGGGCTTCTGTGGAGGGTGGTGGTCTTGAGTACCTTATCCAATATTGACACTTTTTTGTAAGCATTTACTTCACGTCACTTCACACTTGAAACATTGTGTTTATCGTGATAGTCCAGTCTGTGCTATGACTGAAATGTTTATTTTTAGACGAAACTGGAACTCGTGTTTTTAAAGGACTTGATCTTAGCCTCTTTAGACATGGCTTGCAGATATGTGCAGAGGGTGGGAGTGGAAAGGACACTCCTCCCTTCTTTTTGAGAGCCTGTATGAACAGCTTGTACAACTTCAGTCTGTCTGTAATGGGATTCTGACTTCATATTCCTTGTGGATGAGATGCCGTACATTTGTAACTCTCTAAATCAGTGTTGTGGATTACACAGGTTTTGCGGTATCACTGTACAGGTGACTTACAAGTATCTTGGATCTTCTGATTCTGAAAGCTTGCTTTTTGTTTTGCTGGTCTTGTTTCTGTGGTTTTGCTTTGGAAGACCAGCAAATGAATGTATTATTTCTTCCAGGTAATACTAGTTAAACATATGCTTATATTTTAGATGTAAGGTTGGATTTTGTGATTCTTTTGGTTAGGGAAGTAAAGAAATCATACATCTTCAGTATGT
The DNA here is from genome assembly GCA_013399855.1 of Oxyruncus cristatus. Classification (NCBI taxonomy): domain Eukaryota; kingdom Metazoa; phylum Chordata; class Aves; order Passeriformes; family Cotingidae; genus Oxyruncus; species Oxyruncus cristatus. The sequence continues at coordinate 291,739 of VXAY01006172.1, forward strand.
TTGATGGTTTTTATATGCAATTAAAAAAAAGAACAAACAGACGTGACATCTAACAGAATTAGGCAACTGAAGAAGAAATTTTAAAAACTTGCCTTTGGTTGAATTTTGAAGACTTTTAAGTAAAGGAACATAATTACAATCTGCTAAATTTTTGGATGTTTATTTACACTATTTAGCTGTGATAATTCAATTACATACAAATACTAGTGTTACTTGGCAGACAAATCCTTAAGTGTAATATACTAGTAAATAAAAATGAAGTGCCCTTGTGACTTCACTTCATCTGAGCAGAGCCTTTTTCCTCTTTTGTTTCTTAAGATACCCGTATTTGTGACCAAATCAGTCTTCAGTCTATCTCTGTGGGATTCATCCAGCTGAAGTTTAATGAGTCAGTCAGTTGGATGGAGTTGCACTATTGATGAAATGCGGTCTCATGTCTGGTTTTTGGCTACTATTGTGTCTTTGTGTATTGTCTACTTAACAAATGTGTCTTAAGTTCTTAAAAACCTGTTACATTTCCTTTTTTTTCTTATTTGAGTAACATCTGATGTATTTCTTTTTTTTTTTTCTTTTGTCCCATTGCTGGTTATATGGTAGAGCTCAATCCTGAAGGTAAGTGAATGAAAAAATGCAAAGTTTGAATAGTTTCATGTGTGACAGTATATGCTGAATAAAGCAGAATTGGAAGGGAGCTGTTATTTTAGATATTATTTTTACAAGTTTTTATTATCCTTGGTTTGATGCCATGTAGGTGTGAATAGAGAAAATAGAAAGTAGTAAAGACATTTCGTAGTGAAGTATATTGCATGTTCTTGTGCGTAACAGGAATTTTACAAAGTATTAAGTGCCTTCTGCATTGAGATTGGAAACTGAGAACAATTGTGTGATTCTTCTTTACCGTATTTGTAGCTATTTTTTTCAAGTTTTAACAAGAACTAAGGCAGGTAAAGTATAGCTTTGTTTGGTGCAACTGGAGCAACTGTTAAGGATTTGTAGCTAGTGCAATGCTGTTTGGACTGAGTAGCTCTGAGAATGATGTCACAACATCTCTTTCAGTTCCTATTGGAAACATCTTATTCAAGGCTAAAAGGCTGCTTTCTGTCTGAGAGTACCAGCAGTACAAAACTCTGCTGTGATCATGGTAGCTATGATTCTTGGAAAGGGTACAATTAAAAGACAAAACAGGACTTGAAAGTTAGCTTATGTATACATAGACTAAAAAGGGAGAAGGGTAGTTTTGCAGTACAGTAGTAGATGTGTTGAAAAGATGTAGTGCTTGTACAAAATATTTTATGAACTTTAAGTACAAATTCCTTCATATTTTGGGGAGGCAAAGAGGTTGCTTGCGATAGATTTAGAGATCAACTGAAAGAGTGTTTTCAGTTTTGCAGTTTTCCTAAACAGAAGTTACAGATATATGTGTATTTGAGTCTTATTTTTCAATACTTATTCTCTTTCGAGCATAGTAAGTGAAGTAAAAAGTAAATAACTGTGTTAATGGTACCCTTCCTTTTCTGGTTTCCAGATATTTCAGTGGACCCTACAGGAAATAGATGCTAGAACCATCTCACTAAGATACTACTCTTGACAAGAATAGTTTTTATCTTGTGGCATATTTCTACTATACAAAATATTAAAAAATTAATTATCAATGAACTATGATAAAATAAATGTATATAATTTGAAACAATAACATCCTAAAAATGAAAAATTGGGGTTTCTGTTAAGAAATATCTGCTAAAGATAAAAACCTGCTGCTGAAGAGAATATTGCTGTGATTCTACACAGCAAACTTTGTAGAATCATCTGGGATAAAATCTGTTTGGCTTACTGTGAGGTGCACTGGACTACTTAAATTCAGGGTCATGAATACCAGAACTAGTATCAATTCTCTGAATACTGAACATGGAGATCTGAGTTCTGATGCTTTTTTTTTTTTAATGCTTTTTATAATGAACATTAATGTTATGTTTCAAATTTAATTAAATGAATGAATGAATAACTTGGAAGTAAAATAGTAACTACAAGGCGTTAACTGTTTTATTACTTTTATCAAATAAGTGGATAGTATGCCTTTACATACTAGTACTTTATGAGGTGTTAGACAGTTTCTATTGTGTTCCAGGTTATAAGAGAATCTGAATTTTTTCCCCACTTTTTTTTTCTTTATTACAGACCTTAAATTATGTATCACAACTCTAGATGAAGTGAGATGTATAACTAGACATAACATCAATGGGCTGAGGAAATTCTGACTTCCACACGTTGCTACTGCTTTGCAGAGTTTTCACTGTAGTGCTAGATTTTACTGGAGCTTTTTGGTTTTTCTTATATGTAGTTTTTTTGGATTAATCAACTAGAAATCTCCCCAGTCACCTCCCAAAGCTAGATAATATTTGATTTAGTTTTGATTTGACCTTTGTCTGAAATATTGAAAAGTTATGTTTATGACGAGGCAGACTGACAGCAGACTATATAGGAAGAAGCTGATTTGAAAAAAGAAAGAAAATACCTTGCTTTAAATGTGAAAATGTTTAAAGTCTTTCTGGCTACTTTCATCACTGAATTTTTTCCTGTTGATAAGTCTCCACATCTAAGTTCAATAGTAAGATATTTGTGTTATGTTGTCATCAAGAGCCGATTTTACTTCTCACATCAGATGGTGAAAATCCAGTTGAATGAATCATTCTGAAAGGTCATGGGTTTATTTTCAAATATTCCTTTAGGAATTTTCCTTGGAACCTGGGGTTATCCTAAGATTGAGGACCTGCCTTTGGTTTGAATGAGCTTTCTGCTCATTTTACTATGACTTTGTATTTTACAAGCTGCTGTGGAATAGTTACTTGGAGGCATTATCAGCCAACCAAAGGAGCTAACGAACTGACAAACCAGAAGGATGAATCTGAGCCGTCTAGTAACATTTTTTTCCCTTAAATGAGTCTTAGAAGTAATTTTTTCATTGCAAGAGATCTGCAAAGCAGCAAACAAACAAAATTGTTGGCAAAAAGGTTTGCTTGGATGGCTATTAAACGTTTGAGCTCAAATTTTATACTAACCCGCGAAGCTTACATGACTGATAACCTCTGTGTAGCGATCAGTTTCATGACTTTTCTGACAGTTACTTACTTTATTGTCTCTAAAAATCTATTATTGGTAAACAAGGTTTTCCTGTAGCTGCTTCGTAAAAAAAAAAAAAAAAAAAAAAAAAGAATTNTGGCAAATAGATGTTTTCTGGTGTCGCTTCTGAAAAAAAAAAAAAAAAAAAAAAGGGTCTCAAAACCCCTGTAATCTGCCTGCTCAAAAGAGCAAGTACTCCATATTTAATAGCAACTAGCACTTTTGCCTTTGACATAGAACATATCAGGCAATTGCTGACATGCCAGCAATATCTGAGAAAATTTTTGGCGCATTCAAATGTGTTTTCTAGATGTTAATGTTAAAACTTTCTCTTTTCTCTTGCACCATTCTGAATAAATTGCATATGACAGTAGATCCCAATACTCAAGGCAGTAGCCAGTTTGTTCTACAGTTCTTCTATTATGATGCAATGAGTTGAACAGTAGAATTTAATATACTTTTGGGTAATAATCTCTATTAGATACATTCTTTTCTAAGCCATAAACCTCTGAGAGATGATACAAAGGTTGCATACGTGTTATTTAAGAGTATAAGAAAAAAAGAGTAAATCTGTTCTTTAAAAAGTGTTTAGTTTTGCATATCCCTGATAAAAATATTCATGCTTCAATTCCACGTTTGAAGCATCAGGAATAATCGTACAGCTGTTGTGTACGTTAAAGCGGAATTGTTTGTCTAGAGTGTTAAATAAAATCTTTATTGCATTTTAATCAGTATAAATACAAGTATGCAGTAGGTTTTTATCAGTAACTCTTGCTTTCCCATTTATAGAAAAATGTTGACTTGAAAAGGTATTCAAATTTAAAGGTGCTTTAGGAGGAACAGTTAACAAAAACTGAGAATTTGATATAGTTTTTCATTTAACACAGACCTTAATCGTATTAAAAATACCTTGTTATACCTCTTTGAGGACAGTGGTATGAAATATCTTGTATTCAGAATATGGCATGAGAAGTGAATCTGTGTTCTTCGATTTCAGGAATACCGAGAGTTGCGCAGTGTAACTTCAGGCTCCCTTTGTGGTTAGTTTGCTTTCCATCTCAACCTTCAAAAGCAGCAAACCACAAGCTAACCATTGATAGCAACAAACCTCCCGTCAGTTTTCTCAACATTTTTCCAGGTAGGTTTTTAACTATGTCTGTAGTAGGAAATGTGTTAGAGGCTTCCAACAGGAATTGTTTGTCTGCGTGAAGTAATGAGGTAATTAAAAAAGCTCATGTTAGAATATTTTAAAAGTACATTTGGAAAGAAATGATGGCATAATATTTTCATTATAATGATTAACTTGGGGTAATATATCTGTCTGTGGTTAAACTGCAGATTTCACGATATAGATCTAATTTTTATGTATGCAGAAAGTAATTTTTCATAAAATTGCGTAAGTGCTGTTGTAATAGGGAAAACATGGAAAGTAATTTAAAAAAAAAGGGTAGGGTGAAGCAGAAGTGGTCAGTGTTGTATGGAAGGAGTACAGTTGCTTTGGAGGAAGACTGGTGGAATTTCTGATATATTATTCTGAAGCTGATCTTATTTAATAATTTCATTACCCTTCTTGCACCAAAAAGAAGATTTGCACTTAGCAGTATTTTCTGATGTGAAAACCTGAGCTGTGTTTTGTATTCAGAATTATATTAAAACAGTTTGAAGGAGAAATTAGGTACCATTTAGGACTGGAAAAAGAAGAATGAAATTGGGTACTGTAATGTTATGAAAATAATTTCTGCTATAATTATGTGGTCATAATTTGGAAGAGAGAGGAGGTGGAAGTTACCACAGGAATACTCTGTGGTATAATATGGTGTAATCATAAGCAAACAAATAAGAACTGAGGATGTATTAGACAAAATGGTTCCATGCAGGAAACTAATATCATGTTACTAGGCCCTGGCACACTGAGTGCTGATTGCTGATACTAAATAAAAATTAGTTCAAACTCAGAAGTGTAGAAAAAAGCTATGAATGTTATCTAGGGATTTGAAGAGGAGAGTTAAAAGAAAGTGACTCATTTATCTTAATAAAATGCAGACCAAAAAAGAGAATACTGTTGACTTCAGTAAATATTTTATGGCTGCATCATGGATCTAGATGATCATATTAGCACAAGAAGAAATGAATAAACAGGACTTATAAAGTGATTGAGAGTAAGTTCAGTCTGTCACTGGTTAAGTTCCTGAACTTCAGAGGGCTAAGCTTCTGGAGCAGTTTTCTGAGAACTGTGTGGGCCAACAACTTTAATATGATATTTTGAAGGTGGGGCTGCTTCTCTCTTTTTGCAAAGCTTATGTTGTACATTTGTCTGAGAGCAGTGGAGAAGGCTTGGTTATTTTTTTTTCTTTGTAGCATGATTCTCTTAATTTTAAGGGTAAATGTAACCTTGCTCTCAAATGGGTGTGTTGTGTAATACTTGAAACAGAGAACCTTTTTTCCAAATGTCTACATTTTGAGGTTTTCATAATGGACTTTCATTATGGCTAAGCAATAATGCTTTCAGAATAGCACATTGTATTTTATTTTTAACCTAGGGATGTATTGTGGAAAATACAACCCAAAACATTGGACTAAGAAGGCATTAAAATATTCTGATTTCTGTTCATTTCATTTACATTCTAGTGTTAAAAAAAAAAGGGAATGCTGATTATGACGTGATCTGTGAATGAACTTTGAATTATTGGTGTACGCAGTAAAAGTTGTATCTCTTCTCCTTCTTGTTTTGCCTTATTTTTAGGAGAAGTTTGGGAGTAGAGGTGACATGGAGTAGTTTTTGAAAGATGGTATTCTAAAATGAAGCCATTTAAACTGGTATTATGCACTGCATGGAATGAAAAGAAAGGTGGAGTTGCATGAGCTTTGCAGAGTAGCTAGTTTTAGCAACCTAGGTGCTTGTTTTGCTCTGTGCTGAAAGCTGAAGAGAGAGTGTGCTTAAACATCATGATAATTTCTGCATATTTTTTGCATAAATATCTGAATTAAAGATGATCTTGCTTATGGTAGAAGGTGGTAGTCTTTGGGCTCTTCACTAATCACAGTTCTTTTTAGATGGTACAGATCGAACTTCTGAGAAACCTACCTTTTGTTTTCAGGCTGGGCAAGAACAACCAGTGTGTAGCTCAGCTTCCACCTGTGAATGAAGGGGGGAATACCAAACTACTGCTGACATTCATTACTTTTGAACCCTAAGAAGGGAAACAATCCCTTTCCTTTGCTTGTGTGAAGGTTGACATAGTCCTGGCTATGGATTGAGGTTTGTTGAGTACCAGTGTCAAATTATAGAAAAACTGTATTTAACTTTCTTTTTTTTAGACTTTGTTGATCCGTCTGAGGGTGACCAGGCAAATGCTCTGGGATTTCAATTTTTAACTGGTTCAAAAACCACTCTTCTTGCTTCGAAAACATCACGTAAGTACTATTAATGTAAAAGAGACCTGATCATCTGTTAATATATGTACAAAGTGAGAATGTGGATCAGAGGAAGAAGCATAATCCCTGTGTATGAATTAACACAGGAGTTTCAAAGTGTTAACAAACCATTTTTTATCTCTCTCTCAGGTTTATAATTATGTTACTAGGTGAGGTACAAAATTTTATGACAAAGCAAAAAGTCATCCTCAAAATATAGTGGCAGTTCTCTGAAGAAAATGGATTTTCTTTGAATTTTTAGCAATGTTTTTATTAAAAATTAATACTGTCATTATAATAAGGAAAAAACCTTCTCTTTTCCCAAAGTATTTCAATACCTGTGTTTGGAATTAGTCACCTACTGAAATTTTTGAAAGGGATTAAAAAGCGTGTGTCTAACTTTCAACTGACTTTCAGTAATCTGTGACTTAAATTAGGCATCAGACCCTCCTTGCTTCTCTACATCTGAGTAAAAGCCTGGCTCTTATCTTTAGATGCCTATATATCTTTGTAAATATAGGATTATGGATTCAAGATCCTTCCTATCATGTTTACAGAACACTCATGCAATTATGCAGTTATCTGGCCCAGTGTCTCTTGTATATAGCAGTTTGTGAATTAAGTAGTTATGTTTCAACCACCCTTGAGTTTGTGATCTTTGAAAGAGATAGGTGCTCTTCATTTTGGAGAGTTTACGGTGTCTTGCTTTGTACAACTGCTCAACTTGCTAAACTCTTTCTTGGCGTGTGCGTTGGAACCAAATGAATTCAATTGTGTTTAGCATTTTCCATGCCAGCAGAGCACAAAGTCTTCATTTAATACAGCAGGCTACAAATTCAAAAGCTAGATCACCTATTGTGCATTGCAGAGAGTTCAGTTGGAACACTGTGTGAATGCTTTGTGAAAACTGTTTTGAGTGAAAAATCACAATCTAGTTTGTTGATGGGAAATTCTTTTGACACAAAGATGGTCTGCCTTACTGTTTTCAAAAATCCATTTTCCCTGATGGGATATATAAACATCGGTGGTGTCAGCTGTGAACTATGAGATAATACCTTTTCTAATGTAATCAGATGTGTTAAAAAGAGAAACCATCTGCAGAGTAACTTTCATTGTACCTAGAATTGCTTTACATTTCTAAGGTCAAAATCCATTTGTATTGTTTTTTGTATGCATAATTTACATACTGGTTTATTGTTATTTTGTTTTTAATATTTCTTTAAATACCAGATCTTAAACAGTTTCAACTAACTAGACATGCAAGTTTCCAGACCTGATAGTTTCTAAAAACTAAAAAAATTTAAAGGATTTATAAATAACTTTTTCTGGAATACAGTTTGAATCTTTGATTTGGATTTCATTTTGCATTCTGATGCTGTGTAAGGAAAAGTTTATGTCTATGTAACGTATTTTAGTTTCTAGTGAGGCTACAGCTTTTAATCTCACACCAGCCCACCCCAATTCTCAATCTTTTCCTCTCAGGTTTGTTTATTCACTGGCTAGGGATGGTGTTTGCAGTCTTACAATAAACTTTCCCACACTGGTTTACTTGTGAAGTTCACTTTACAGAGGAGATTCAAAATATCTGTTTTGCTTAGTGTGACTACTCATTTATTGCCTCTGGGAATCCTAGCTTTAGAAAACAAATGAGTAGTATGATGCCACCTTCTATGTTAACAGCCTGTTCTCAGCATCCACGTTATGCATTGGATTGCATTGGTTAGAGAAATTCTTAGGGGGCATTTGCTTACTTGAAATGTTACCTAAGTAAAACTGATTAAAAAAAAATATACTTCTAAGAAGTTTGATACTCAAGCATAGTTCAGAATATTTTTATAAACAGAGACTATCCATTATACAAGAGCATTGTTTGGTAGAATGTCATGATATTGAAACGATTGTGCTTGAGTGAACAGATCTGCTGTGGAATGCCGATGAAATTATGTATTATTTGTTAAGTCCTTATTCTGCTATGTAAATTAACACTGAGCTTATACTTTGTAAAAGTGCTTATGCAACGTTATGCATGTAGAAATGAAGCTCTTCAGGTTCGGTTGGGTTTCGCTGCTGAGGCTTCAAGCAGGAACAACATCTGTTTTCATGTTTGTTTTTAACTGTATTAGCTAACCCACTTTGAACAGTGTGGTAATTGAATATGTTACTTCAGCCTGTCAACACTGCTGCAAAGAACCCCAGTGTGAAGTACATCTTGACAGAAAATACATATCAAAAAGTAGCCCTCAGATAGATTTAGATTTTAAGGTTTTGTTTGAATGAAATTTTTTAAACCTGTCTTTTGGTCAAAGTGTAAAGAATGCTTGACTGCTAACTGTCAATGCTTTTTCTTCCTGCTGATGTGGGCTTCCTAGCTGAGAAGTGAACCAAATCTTGTAGTCTTCCTTCAGATAACCTACTAGCAGAGCAGCCATTCTTCATTAGGCTGTGCTTGTTGGACAAACTCTTCTAGTGTTAGAACACTTTGTAACCTATGTAACCTATTTGTGCTCCTCAGTCTCCTGCTTTTCTGAAGATTGGTAATTTTCTGAAAATATTTTGTAACTTTCTGGAGCTTATTTAACAAAAAGCTAATTTGAGTTGGTTAACCATCATAAAAGCATGGGATGAACAGAAGCACAGTTATTTC
>VXAY01006172.1:300927-360316 GCA_013399855.1 Oxyruncus cristatus
CCCCCCACTATATTTCCGTTTAAAATGTGTTTAGTACAACTACGGATTTAATTTTTTTTACTCTTTCTAAATCTAATTTGTCTTTTTTGAAAGCTGGAAGATCACGTAAAGCAAATGATTGCAGTGTTCTCCAGTCAGGCCATGGTAAAATTAGATTGTGTTTGTATTGACTAACAAACAGTGTATGGAAACAAAATATGCATTTTGGCGGAAATTAGTTTTGTCCATTGTAAACCATTAATGTATTAGATATGTCAGTTATAAATGGAATGGCTGTTGATTTGGCCTGAAAACATCTGAGCTAATTTCCCTCAAGGAAGAATCACTTAGGGCAAAGTATGATGATACATCCAAGTAGGTCCAGCCATTACACTGTGAGTGTTTAAAAAATGGATATAAGGTTGAATGTTATCTTTAGCAGATGGTGTTCTTTTCTTTAACAAGCATGTTTTTAAATAAAACTTGCTTCTTTCCTGTTACACTGTAAACAGAATTTGTCATTCTGTATTCAGTGAAATACGTATCCTGGGAATGATGCCAGTGCTAATGTCAAACAATCTTGAATTACTAATGTTGAGAAAATTTTAAATAAGTGCATTCAAGTACTAAAGAATTTTGTTCAATTTGATTTACTGTGGACCTTGTTAATATGGGCAAAAAAGAGAACTATTTTGTATCAAACCTCATGGCTGCTTTTCTATCTATCCCCTTTTATAAGGTATTAGTAGGTATGTAATGAAAACAAATAAGGAATTTCTGGTTATTGTGTTTTGTCTGAAAAAAATAAGAAAAATAATTAAAAGACCTCTATGATTTTCCTCTCAACATCTAGTTAATTCTGATTTCCTGGGACCTGAAGAGAGGATTATACAAATATGGACTAGCAATAAGATCTCACTCCACTAGCCTGATACTTTGAAATTCACTAAAATCTGATAAGTTAAATCAATTTGCTGGGACAGAGAACACTAGCTAACAGGATGTGGTTTCTCGCTCTGGTTTATATTAACACTTTCTTTCCTACACTAAGCCATTTTTATGAAGCCATAGTGTGTAGACGACGGATAAGAATCTCCTTCTACTAATATTAGCTGTGTGCCTAGAGTGAAGCATAGCACTATCAAAGTTGAATATTGTTGCCTATAAGTAGTTAGACTAATACTTTTCCTACTACAACTTTTCCTAGGAAGTGGAGATGTAATAAAAATGATATTGAGGGTATTATCTAAAGAGCAAGGTCCTGTGCCTCAGTCACAGTTCAAAGTTAGTTGAGCCTGATTCTCATTCCAACCCTGAGAAAAGCTCACTAAAGTTGTTATGGCAGAGAATTGCAGACAGCCTGTTGTTATGATATCATATATTCTGGTAATTCTCCTGTTACCTTGTGGTAGTTCTTCTTAGCTTTTTTTTTCTCTGTGAACACACCCATACTCTTAAGTAAGAGTCTTGTGCCACAAAATTGTCTGTTAAAATTAGGATAAAAGGGATAGTATTTGGGACCGACATCAATAAAATACAAGTATTTCTTTAACGCTAGTGAACACGCATCTCTTAAGAGAATCTCACGTAGACTTAGGATACAATTAGCATTTTCAACTTGTGGGTTATCTAACCTATGTTGAGTACTGAATGTATGTGGCTTAAATGTGTATTTATTAGTCTTGTATCTGTTGTGCTCAAAGAACGATACAGGATCCAGAGCGATCAGTTTGAAGACCTTTGGCTGATAATGAAAGAGCTCACACACCGACTAGAGGAACATTTCAAGAAGCAAAACTGCAAAGATTTTTCATGTACCTTTTCTGGTTCAATTCCCCTGCAAGAATATTTTGAACTAATTGATCGACATTTTGAGGTATGTTACATGATATGTGAATCATTAATGTTCCACTAGTTTAAAATTGTATGTTAGTACAATGATTAATTAGATTATAACTGTAGCTATCAAAGGCATTTGGCTTTCAGAAAATAGAAAGTTATATCTGAGGTAGTTCCGGAAAAAAAATGTCGTAATTTGGTTTTTAAGGTACGGAGTATGCCTTGCCTCTAAAACTACCCTTGCGAATTAGCAGAGCACATGTAGCCAGTGTGCAGACTGCAAAGGATACAAATTAAGGAACCAGTATTTGCCTTTCTGTTCACTGCTTGTACAGAAGCCACAGATTCTTCATTCACTAACATCATGTTAATTGTAAAATTATTTCAAAATTTCCCCTTGGTTTTAGGCTGTTTTGCTCTTCTGTAATAAGGAAACCATGAGCACTTTTTTTTCCCCTGAGTCATCCTGGTAATCATGTGGAAAGTCCCTTCAGAGTCTAAAAAAACTGCCCTTGCAGATCAAGCACTGGAGGCTCAAGGAAGTTTACCAAACCAGATAGAAAAGAAATGTAATTACTTTTTCCTGTTTGACTATGCAGATGACAATGAAAATCTCTGGTAGTTCAGGTAGCTTGTGGAAATAGTTAATAGAATAAAATATATCCATTTTTTCCCCCACACCTTTCCAGTAAAAAAAGGCAGTAGGTATTTGAAGATTTCTATTAAACTCATGTATTTGGCAAAAGCAGCAACATATGTTTATAAGAATGAGAAATACTATTGGATGTTTGTTCATGCTGCCAGATTTTCTGTGAGGTTAAGCCATCACCATACAGAAAGATGGAAGTTGTAGTTGAAATTTTCTGGGATTTTTTTTTAAGGACTCAGCCTAGATCCTGGTCTTAATCTCAAGCTCATGGCTAGTTAGTCAACTAATTTGAAAGTCAAAATGTTTGTATTTTGTGGTTTTTTTAAGTGACTGGTAGAAATACTGCAAGCATAAACTTGTGGTACAATCTAATGAAGCCTAAATGCGTTGAAGTTTGAAACATAGATGTTATTGCTGTAATGCTAATTTACGATCTAGTAAGGTAGCAGCTGGCTATTTTGAAATTTCTGAAATTTTCCAATAATTATCTTGTCCCAAAAGAGTTAGATAATCTATAAAATGGGTCCTTATGCTCCCATCCCTGTTAGTTTCAACACACTCTTTTTTGGCAAGATTGGGGGAATATTACCTGAGATGCCCCTTTTTTACTACTGTTTCTAGAAAAGCTGCATAATGTTTCTTTTTCTCTTCACTTCCCTGAACTGTTCTTCATAATAGTGTATTGACATAAAGACATGTTTCCTTATATTTAAATATAATCTGATTTCTAAATTTAGGAAATTTCTCCTCATTTTGGGGCATTTTTGCTCACATGTGAAAAGCTGAGTGCCTTGATGTTTCTTCTGCTAGTTATAGCATGTCAGCTGTACAGAGGTATCTCAGTTTTCTGGGAGACTCATCTTTAGTCGGTTTAATGTTAAAGGCATGTACTGGTAGATGATGATTAATGGATAAAATAAGACTTTTTATTATCTGAGCATTTGATATACAATATTCAAAGTTTTGTGACCACTTTGAGGAAGTCTGTTGCTATAGCTATCAGTATACCTAAAAAGAAAAAACCGATTTCACCTCAGAAAAAGACAATCATTTAAACAGTACAGAATTCAGTACTTCTATTCATGCTTAAGGGAATAACCATTTACTCTCTACTGCAATGAATATCAAGTCCAATACAGTGCGTATATGTATCATAAATAGCACACCAAAACAAGAAGAAGCCTTCAGGTCTTGGTGGTGAAATATCAGTCTTGTTAATAGGCTTCTTGATGAGATGTTTGTGCATTTTCACAGACTGTTGTGGCTGTTGACAATTAGTGTTGAATTCAATAGGAAATGATAATTCTTGAAAATGTTAATAAGCTTTATGAGGAGTGTAACATACGAAACTGGTATAAACGACACCATATTTGTATCGTACACTCTGTCTCAAAAATTTTACTAAACTTCTCCCATTTCATTTGCAATGTGCATACAATATATATGACCCTTAATCTGAATTCTTGAAAACCCTTAAATTGCAGCTACGTTTGAATGCTGAAAAATTTCAGGAGCTGTTATCTGAAAGGGCCGTACAGTTTCGAGCCATTGAGCGACGACTGTTGACACGATTCAAAGACAAAACTCCTGCTCCTCTTCAACATCTGGACACCTTGCTAGAAGGAACATTCAGAGAGGTCAGTGCAGTTTGATTATGAGCCTAACCCTTCTTTATCTTTTTGGTAAAACCTAGCTTAAAGCATATAAGCTGTGCTTTCCTGGTTACATTTACCATCCAAGAGACCAGGAAGCAGTAATTTGTTTAACCTAATAGTCCCTGTAACTTTCCAGATGATTTGCAATAGTTTTATTTAATCTGCAACCACAAAATCTTTACTCCTGGGTCACACCAGCTTGACAGCACATCCTTCTTTCCTAACTGATGTTGATAGTGTAAATATTTTATAGTTCATGTGAAAATATTTTATAGTTCATAGCTTGTGTAAATATTTTATGGTACACTGTAAACTGGCAGAATGGTTTGGCTGGTGTAACGTTCACAACAGAATTGTCTGAGACTGACCATGTCCTTCCTATGGGGATTTTATGTTCTAATCATTTCAGAATGTGATAGCTGCAGAAGAACAGTGTTTAAAAAAACAAATAATTCCTGAACCATCCCCATACTGGACAAAGAATAAACCAATTTTTCTTGCTTTTCCTCCCTCAGCTCTGCATTGCTTTAGAATAACATTTTTTCACTATGTGTTCCCTCTGTTAAGAAATTATTTTATGTGTTTTTTGCTTTTCTATTGGAGGACCTGATTTTACTTTCTAACATGCTTTGTTTGAGAGGCTGAGTTACAACTAGATTCCTTGCTGAAAAAAAGACTTACCTTTATGCAGTGTTGTATATCACAATAACTGAAACCCAAGGCTCTTAAGGAAAAGTATTTGCCCTTACTGTTTCATCTAAGAAAACATTTCTTTAAATTGGAAAAAACTGCCTTTTCCTGCATGCTTGTACATGAGTCAGCTTTGCCTTTATTTCAGTCTTTACTGTGAATGAGTTAATATAAGATGGTTTAAGTTTGAAAGTGGGGATTTTCTGGTTGCTTTAAGAAATACTAGCTATTGTTGCGATAGATGGGTTATTATTTAACACTTTGAAATTGCTTGACTAAATAAGCCCAAAAGATTAATGTAAGTCTCTTGAGTCTGCTTTTGCTGTGTAGAACTTTTGCCTCTAAACTTAAAAGCAACTGGGATGTGCTTGAAAATTTTCTTATGCGGTTGATTTGAAAGATGAATTCTGAGAGTATGACAAAAATCAAGTTGTTCAAATAGATACATATTGCAGAAGCTTGTTTTATAAGATCCTTCAAAACAGCATTAGATGGGTGCTTTTCTTAGCATTACTGTTGTGAGCTTTTTGAATTGGAATTAGTGCAGTTGGAAGGAGAATGAGGAAAAAGATTTCTTTTCAGAGAACAAATGCTTACATTTTTTTACAGTTGTTAAAAATTTGTTTTAAGCAAGCTCACATTTTTTCTTGGTAGATTTTCTTTGTAATTTCTTTTGTTCCTGGGAATTCCCTTCCAATAAAGAAATGTTTTTATTGTTAGTACAAACAAAATGTGCTAAAACGGTCACTGCCGCAGAGACCCCACTGCTACATACGTTGTTTCAAAAGTGAGAGCTGTGATAGGATTTAGTATTGACTCTGCTGTGAGGGTGAAATAAAATGGCTGAATGATGCATTTTATATATTAGAAAAGTCCTTGTTTACTTTAATTCAGTATCATATTCTGTCTTTATTTGAACAACTATGTCTAATACAAGTAGATGAGGTATTCAAAATATGGCAAGTGAGTTTTCTGAAAAGGAATAATGAGGCTGGTTAAATATGAACAGTATGAAGTCTCACTCCAAAAATTCTTTTAAGCATGTAGGCTTTTTGACATTGAAATAAATATGATTTTTATTCTCATATAATTGTCTGAGAATCTCATTTCCTCCCTTATATTAAATATTTTTATAATGACAAAATTTGCCTTGTTTTATTCCCTCATTTTAAACTAAAGTAATTGTTATGTACAAAGCAAGGTTTTGTTGCTTTTTACATTGAGTTTTGTAGGAAGAAGGGAAATGTGTATGTTTTGGTTTTATAGTGCATTCCAAACCTTTTCATCTAGAACAGAAAGGAGTTTCCAGTTAGCTTGAATATGTGATTTTATTAGCTTTTTTAACACAGAATCTCCAGAACTTGGGCACTATATGAATTACATCATTAATAGAATAACTATTATAGCCTAGGATATATAAAGATGCCTCTTATTGCTTCTTGTATTTCCTTCTATCAGAATAGTTGTGGAGCAGATGTATGACCTTTGTATGAACAACCTTTTAAATACAAATCAAATAATGAATATTCAACTCATGTAATTTCGTTGCCCAGGTGTGATAAATACCTACTTTAAACTTATTCTGTATGGTTTCTCTGCCCACCTGTAAATTGTTATGAATTGCTGAACTGATCTGAATTTTACAACTAAAGTAGATGGTAAATCTTAATTTTCAGATTTTCAACTTCAAATAACAGTTGTGTTTGTATGATATGTAGGTAGATGTACAATGCATATCAAAGTTATGGTTGCCAAACAAGAAAAAAATAATCAATCTGCATTTGATTCTCCAGTAAAAAGCATTTCTATTTATGAACTAGTTGTTTGCACTGATCCTTGTACACTAGCAACAAGGTAGGCTGTATTTAGTGCTACAATAAAATTACTGATGTGTTTACTCTAAGGAAACTTTAGCCTTACATTTCATCTTGAAAATAATGAAGAAATGTATAAGTGGGTATTGGTGTGTACAATGACAGAAAGCTTGCTTTTGGTTATATAGTCCTGTTTAATATTTTTTTTTTAGAATTTGTCTTAAGTAATATTATAGTTCTAAATGGATTGAAGTGAGTAGTAACTACAGTTAACAAATAGTGACATCAGGTGTTCCATTCTGGAAGGAAAAGAAAAGCTGTTACATACTTAGTAGTCCTGTATATTAGAAAAAGGAAATGTTGTTCTTATGATCTTTAAGAATGATTTGTAGGAAGGTGCTATGAAAAAAAAAAGGAAAAATCAATTTACAATATGTGCTGTTTATATGTCTATGAATTTCTTGATCTCTGGTTAAAAAATTTAGTAGTGCAGTTGGACATGCTGCTACCACTTGTTCTAAGAAAGGATTTTAACCAGATAAGTTTAAAAGCAATGGAACAGTTGAGATTGCGTATATGTTTTGTAGTTTAAAGGACTTCAAATACGGAATGGGATTGCAGCAAATTTTACAGTAGCTGTTGTAAACAGCATGTACTTTGTATAATGCTTCCCTATTAGAGACATGTTATTGCTTGAAAGTGTAGTTCAATGATCTTATATGTCTACAATGTGTTTTCTGTCACATTAGAAAAAAAATAAAATCATAGTTTGGCAGTAGCTGCGGGTTCTTGCCCTGAAATCATAATTCTCATGCATTGACTCTTGGCAAACATTACTTGGATTTCCAGGTACAAGCTGGAATTAATAAATGTCATCAAAATGAGATGCTTCAATTTCTTATGTCAGCCCATATGGATTTTATCCTAGTGAATATAAGCAATACTAGCTGTGTCTAGTTGTGTTTAACCCTGTAGCCATGTTTAAAGCCTACCACAGTTACATTCCTTTAGGGAAAGAGGAGGAAGGATGAATTTGAAATGTAGGGGTTGAGTTTTCCTAAGGCACTGACTGTTCTTTAACCAATTTTAAGTACTTAAAACATGAATCTGAGACAAGATTGAACAGTTCAAGTTTACAAAAAAGAATGTAATGACAAAGCAATCACTTCTACCTTGCATTGCTTCATGATTTCTCTTACTTATTCTACTTTTTATTGTAATACAAACTGATTTGTCCCGTATACCCCCACTTCCATCATATATAGTAAGCGTTGTTCCTTTCCTGTTCTTTGATACCACTGTTGCACAGTATCTCAGGTTTCCCCACGTTCTGAGGCTTCTTCATCCCCACCCTGTGCTTTCTAATAGTGACATCTCAACTTCTGCCCTTGGCTCCAGAACCCCTCTGACAGTTGCTTATTTGTGCACTGTCAAGTGAGTGAATTACTGCTGACTGGCAGCATCCATCTAGCCAGACAAGATGGATGATGTCTTCTGTCTCAGTAGAAATACTAACAGTGTCTCTCCCATCCCTGTCTGCTAATTAAAAAAATATATAGTGAAACTGAATGGTTTGTAGCTCTGCACGTTACTGTAAAATTTTGTATGGAAGTGACAGTTACTAGGAATGGACTGACAAAACAAATCTGACATAAATAATCAGCACAGTTGCATAACCTCAGGCATCTAGACTTAAGAACTACATGTTTTACAACAGGTCTTTATTTTTGATCAGTGAGACATTTTATCTTTTCTTTCTGTGTAATACATTATCCATTTGAGACCATCTTCTGTTACTGAGAGGGCCCAACACACTTTTTTACCAGAACTTCTAGAACTAATTGATGCTGAGTTTATTCCCTTTGTTTTGTCCTGGTTCATCTAATCAATCACGTTCATCTTGTTTATATTGTTATTGAATAACCTGTCTCTCATAAATACTTGGCTGTAAGCAGCAATAAAGTGACTTGCAATGTGATTTCTAGATCTTGCTCAGTAAACAACTAGAAGTTGTCCACATCATTCTGCTGTCTTTAGTATATGGTTTTTATTTATCTTGGCTTTTCTTGGTCTTGCATCTTGTGAGTTCTGTGTTTTTCTTTTAAAAATCTCTTTTTGAAACAAGGGAAAAAGTATTTGAATAGTCTTTCAGATTTCAAGAGGTGCTCATAGGTTGCTCTTTACAGGTAGTAGGAAATAACACAATTCCTACAGGTTTTTTTTGTTTTTTTTTTCAGTGTAACTTCTCTCATCTGTTTTCTGTTATGGAAAGTAAGTGTAGCATTTCACCATCAGTCTGTTAGAAGTGGTCAACAAACAATTGCTTCCAGGTAGGGATACCATGACTCCTCGTTTAGAATAAAGAAGGCAATGCCGTCAGGAGGATCCACTTTAATTCTTTACATGGCAGTGAACTGTAGAAATTTGTTGCCTGTGACTGAGAAAGCTGTGACTTTCACATATAAGGGTAGCTGTTTTCTTTGAGGTCTGTGATGTGAGCTGCCCCTTGCATATGAGCTGTCCCTGGATGTCCGTTGCAGATCTTTGAGACTTCAGTGGAGACTTCTAAAGAAACAGATGAGTTTTGTGAAGGATTTGGAAGTCAAATGTCTCTAAATGAGTGCATTGGTTCTTTTAATTAGTAATGTCACAGGTGTTGCCCTTTCCATTTCATATGGAAGTTTTGAAGAAAGCTGCTTCTTATATTTTCAGAACTTTGTGACCTTTTTTACACAGCTGTTTCATTGACGTAGCATAATTTTAACAGAAAGATGGACTATTTCATGTGTTGGAGATGAAACTGAAGCAGTTGTGCTATGAATGCCAACTGCAAAAACTTGTGACTAGCCCACACTTTTATGTTACAGCACAGGATTGGTACTGAAGTGTCCTTGTTTGTTCTTTGTTTATGGATGACTTTTTTTTCGGCAACTGGTTTGATCCTTTTGGAACCCTTCACTCCCGTGTCATTTTCAGAGTGACACTGAGTTGCTGTACTACATGACAGGATCTGTTCTGGTCTTGAAAGCTGGCATTTAGATAATCAAACCTAAAGCTAACTTTACAGTGTTCATTTTCTCAAAGAAAGAAAGAAAAAATAGAGCAACATGTGATTAAAGCATGTAGGATTTGCAGCTGAAAGAACATTCGGCTCATGTTAAAGAGTTAACTAAAATTTCCCCTTAGAAAAGCCTCCAACAAGAGAAAGCTATGATACATCAAACTTTCAAAGCTAAATATATAGAGAAAAAGCAAATCTCTTTCATCCCTGGACATAATTTAGGACGCCACGGGAAGTGCACTAAATATTTATGTTTCTTGAGGTTTCAGCAGAATGTGTAATTAATCCAAATTTTGGACAGAACTTAAAGGAACTAACTTTGAACACATCTTACTTAACAAGACATTTGTGAGGAATTTCTTGCCTAGTGTTGCTGATCCTGCATGTTATGTCTTTCTTTTATTGTGGTTTGTGATTAAGCAAGAGTGTTGAAACCTAGTCAAGCAGTATTTTATGTATTAAAATACTATGTGCTGGTTGTTGTCCATTTTATAGTATTTGACACTATCAGACAAAATTAGTTTTGGGTGTAAATCATTACATGATTGAGATAACTATTTGATCGTGAATTGTATCCTCTGAATCATATGATTTCCTCTTGGAAATTTTGGCATTTCATATGAAAACCAGTATTTCCACTAACAGTTGACAAGTATCTAAATGTTCGCATATTTTGTCCTTCTTGTCTAACACTTCTGATCACTTTTTGGAACAGATCACTAGCTGATTTAAGCCACTGTTATTCCAGAGAGCCTGGTTATAAGGTGCAGGTTTCTTGCCCAGTGTTTAAGTGCTTGCCTTTATGCCTGGCATATTGTCATGCATCTGCTTTGCCTGTGCTCAACATCAGCTGATGTGAATGTGATGTCAGCTGGAAGCTTTGCACCTGTATCAAAGTTGAACAAAAAAACTTACTAATACCCCTTCTTCATTGCACTGCACTAATGTAGTGGCTCCAAGATGGAGATGGTTTGTGGTCTCCTGGCTTTCTGCTGGCATGGAACAATTCTCTGGCTGTCTGCACCTGTCTCTGCGGCTCCGTTTTAGCTTTTTGCTGTGCTGTTGGGTGCTGTGACAAGCAGTATTTTAGGTACTTTGTCTTCTGGTCTCTAGGCATGTGCTCTAGGTTTGATCTTGTATTTGGTATCTCTCCAGTTCAGAGTTTCCTGGAGTCCAGTTAGGTCAAAGTGGTGACAGCTCTTTCAACTTTGTCCAGTTCCTGATACTGAATTTCCTCACTACTGAAGGCATGTCTATTTGACACTTGCAGTACATTATAATTAAATTCTGTGAAGGAATTTCAAAATGCATTTTCTTGCTAGCATGAAGAATACAGCTGTGTGGAAAATAGAGCCACTCTAATTGGAAGGTTCTTACTTATTTTCATGTCTTCAGCAAGAGATTTGGATCTTGTCACTGTATTTGTGCTTCCTTTCAAATCTCCCCTCTTTGCCTCTATTTGTTTCCTGGTTTTCTCTGCTCTCTCAGAATAAGGTTCCCCCAGCTATCAAATTATACCCTTCCATTGGATTTTTGAGTCTGTTATTTCTGGGGCTTGGTTGCAGACTCACATGATTGAACTGACTTCTGTATGGTCACATTCTTTGTTCAAGAGAGCTGGAAATACCCTAAATTAGTAATCCTTGGTTGTTTCAGGCTGTTAGATAGAGTAATTTCTTCTGGTACTTTCATAATGGTGTCAGCACAAAGATGAAAAGTATATTGAAGGCAAATGCTTCTGCCCTCCTTGGATGTTTGTGTATGTGTGCACATGACTATATACTCGTGTAACTACAAATAATTCATTTTAGTCTTCAGAGTTCTTCCTGGGTGTCTTTTTATGTTGTGTATTTGAGTCAAAATTTTACTTCCGTGATAGTTGATACAAACAGGTCCAGCACCTAATATACTATACAATAATCTCCTCATTTCTCTCCTTAACTCATTTCCATCTACCGATTTAGGAAGCCAGGCTCTTTATTTCTAACCCGGAATTTACTACATTGCTAGGTGTTATACAAAATAAGTATGTGCATTACAATTTTTTGAGTAAAAATTATTTCCCAATGTTTTGAGAGCATCAGTACTTTTCCTTGCATTTTTTTAACACTTGCAATGTGTGGAGCACTTTGATCGTTGGTGGTTTGTAGTCAGCAGTATATGAAACTCAATATGGTCTGTTCACTAAAACACAGGGAATGTCATTAAAGGTCTATTAACTCTTTGTTCAAGCCCCTTAACTCTTTTCCTTGCTTATTAATCAGTTGATAAAAATCTCAGAAGTGATCATTAATGATTGAGTATTCTCTCTCGAATGGCACTTCTGACACACATGGCCTCAGGAACTTGACATTTTGGGAATGATTCATTACTTGATTAGTAAGGACTTTTACCTCAAAGCAAAACCATTAGGGTTTATCATGCATGACTCAAGGCTTGTATATCACACCCGCTCCTGTAATAGTCATTTTCCCCAGATAATGTCAGTGAGAGCTACACCCATAGTATAAATTAGTTCTTTTTGGCTTGAATAAATATGCTGTTCTTTGGAGGAGTTATATTTAACTTCTCTTGTTTTATTGCTGTTTTGGCTAAATGTAGCTTTTTCATAGCCACTAAAAGCAGCTTGTTGGCTATTACATATAATTAAAATTCTCTATTTTACTGGTGCTCACATGGTGTTATGTTTCTATTTCCTTAAGACTTATTTAACTTTAACAGTGGAATACTTACAATGTCATCAAAGCCCCTTTTTATTAGAAGATGTATTCCAAAAATGTCTGAAAGTAGTTAGCTGTGCTTGGGAAGCATATATTAGGATGGCTGGCACAAATCTTCTGATTTTGGTTTGTGGTACTTGCTTCATTGTGGGACAGTCTTCACTCCAGGTTAGTCAGTTCGTGGGACAAATGGGTAATATTGTTCATATCATACTCATATAGTAAGGGTTTTTTGTGGAGGGAATTAGACACATGGAGAAGTTGGAAACACTGCAGCCGTCATAAGAGAAAGAAGTTGGAAGTAAAATGTTCTTGTGTGTGTAGATGTGGCACAAAGGGCCTCAACTGTGGTCTGCTGGACTGCATTCAGCCTGGCCTGTCACACTTTCCATGGAGGAGGGTTCCAACTGTGCTGTGCTGTGCCCTACGGCCTCATCTACTGAATTTGTTCTCTTGAACCTGTGAATAGCCAGCTTTGAACACCCCCTACTCCATTCAAATCAGTAAAGGACCAAAGGTGTAACTTTTATTATTTTTTCCCCACACACTCCACTTGGGCTGCAGTTACCACTTTAAACCCATGGCACCAACGTGACCTGTCGGAGGATTCCCCAAACTTAGATCCAGTCCTCAGGGGTATGGACAGATTGTACCCCCTGGTGTATAAAGGCAATAGTAGGAAGTGATTTATGTCACTTATTGTGACGTAAGCGTTCTCTAGCAGCTTTTTTTGCATTGGCTAATGACTTTTTGAAGGGGAAGAAATAAGATCTACCCCTACAAAGGAATATTATATCCTCACCCTAATATGAGCTCACCAGACCATGTATGAGGGCTTTCTATAGGAGCTGAAAGAACCTGTGTGCATTTGAATGAGTGAAAATGGAACCAGTTGGCTACAATTCCCCAAAGAAAGGAATACTGATGAGTTTTATTTCTTTGAAAGAAATGTCATATCTGATAATCTGAATTATCAGATACCCTTGCTGAAGCTTAAATCACTGACAGGCTCTTTCACTGGGATAAATGTACTCCATAGGGAAGAGAAGAAGTGCTGTGCAGTAGTGTAATCAAAACTTGAATTAAAAAAATGGATACTATCATCATAGATGGATGGAAAGCACTCTTATTTCATTCTCCCTAGAAAGTTTTCTAGATCAGCCCTGTAATTATGTAGTACAGAAGCATTTGAGGCATAAAAGCCATATAGCTAAGAACTAGTGAGCACATCTGGTAGAAGTTACAGTGGTTTCTTTGGTAGTTTGCATACATGATCATTGTAAAATCTCTCATTTTAATTGAGTAGTCCAGATATGATGAATTAATTGAATACTAAATTATTATCCATTTTGGTTGATTTCTGAATGCAGTACTAAACCCATTTTTGATGGCTTGTGATGTAACTTTAATAGTTTGGTTTTGGGTGGCTATTGTACTTTTTTTTTACCAGTGTGTACATGGGTGCAGTGCCTTCAGAGAGCTGAATTAACATTGAACTAGATAATTTTCTGGTGTAAGCAGATATAAATCTGCTTACAATAGCAATCAATAAATGATACTGAATTCTTTGTGCAGTAGATGACAGTTTTGCATTGTGGATCTATGGCAAATACATGTTGGTTTCAAATTCATGCTGCGTAAATATCTCTCAGACTTTGATACTTGGATTCAGTGAAATGCTTGTGTTCATGTCAGTTTATGTGTTCATTATACCAGCAATAAATATAAAGAAGGAGAGCTATACAAATTTGTGTAATTCAGTAGCATTTTGTGACAAACTCTGGTATTAAAACAAAACAAAAAGATGTCCATCCTGCAAAACAGAACTTAAAGACACCTGGGAAATAACCATTTGATGACCAAATGAACTAATTTATTTACTCATCTAATGCTTGCAGATCTTGATGGAAATTGGGTATTGAAGTGGATTTGGTTACTGTTGTACCTGTACTGTAAACCCAGCAATACCAAGCTATATTGTCTGCAAACTTAAGCTAAAATATTTCACATCAGTCTGTACAACTACTTGTTTCCATTAACATAGAGAGGGTGAGCATCTGAATTACTGTTCTGTTGTTCTTGGGTACTCTTTCAGGTGTGAAATTTCATTTAGTCACTGATGATGGCTGGTCCAAAATGACTAGTATAGACCAACGTCAGTGGTGGGAACAGACCTCACATCATCAGTTCCCCTGCTCTGCACGCTCCTGGTCAGCTCAGTTAAGATTCTGGGTGGTATTACTTACCAGAGGCAGTATAGTAGTAGATTGGATTCCTGAAGAAAAAACCCTCAAAAATAGTATAAATGCTTTATCAACAAAAAATAAAAACCTGTTTCTTTCTATGTGTGTTGCTTACAGTCAGCTCTGAGCTGATGCTCTAGCCACTGAGGAAAAATGTAACTTGTGTGGTCATTCTCCAAATTTAGATCTTTTTATTAAAAGGTACAGTTTATATTGGAGCTAAACTGTTGGTTAAATCTGTAAATTGACAAAAACAAAAGGGAAAAGAACTTTCCCATTTCTTCTTGCCAGTTGGCATTTCAACAAATCTATTTTATGTTTCAGTTGTGCTTAAATTCCACCGAGTAGGTGTTTCTACATTGTGAAGCCTTTAATTATTCCATTGTGGGTAGTTTAAACCAGGATGAAAAGGGAAAAGGTGGTTAATTTGGTGTAATGAACTGAGGGCTTCAGAAGTCAGGAAGGAAGAAGACAGTAGTGATGAGTATCATAACTACGGAGATACTATTTTAAGGCTTTTATTAAATAGAATGTTCTGCCCATTCTGCTTGCCTTGAGTTCTTTGACAAAGTTTTATGGCTGCAAATTTCTTGGTTTAATATTAGCAATTTATTATGGATACAGACTTGGTGTTATTTAGGTATCTTAAAATTAAGTGCCTGTTTGAGTCCCCTGTTGGATGGACAACCAGGATGCTGAAATGTTGAGGTGACAGGGTTTGACTGAAACAGCTCTAATCCTTATTTTTCCAGAAAACCTCTTGGTCAGCTTGGAAAACTCTATGTATGGTTGCTGAAGGCTATACTTGTCAGGCTAAGTTCCTGTAACATGGGTAGGAGAAGTGGGGAAAAAGACATTATATATCACAGGAACTGGAGTTTTTAAATGGGATTTTTAAAGGAATCATTCCATTTCCCTTTAGGAAATTTGAAAGTATTTGGGATGGATAACATAATTTTTGTCTTGTTCACTGTTTATACTCTTAAGGCCAGTCTGCTTAGAAAAAGCAACACCTATTAAAGGCCTTTGAGTTCAGAGTCTTTCATGTCACAATGGGTCTATTTACTGCTGTCAGTAGGCTCGTAATATATTCAGTTTGAAGAGGTTAACAAGCATACCTTGGAGTGTTACTTTTATTTTCTGTTCTGTGACACTTAGCAAAATCCCATTATACAATTGAGTAGTATTATAATGTTAAAATGTTAATTTGTTCTGCATTCCGTTAAAATTGGATTTTTTTCTTGTGCATTGGCCCATGCGTTTTGTATAAAACCTATAATTTAAGCACTACTCCATAGAAATGCCCTAAATTAGTAACCTTTTGCCTTTGCTACCTTAATTACATCTCATTACTTAGTACTTAAAGAGCAACCTCTAGCTATTGGTTAAATATTTGCTAGCTAAATAGATTTGTCATGTTAAAGAAAACAGTAGCCCTTGCCTCTGTTTTAACTTGATTGGGATTTCGGAGTTTTGAGAAATTCCATGCTTTGCTGGAGAAAAAGTAAACTTTTTGCATTTTCCTTATTTTTTCATTTCTCCTTAATGAGCATTTCATTGTGTGGTATCCGTCTGTTACACTCCAACAGGCAATTGACAGTCTGTCTTAAAATAAGTATTTTCAAAAAGACTGCTGTGTTTCAGTATGGTCTATGTCTTCTACCTCCCTTTATTCCTTTTAACTTTTATAAACATTTGATACAATAGATTTCTATTCTGCTTGTGGAAACAAATATGAAGCAGCTTACTTGGTTAGTAATAACTATCTTCCAGATTTTTACGTCCTTTTGGGAAGAAGGCTGTATTGTTTGATCAGAATCACAAGGAATATGATTCATTAAAACATCTGTTGAGTTGTCTTTTCTGACAAATTGAAAAATCAGTTCTCTTTGGTCTTTTAATTGTATGCAGAAGTCATAAACTGCAGAAGTTATTAACAGCTTGCAGGTTGACTTAATCTTCAGTATTTTATTAATGTCTATTGGATTGTATTTTTGAATTTTATTTTGTTTTATCTTTTGCTATTTTTTCTTCTGTATGAAACCATGTGAAGAGATTATAGTGTATAATTGCAGTTAGTTAGAATTTCATGCTGTTAAATTCCCTGTCTCCCTGTTATATGCGAAGGTATCCTGTTTAATTTCCTATTTTACTTTTTTTTTTTTTCCCTGAGAGCCACGGTAATGGAAGCTTGTTTATAACAGGTTTGTCTATCTGACTTGATTCCTACCCAATACATAACTGCTGTGCTTCTTGTCTAGTTCTTAAATTGATGTTTGCACTGACCACTTGCTTTTGGAAACCTGGTGTCTCCAAAAAGTTCCTTCACCCCTTCTTCCCATATGTTTTGTTACATTATGGGTTAAAAATTGCAGACTGGCATGGTTACAGTTTGAAGTATAACTCTCCATTTATGTTTATTGTTGTAATACCACTGACTTTATTTTTGACAAAGGCAAGAGACAAGTGGAGAAAAAAACACATTGATAAAAGTCTTCATCTTGTTCATGTTCTTTTTTTCTGTGCAAAACCCAGCTATGGAACAGATAAACGTTTGCCCTCTAGTGTATAAATTTGTTCCTGTGAAAACCAGTTTTAATTTCTGAAATGTATGTTATTAAACTTCTACTCAAAAAAAGTTTAAAGGTAGGCAGCAATACCAGCAGTGCATTTGCAGGGAAGGTGGTTGGCTTGTCCAATTTTAGGCTAAGTACTTCAACTTTGAAGTAGATAGTTTCTCTGGAAACAACTTTTCATGCTCTGTTTCCTATGTCACTGTTTATCCATTCTGTATCCATAAGCTCTGAAACCATTACTTCACTATTCATGAGAAACGTTTGAGTGATTTGTTGCTTTTTGTCTGTATTTGTTCTTGGGTTTGAATTCAGCAAGTCAATCTGTAAAGGCAACGACTGCCTAAAAGGCCCTGTTTTATTTTCCAAAAGAAAAAAGTTCTGTGGAAACCTTTCCCTGAGAAGAGTTTTTGAGATTTATGTGGATTACAAAGCATTAAGAAGGGTCATTCCTTAATTTTCTTTCCAAGCAAAAATGCCAAGATACAATTTTAGCAGGTATTAGTAAAAATTGAAAAGTATGCTTTGTGTTCTGGGACCGGTGCCAGCATCTGTATTTGCAACTCCCTAGACAAGTCTGAGTGCAACCTTTTCCTCATTGCCCTCGGAAGACTGCTAGAACAAGCCTGTGACATTTCTGTTCAGTTGCATCTGTGATATTTACTTCCCCTTCATAATTTTTTTTTTTTTTGGAAGTTTATGGCTACTACAAAGGAGTTCACTCTCTGGGGAGTGATGAGGGGCGAGAGGGGGAAGGAAAGAAAAAAGTCAGAACACTTTGTTTTGATCACAGGTGCATTCTTCCAGTAGGAGGTCACATTTAATTTGTGTAGCATGTTTCGGTGATTCTGGATCAGATCCTCAACTATGAATTATCATGGGAGTTAATAGCTCTGACTGTTAACACAAGCTGGGGTCTGTTCTCTAGCCCAGGTAAGTTTGTTCTTTTTTTAATTAAAACAAATGGGGCTGTAAATTGCAACATTTCATAAAATGTCCAGTAAATTGGAGTAGTTTTTTTTTTAAAGAGATTCAAAGTCTTGTCTAGTTTTCTGAGAATGTTATAATAACCTATGTTATTTCTTCTATTTTTTTTTTCATATTTTGATAGGGGATCAAATGGAGGGGGTTGTGGTTAGGTTTCTGTGCATATGTTGCTTTTTCAAAATAGTGTGTTTATTAGGGGAAGGATAGGTAAAATGATGTATGCAAGTCCAGGCTCTTCTAATCTGTGTTTCAGGGGGTTTTTCTGTGCCTTATTGAGGCACTTAATTTGTTGTAGTTTTATTCTGAGTGGTAGGGAGCCCTCTTTAATCCTGTTCTGTGTAGGACTGCTTCAGGTGCTCTAACTTGGAAAATAGGCCACTTTATTAGATCAACTAAATATGGATTTAAATGTCTAAATCCTGGCTTGACAATATATGTGCTTCAAAAGAGTACCTTTCTTACAAGAAATAAGACTCCTGGATTTTTACCTCTCTGTTTTGTTAACTTCTGCATTGTATAAGGAACAGTTTTGCTTTCAGTGGAAAAATGGATTGTTCCAGCAGAGTGCAGCAAAAGACAAATATTGTAAATATGTTTAGCTTTCCTGTCAAGAGTTGGTACATTGTAAAAAAATAACTTAGATAAGGAGCTCATCATGCTTAAAATACCAAACAAATTATAGAGTGACTTTATATGAAGATTGCAGTTTAGTTAAGTTCTTTCTGCTGTTTTTTCCTTCTGAAACTCTGAGACACTGATAGAATTTACTAGGCATTAAAAAAGTGTTTAGTGAATATGTAAATAAGTAGAGTATAAAGATATTCTAAATGCTACTGGTTAGTACTTTATCTGAGGCTGGATTGCAAGCTGATGGAAGAGTTGAGAGTACAATTCAGGACTCTTCCCTTTTTCCCCATACTTAAGCTATTGGCCTTCCCTGCCTTTTATAATTTTAGCTACTAATGTTTTGTTTCTTTGGTTGCTTTTAGTGTTTTGAGGGTTTTTTAACCTGTATGATTGCTTTGAAATTTGCAAGCCTTCTGTTTTTGGCCTTGGTTTCACCATAACATGCAAACATTTTTCTTTATCCTTTCAAAGCCTTACTTTAATTGACATCATTAAGAAAACGTTATATGGTTGCCTTGACCCTCCAAAATGTAAATGAGAGTAGTGAACAAATAGTGCTTTCTGGATAACATATACAATTTGAGTCAGTCTTCTACTTTAATCTTGAGGGGAAATTCCCGAAGATGCCAAAGGATTCTTGCATGTTGCTTATGTGTCTGCCTGTCTAGACCCACTTAAGGATATTTTTTTTCTCTATATAGGTATAGCTTTTCTGGATAGCAGCAATGTAAAAGAATACTAAAGACACCACCTAAAAGTATATTTTCTTATAACTCTGAACCCAGCAGTAATTTTCAGAAACTGAAAAGAAGAAATTTAGCCTTAAAACATGTTGATGAGTGTAAGAGCTACATACATTCACTATTTTGTATATTAAGAAATTGAAAATTAGAACAGATATGTAAAATATTTCTTAAGAAATCTCAAGTGAATGTGGTTTTCCTTAACCCGTCTTTTAAAATTCATATAATTTGAATCAAGCCATAGGTTCTTACGAACAGTTTTTAGTGTTGTTCCCATGTCAGAATCTGGATTTAGAGCCCTAAGCAGGCTTATGTTTTCACTGCCTGGGTTGCAGCCTGATCCCCTGGTCCTCCTGATCCTGGTTTCAAAATGCCTTGCACTGCCAAAGTTAAAGTGGGAACTGTTCCCAGGGAGTACATTCTCAGCTCATTAATCAATATGAACAAGTCAAATGAGAGACTGAGGACGAGTGAGTCTGCTGGGATGCCCATCCAGTCGTTTGTGGGCCCTGGTGGCCCATCACCTCCCCAGTCTGCCCTCCCATCCTTCAGCGGGTCCCCTTCTCCTCTTGCCACCAGTGGCCCTTCCCTGACACTTGTGCCCAGGAGAGGTGCAGAGTGTTGCTTGTTGCACTAGTCCCTTCCTCTGCCTGCTGTTCCTCACTGGTCACATGAGGACAGTTCCCCAGGGCACAGTGAGAGAAGTAGCATGTGCAGAAACTAATGTTGCCGTGCTGAAGGGGTAGGGATGCTTGTTTGGAGAGAAGATCAGGCTTTTAGGAGGTTATCCCAGCATTTCAGTCTGCTGCAACCAACAGTTCCCCAATTCTCCCACGTCCTCTGGCTCTAGCAACTGGTGGCAACAACCTCTGATATATGCTGAAGGATTTTCTTCTACTGTGACTTTGAAACTCTCATATGACAGTAAGAAAAAACTTTGTTTAATTTGAAAATTCCTGGGTTTGTTTCTGATCAAGTTGTTCAATACAGTGTGAAGTAACTAAATTTTTGGAGTAGTCTCTAGTCTATAGGCTCAAGGCATCCAGTGAATTGCATGCTGTGCAAGCAAAGAATAAAGTTTTTTTCCTTTTTCTTTTTTTTTTTTTTTCATTTTTAGTTCTTTTTTCCCCTGAAGATCTTGCCGTTTCAGTACACCAAATCCTAACCAAGTTTTGAGTCTAACAGATCTAACATCCTCGGTTAAGGATGAAGGTCAGAGTGATAAGAACATGGAGGTATTAAGGAAAACTGTTACACAATAAGATGATTCTGGTTCATTTATTGGCTTTTAGTGCTGTTTTTTGTTTAAATTTTTGGATCTGTCTCAGTCTGTAGTCTGAAGGGAATTAGTTGCTGACCTTTCCCATACCAGAAAAACTTAATGAGAGCAAGAATGGTGCAAAGCTCATCTAGTATTTTTCTGGCTTCAGCTTTGTAAAGATTTTATTTACAAGAAGACAAAGGGGAATATGTTTAAGAATCACTCACTAATGAGAAAATGTGATTGCTGGAATGGCCATTATTCCTGTGAAAGTAATACTTAATTTTACACAGCACTTTGTTAGTTTTGGTAGACTAAAGAAAAAGTAGTCAACAGATACAGGCCATAAGGACCATGAAGAAAAGTTTAAAATTCTCTGCAAATGGTGTGGAGCATGTGGCAATGACTAATTTTAGGCCTGCTCTACAGTATTCTTTTAACATTTCTTTTGTGGTAGCACAGTGTGACCATGCTCTAGTTGGCATCCTTTTCTGCAGGCAGTCCAAATTTAAATTACCAATCATTGCCTCAAATGTGCAGACTAACACAGTGTTTCTCCTTCCTTTTGTAACCAAATGGGTATCTTCTCACTGATTTTTTTTTTTCCTTATTTTTTATTTTCCCTAACTGTTTGGAAGTTGGAAGCAAGGAAAGATAAAATAAAGTGCTTAAAATGCAGACAAACAGCATCTCATTGTTATACAGAAGCATTGCCTTAATGCTGTAAAAATGAATATTTCAAATTGGCACTGGCAGCAGTCAGGAGCCGGCCTCTGACTTTGCCTTCTGGTGGGCTCAGCTCAGCTGTATACCTGCCAACTGAGTGGGCTTTCTGTGTGGGTCGTATTTGTATTTTTAGGTGCTGGTTGCTTCATGAATTCTGCTAGGAAGACCACTGGTAGATCTGAAATCACAATTTGAAAAAGTATTGGGGTTTACAGGTTACTGAGAAAGAGGTATCATTGCAAAGATATAATGATGACAATGATAATAATAATAAATAATGAACCTGAAGATAGTCATGGAAGCTTTTGGTATTGAAGAGATTTTGGGATAATTATTATATCTTGATAATTGTCATGAGTGAGAGTCAGTAGGTTGATTCTGAAATTAATATATGAAGAAGTCATTAGTCTTTGAGAACCACTTTGTGTAAGTAGTAGTTCCAGAAAATCAGCGAGTGGGAGGAATGTTATAAGGAAGTGTCTACAAAGAGCATGCTGATTATTTGGGTTTTTTTGAGGTGAAGAAAAGAGAAGTGGAGTGATAACTTCAAGAGGATATGATGTGCTTGTGTTTTTTTCATTCAGTGATGATACAAATTATATAATCCAAGTCTGACTATAGCACATTCTCTGCATGCAGAGAAAGAGGAGAGTTTCAAGGCCCTGGAATACAGAGATGTCTTTGTTACCATGATACCAGACCCTTTGCAGCCTTCATTTTTAGTTTTCCAGGCACTGAAACTAGTAGGGAGTATTTAGGATCTGCACAGGTTCTTCATGGAAGTTGTGGGGCAGTAGGGAAGGAGACCTAAGCCTTGGGTAGATTCATGAAACCTACAAGAGAGGTGAGTGCAGACTGGTTTAAGTAAGGGATTGCGCAGGAAAGCACTGCCTACCTATAGTTATCGGTGCTAGTGAGACTAAAAAACATCCATCTTAGCTCAAGGGAGGTACATATGTGTGAATGGTTATTGCTTTTGGGCAAGAAGAGTTTAGGAAGACTGAGGGCTGAAGGAATGTGATACAGGTTGTACTTGGAAGAAAAGATGGATAAGGTGACACACGGAAGAAAGGAAGAGAATCTGGAACTTTAGGACAAGATAAGACTAAGTATATTTACACATAGCACTTTGTCTTAGTTTTTAAATCCAAATCATTTATAGAGGCCTAGAAGGTATTTAAAGCAGGATTGGGCATTTAGATTTTGTGTGTCCTGATTGGGAAGGAAAGCAGGGGGAGGGGAAGAAAACCCAGCAAATACAGAAGCTAGTCATGCTTCAAAGCAATAATAAATATTTGGTAAAGATAAAGCAACATTTATGCTGCCTTTACACTTTTGTCACAGTTGAGTCTTTTCATCTAGTACAGATAATAAATGAATAAACATAAAATATTTGTGTTTGGAAGTTCTTCCTTGGTGTTCATGAAGAGTATTTATTTTCCATCAGTCCATTACAGTGTAACATTGATTGGTGCATGTAATGTATTATTCATACTGTTCTAGTTTCATCCCATTACCAATGCCAACATAATGCTGAATTCTGTAGTGGTAATCTTGTGTGAAGTCTCTGTACAGTGACTTGTGCAGTGATTCAGATCCTGTTTCATGTTTAGTGACAAGACAGAGCGAACTGCAGCACCTTACTGATACTACTCAGTCTTTGTTCCCCTTCCTTCCTCCAATGAAATGAGAATTGTAAGTGTGCTGTAGACCTATAAAACCAAATTGTGAAAAGCAGAAAGTATATCAGAACTGGTTTATTTTTGGTTCTTGCATTATATCTTTGTTTGCTTGATAGCTAATGTGTTTAGAACAGTCAAATAACTAAAATCATCACATTACAAAAATAACAAGAAGAGAATTAAAACCAGCCTTCAGATATTGTAGTCTGACGTTTTGGTCCACAAGTGTGATCCTATGGGCACAATTTTGATAATGTAAATTGTTGTGTGTAGAGCTGATTTGAACACATGCGAAATACAACTGCTCGGCATGGTTAAGATTACTGAAGGTCTACCTAATGCTAGTACAAAAAAAGAACTTCTTCATTTGTATGTAGTGTTTACTTCTTTGTAATTTAGTGTAGGAACTTTTTTTTTCATGTGCAACAGGGCCAGCCCAATGTTCATCAGATTCAACGATAATCTGTTTGTTCACTGATTGATTTGGGCTTGGTGTGCTTAGGTGAATACTTAAGGTTTGTATCTTTTGCTCTGAAAGAAATAAACTTCTCCATTCACTTTTCTGAGAATCTAGGTCATAAAAAAATTGGAAGCTTTAGACAAATGAATGAAGATTAATATAAAAAATATCTTAGTTCCTTAATACACAGAATGTGGAATTACAAAGAAATAAAATTAAAAGCTTGAAGATTTTCTCTTTCAAATGTTTTCATTTTTTAAGACAGCTGTGTAAACAACGAAACAGTCTCTTCTTGGTATGAGTACTTTAAAAAAATCCCATGCTTTAAGTTAGATATGACATGAAGGAGAAATGGTTGGCATCTGTGAAAAATCTTTGGATTTTTATCTTTGGAGACAGGGAGAGCCTGAACAAGGGTGGGAGTTCTCTTGGGGAAATTGGAAGCTCACAGATTAACCAGACTGACTCCCACGGTTCTGAAAAAATGAGATGAGGGTGGCAAAGAGTCTCTAGATTTTAAGGGATAAATAAGATGGAATGAATAAGACAGCTTGAGGGACAAAAGGAATAGATTCAATAGTCAAGGAAGAGTATACCAAAGGAACAGGAAACAAAAATTTCTCTTTTAAAGAATGATGGTGGGGGGTGGTGGGTGTATTTGATTTAAAGTGTGTGCTTATTCCAAGAGGTATGGTTGTACTATGGTCTTTATTGGAGTTGGGAAAAAGACTTTCTTGGCCCTTTGGAGAATAACTAGGCACACATTCTTCAACAGGCTCTAGATGTTCTGAAAGATACTTGTCTTATATATATATATACCGATTTTTTTCTGTTTCTCTGAGAAGGATATGTGCATGCTGAAACTTATGTCAATAAAACACTGACCTTTCAGAGCTTAAATAAGAATGAGGCAGAGAAAACTCAGTTCTTTACGACGGTGTTGTCATGTCTTCATTATAGTAAAATTGTGTCTGTGAGATGTTGAGTAGATATAATACAGAAAATCTGGGCAAGTTACTATTTTCAGTAAAGGTTTATATATTCAGGTTTACTTTGATTTTACCATTGTTTTTACAGAATAGACTTTGAATGATTGCCTAACGTGTATAGTCAGGTTTTCAGAAACATGCTTGAGTAGACTGAGTGCTTAAAATAATTCTTCATTAGTTGCAGCAGGCAATATGTCTGACATATGATGTCAGACAATTATAAAAATTAATTTTTAAAGAATAAATCAAAATCCTAATTAAAACATTATAGGATGAATCTATTTGCATACAAAAAACAGGGAAGAGGCTTTACCCAAATGGTTCAATAATCAGTGAAAACCCCTCCCCAGTGTATTTCCTGCCCCCCTATACCTGATATTATCCAGCATATGAGGAAAAAAGATTTTTACAATACCTTATGTGGTATTTGACCTTCCTAATAGCAGTTACATCTGAGTGCATTCCAGTGAATAGGACAGTTATGGGGAAAGAATTTAGTCTGGCCAGAGTAGGATATACCATAGCCAAAAAGCTCAGTGGATTATAAGATATTTCTTCTCACTGGCTTGCAGTTTGTATAATTTATTTTCTGGCATTATAAATTTTGCATTCCCTACTTCATTGGAGTCCAGCTTTGGTGGGTGCCATTCCAGAGTCTTTTCATCCTGATGATTAGAAAGCTTGATAGGAATTAAGGAGGGTTGGGACCACACTTCCTAGGGTAGTACTTTAACCCCTCTGTAAAGGGTCCTGTGTAAAGATGCACAGCATCAATTAGATGCTTTCCTGGATTTGGCTTTCTGAGTGTTTAGTAGGTAGCAGGAGCTACTGCAGAGCCCCAAGCTACCATGGTCTTGCTGGCTGCAGTGTGCTAAGCCAGCAGTAGAGATGTCCAGACAACACAGACATGAGATGTTGTTTTGCACTGAAAGCTGCTGGTCAGTTGTGATCCCAGTAAAAAAGGCCCTCGGACTCTATAAGGCATCATTCACAATGCTGTTTGTTGGAGGTAACAGTGTAAGAATCATCTCTTCAAATGCTGGGAACCCCAACACTACCTCCAACACATGTGCAGTGTGCTGGTCAGACAGAAACTGTGGAAGTGATTCTTACTTTTGGCCGTAACCCCCCCCCCCCCAAAATAAAAACCCATGTTCTTGGGAAACTTTTCTGCACTTTCAGGTAAAGACAAGGCCATGCAAATGGTACAATTGCTGGTACACACAACCCTGAAGACCACACTGGGCAGGCAGCAGAGCACTGGCCTGGGCCTCTGCAAATGAAATGTGTGGGTCACAGACTCCTCATGTGCCAGGGTCTTCAGTCGGGATTGATACAGATGTAAAATTCAAATGAAGTCCGGTAAATGAGATTTTTTTTAGGTGCTGCTCAACTCAATGAAAATTAGTGGTTAGTTTTTAAAGTAATTTTTAATGTTTATATATACAACACCATTATTATAGAAATTACATGGAAATAATAGATATAAATTACTTAGAAATATGGTAGGTGATACGTATTAATTATTCCTAGTTTGAGGAAGGTAAATTTTATTAGTAACACAAATTGATTGCATACAAACCTTACCAATATGTTTCTGGCAGATACCAAATAACAAGGGAATTTAGCAGCTAGCATGTAATTCTGCGTTTGTGGTGTAAACAGTTTTTCTTTTCTTTCAAGTTTAATATGCTTAGAGACAGATTTTCCTTGCTTACTTCAAACTGATAACACAGAAGCTGAAAATAAATAATTAGGTCCAGGAGGCAGTCTCTGTCACTTAGATGTTTGGGATTTATATTTTGCATGTAATTAGTTGCACTGTGGGCAGTGTAATCCAGTGAATGTACTGTGAGATCTGGGCATTTTTTTCAGCTTTACCATGGCAGTTTTACAGTCTTAAGTTGCTACATTTTAGTGTGTAAATGGTACTACTAGGCATGCACTAAAAGTGCAACATAAATGGTAAGTGCTTCTTCCGAGTGATAGTGTAATAAGAGGACATTGAGTCTCAATCTTTAATCATACTGAGTAAGAATTTCTGTCATCTTAGGAAATTCTTTCTCCATCTACCTTTCTTTCTCTGTTCAATGTTTCAACTATTTATTCTTATGAAAACGTTATTTTTTGTGAACTGTTCCCTATATTTTTAATGTTTTAATCAATTTGTTGGAGTTAATAATCCTTTGAGAGCTTTGTCTAGATATTTGGTTTTACCCTCTTGAAACAAAAAAACAGTGATCTTCCCAATAATTACAAAAGGTGGAGAAAACCCAACAACAGGAATGATTATTGTTTTGGCATCAAAATTTTGCTATGTATTTTACTATGGTTCAAAAGTCATATATCTATCAGGCTGGCTTGCTGAAGTTTGGTCCTTATACTTTTCTGG
The DNA here is from genome assembly GCA_013399855.1 of Oxyruncus cristatus. NCBI lineage: Eukaryota > Metazoa > Chordata > Aves > Passeriformes > Cotingidae > Oxyruncus > Oxyruncus cristatus. The sequence continues at coordinate 328,018 of VXAY01006172.1, forward strand.
TCAAAGGTACTAGAGCTGGAGGCTTACAGCTGTGTATAACATTAGAAAATATAACAGATTAGCAGAGTAATTTGCAAAATACATCCTCTAAATGTAAAAAACCCTTGATGGATAGTGTTAGATCATTTTGCTCACGGGGTGCTTTCTTCTAGCAGTGTTGACTATTCCTTCAAATATAGCTTAAAATCCACATGTGACTCCTGTTTTGTCATCCATTTAAACTAATGGTTGATTTTAGTTGGGCAGGGCACGTCTCCAGGATGGAGGACTGCCGCCTCCCCAGGATTGTGCTCTATGGCAAACTCGCCACTGGCTGCTGCAAGAGAGGAGCCCCGAAGAGGAGATACAAGGACTCCCTGAAACAACATCTCAGCCTTGGCCATATTGATCATCACCATTGGTCTACTCTGGCCTCCAGTCGGGAGGCCTGGAGATGCACCATCTATAATGCTGCTGCCTCTTTTGAGAACACACGCAGAATCATTTCTGAGGAGAAAAGACTACGCAGAAAGAACCGAGTCTCGCCAGTACCACCCAAGGAGACTTTCTGCTGTACCTTTTGCAACTGGACTTGTCTATCTTGCATTGGCCTTTTTAGCCATCAACATGCTTGTAGCAAGCGTGGGTAGAGTCCTTCTCTAATCTTCATTTGTGAAGCCTAGCCATGATGATGATTTTAGTAGAGAAGGCATAAACTTGGAATCATAACAAAATGGAATTTTCTGTATCTTCACAAATTTTACATTATAAGCATGTGGGATTGTGGTAGTAAATGGTAGTAGGAAGACTGATGAACAGCAATGTTCAATTAAACACAAACAGTTTTCCAGTGTGGCACAGGTGGAAAAAACCTCTTTGTGAGGACTGTTGGTAAATCAGGAGGAAACAGTAGAGCACTGCCAGTGGAATTGAACTAAGGTGGACCGTGAAGATATTTGGGAGCACTTGAGCCTTGCTGAGGCCTTGTTATGGTTTATGTTCATGTGTTTTTTTTCTTGAAGTGAAAGTTATACTGAAGTATACTGAGACTGTACATATATAAACAGATTATGTAGAGCCTTACGGATGAAATAATAGGAGAAACTATACTCCACAATTAAAGCTATTGCTACTACCCTGTTGGATGTTTTGTTCCACCTCAAGGTTATTGCATTATTGCAATATTGAGAGCATACTTAAGGCAGTGATTTCATAGCACAAATTGTCATCTGAAAAGAATAGTTATCACAATATTTTGAGCCTAAATTGGAGGTAATGTTACTACTTTCATGGTATTTTTTTCTACAATTTTGTTTTAATTCAGTGTCTTTTAATACCTACAAATCTAGGTGTCCAGGAGCCTCCTCTTTCTGGCATCTACTGCAGATATATCTTTTTCCTCTTCCTTGCTCCAATTTTTTTCTACTTTCTTTTTTTCTGCCACATTTACCTCATCTTTTGAGTTTTTTATGCTTTTCCTGTACATACTACATTATTCATTACTCAGGAGATCATTATGTCTATTCTCTGGAGCTCTTTAGCTTTCTGGCAGGGTATTTTTTAATCTGAAAATACCAAATCACTAAAATTTCAGAATTATTTGTAGTTGTCAGAATGTTCTATTCAAATTTTTTCTATATGGAACATATGTAAATATTTCTGGTTCACTTAGGAAGTACAAATCACTTTAAATTTCTAAAACTAAAGGAGGAAATTGCAAAGGTAGTATTTTGAAATTAAGCTAAATGAAAGTCTCACTTGAATTATGGTTTTCCACTCTTCATATTTTTTGACTTTAAATGATTTTGTATTGTGCATATTGATAGCATGACCATTTCAAAACTCAAACCCCACAAAACCAAGTGACTTGAAAATTGAATAGTTTTCTAAACTCTACTGGAAAGTTTTTATACTTTGCATTGAGATTATAAATTGCCAAATATTCTACAAAATGGAAATGTTAAAATTTGCAATTTGTGTTAATTATATTTTTCAAGCTGTTATTTAGAGATATTTTATATTCATTACAGATACATGAACCATGTAACAAATAATTTCTTGCATCAGAAGGATGTCTGAATCCTTCTTCTCAATTCACTATTCTCAGTATAGCTTTCCCTTCACAGCTAAATTCTAAAGGGAATCCAGATGTTTATTTAAATATTCATAACACAACTGCTGTTAGAGCTGGGAGGATCATAGATACCCGTGTTCATTTCACACTACATTCATCTTGTAGTTAAAAATGTCCTATTCATTGCAGTGCTAGCAGATGAGCTCTTTCATAGGAAAAGGCATTTTTCCCCCCTCTACAAGTAAGGCTTTATGAAAAAGAGGCAGTAGAGCTGTCTCAGAAAATGTAATGTATTGAGTATTGACCCCAGCTCCACAGAAGAAGCTTTGTATACCGTATTTAAATATTGTATTCTTAAAGACTTCTGAATTTATTTACACTTGCCTTACCACTGGACATATCTAGAAAGGCCATAAAACATTTCAAGGAACCATTAAGATGGAGCAGAATTACACATTTGAGATTGGGATTTTATTTCATTGTTTGTGGAAAAAGACAGTTTACTATCTTGCCTGACAATCATTGAAGCGAGGGGAAAAACAATGAGACCTGCCAAATCTATATCAATTTGTAAACCATCAGAAAATGACTATTTGATGCTTGCTTCCCTAAAAATTATGATCAAAATAACAAATTTTAATTACTTTATAAAAGTTATGAAATCCCAATTTGTGTTAAATGTTTGTATCGGGCCTACTGTATCCCTTCAGATATTTTCCCATGAGTGTAAATGGTTATGGAGGTAGAAAGTGGTGTATTGGACATATATTAATTCTGGAGTAGAAGGGAATGTGTGGAGTGAAAGGAAGTTTGTGCAGAGGAGCGTGAAAGCCACCAGACAGGGAATGTGGGGTATGTGTATAGAAAGTCATGGGAAGATGCAAGCAGCAGTGGGAATGTGCAAGGTGAAAGGGAGAAGAGGAATGTGCTTTCTAGCTATTCTGAGGAAATAAAGCATCTGTAAAGCTTTACAAACTGGTAATACATGCTTCTGCTTTTCTTCTTATTACTAAAAATTACTCAAAGTCCCACTCTTTCCTTAGAAGTTTTAAGGGAAAAGCAAAAGTAGGGAGGTATGATTGATAATGCAAAAATATATAATAACTTATGATCAGCAAAGATGATGTAGATTATTCTGTCAAATTACTAAGGTCTTGTGACCACTCTATTCTTCACTTATTTAAGGGTGTATGCTACACATTTCACAATAGATTTAAGTAAACTATGTATTTAAGAATCTAAAATGGAAATTTTTAGCAAATGAGGGCAGGAGCATTATAGGTCAAAGCAACAAGCAGAGTTAGCACAGTCTTTATGGGACTGTTGGACCATCCTCCATGGAAGATTAGGTACAAATGGTCCTTTTTTCAGATGTTTTCTTTCATCCTTACTCATGCATTCCTTTTCCAATATGGTATCTATCTAGGTATCACTGTTGGCAGTTGTGACTTTTCCATCTAGATTCAGATGATGAGGAATGATGATAAAACATATTTGCGCTCTAAGCTCATAGCAGTGGCTTTTTATAAACATTGTAATAATGCATTTTATAAGTTGTTTTCTCTGTGTCCAGCTTTTTTTTTGGAAGACAAGTGATTCTTGTAGGCAACCATTATTGTCTGAAAAAGCTAGACAGATATTTGAAAAGACTGTTTTTTTCATTCCTTTCAAACCATTGGTAAAGTATTTGAATGTAAATTGAGTTTGCCAGAGTGAATGATGCACACAGGAAGAGTACCTACGAGGGGACAGGAATGAAGGCTTTCAATGCCATGTCAGGAATAGGATTTGTGGGCATGAAAGCAGTTTGGTCCCTTCGTGTTACCCCATCAGAGCACTGGCTCTTGGGACAAAGCACACTCGGAAAGCCGTGCAGCTCAGCAGCTGCAGTGCTGCATATTGCATGATTTGAAGCTTACTTTCTTGTTTCCTGCAGTGAACAATGATAATGGGAAGTATGGTCAGTAGGGATAAATTTTAAATCAGTCTTTGGGCTTCCTGCCATGTTTCCCTGTGCTTGGGCCACCTTATTTATAAACCCAGGGGAGTTTAGTAATTATTAGAAGAAAGTGTAATTAATTTATAGAGTTCTAGTTATTTTGCTGCGTACTGTCATTGGAAGTACAATGAAGCCTTTAAGTAACATCCAGTCACTGTATAAAGCTGTCTTGTGGCTGCTAAACTTTCACATTATGCTGAAGTTGGATATAAACACTCCTTTTATAACTTGCATGTCACTGAAGTACGCAGATGTCTTGGCTCTGAAAGCACGTTTATGAAACGAGTGCAGTACTGGAGTTATGCCAGGATTGAAACTCGGTAGTTTGAGGAGGAGTCCTAATACCTCTCAGGATGGGAGGTCAGCTGAATAAGTGGACCTCCCTTGTTCTGGAAGCAGAATACTAGTCCTGAGAGAGTGTGCTCTATGCATATTAGCTGCGTTATGCCACAGTTCACTTCTGAAAAATCTGTGTTACAGCACTACTTTGGTCCTTGTTGAGAAGGGCCAATTCTGTTTAGTGTAGGCGGTATGCCCTGTTAAACAGTATAATTAGAAGGAAAAAAACCCAGGAAAATAGTATTCATTTGTGACCTAATTTCACAATAATTTTGTGAGAAGTGTGTGGATTCCTCATGCTAATTTTATATAGCTGATACATGGATGTGTGTTTGTATCGTGTGTAGTATGTTATATTGTGTTATGTATAGTGTCTGCAAATACGTATTTGTGTGCATATATTCATTTGTACGTAAAACACAGAGTTTATAAAGGTGACTGTAGAATACCTCTAGCAGCATGAATTCTGTTTGATTTCTAGAATGTTTCAGATGTTTTACATGTGAATGCGTTTTACATGTGAAGTGTTCATAATAAAACAGGTGGGACAGCCTTGTCTCCATGGCTGGATTGAGCCATGGCTATACATCATCCAAGTATTACACTTTCTTTTGTTTAGACCTAATATATTATATAGTTTGACAGAAATGGGGTGGAACAGAGTTCTTCTTTGGATAATTTACATTGTAGTTTTGATCTGTCACTTGAGACTGAGGTGTGAGATTTTATTCTAGCTAGTTAGCACAAGAGGAATTGATGGCAGAGTTGAGCCAGGAGTTGAAGCACTTGTTTCTCAACACTCAGCCACTTTCTTCCTCTAGTGATAATGGTGAAATGTGAGCTAAAATTAAAATTGCAATCATATATATTTTACATTTCAACATTTTATCTATTTGGTAAGATCCTTGGCTCTGTGACAATACTGTTTCAATATCAAATATGAAGCTATGAGAGTTCTGCTTTTGGTAGGGTTTGTCTACACATTTGTTACAGGTATGCATTATTACATTTATATGGTTAATTCTGGCTGTGCTGCAATTCTGAACTTGTGGTGTGAAATGCTGTGCCTAAGCTCACTGGGTAAACACAGTGCTAAAAGCACCTCAGTAAAATTTCTGGGCTAGAGCTGAACTGCACCTGACCAACCTGTTCATGTAGTGGCTGGAGAATCCTGTGCCATCTGTACTTACCTTCTTAGATTTGGTTTTGTTAGATCCTTCTAGGAGAATATAGAAATACTAGTTACTCCTGAGATGCCTATGTAGGGCCATGCTTGAGTGCCCCTGAGAGCAGATAAATTGGGACCAGCTTCAGGGTTCCTGTGGCTGCAGTCAACAGAATATAAGTGGCTCGGTTCACTTCTGCTGAAAGGCAGCATAATGCACCAATTGCACCAAGCTCAACCACGTTGGAGAACGTGACCTCTCATTTCTTCTGCGTTGTTCCAAGGTATTAGTGCTATCTTTCAAATCTATAATGTAGTAAGTGACTTACAAAAATTCTTCTGTTCGAATGTACAGATCTTGTATAGTTAGATACTCAAGCTTATAGATGATGAGATGATGTGTAAAATTACTTTTAAAGAAGACTTGGTTTTCATGGAAAAAGTTATTGTTGGCTTTTTTGATTTTCTATGTTTTTTGAAAAAAATAGTTAAGGCATTAGTGGTAGTTTCTAGCAAAGACTAAGGTAAAATGTTTTGTTTTAAACTGTTTCTGAGCGATGTCCAGGAATTTCAGGAATACCTAGTGTAATCCTTGGGAACATAGAGAAAAATTGTTATATCTCCTGGCTACTGTAATACACTGCAGTTAACTGTACAAGTAGAAGATTTAGTTGTGTCCCTCCCAGCTCATTAATCTAAAATGCAAATATGTGTTCCACCTTATATGTGTTCCATCATATCTTTTCAAACTTACTCATTTTGAGTCATAAGAGTCGAGATTATCTGACTCTGACAAAGCTGTGAATTGCAAATTCAAAGCAATTGAACAGGTTTCTAGAGTGATGGGATAATCCCAGCTGCCTGTGTAACTCTGATGGATTGATTAAGTCAGTTTTCCAGGTAAACTGGTAATTGGCCCTTCTTATGAAATAAGATGACTCTCTACTTAATAAGTAGTAAAAGTCTTGTTTATTACAGTATTTTGATATAGTTTTCATAAATGTATTTATTCTCCTTACCTTTTCAAAAAGACTATGTAAATACTGTTCAAAACACACTGTAATATGAATTAATCCTAATTAGATAGATGATTTATTTTATCAAGTTCCTGGCAATAGTTTTCTCAGGTTTAAAATGTGGGGCTTTTTTAGTTTATATTTTAATTAATAAATTAAAAATCTGAATGTAAATATTGGGCATAAACTATAAGGTCAATGCGGTGTCTTCATAGTCAAAAAAACTGAATGTGCAATTATTAGACCTGTCTGGCATAAAACTTGAGAAAAGCATTAGCTGGCACATTTATATCTTGCCTCTTAATATTCAGCACCAGAGAAAGGACGTGTCTAGCCTGTTTGGGGAATTATGGGGAAGTCTCTACCTCCTGTTTGGCTTCAAAGTGAATTTTATTTCACTCAGAATCACCCAGGAACAGCTGTTTTTGGGATGGAGTATTAGGGCATGTTATAGACCCTGTGACCATACTGCCTCTAAAAAGAGACTCCAGCGTTCCCTCAAAAAGAACAGGTGGGGACAACATGCCAGCACGTCCCAGATGTCCACTAGAGCACGTTTAGATCTTGGTGTCTGTGACTACTTGCAGGCTTCGTGTGCTGTGGAGCGTTGTGTGGGGCAGGGCAGCGGGTGCAAAGCAGAGCCTGCCGTGCTCCCTGGGATGGCAAAGACAGGTTGGGCAGACTAGTAGGGAACCCTGCAGGCACAGAGCTGGCTTTGCTGCTTTGAAGTCTTTGATACTCGAGGAAGCAATGTAGGAAGTGAAGCCCATTTTGGGTTAGATGATATGCATTTACTGCATGTTTTCAGAAAGCAACATCTGCCTAGTAACCAGGATGTGGTCCACTACAACTAAAATGGTGTGTATTTATAATGTTCCATCAGTCTTTCTTGTGTTATTTCTAACCATAGTTATCTACAGTTCTACAGCACAGTCAAAGAAGACATGACTGATTGCAATAATAAAAATAATGAGAATGTACGGTAATAAATGGCAGATGGGTGAATGTTTTGTATGTGAAAAGTACCAGTCTTTACACTTTCAAATTTTACATAATTTACTGTAGGTTCCTAGGCCTTATTTAGGTATCTGAAATAACAATGAACTTTAGGGTGTTTAGAGTGTTCATGTTGTCCAAAATTATTGGAAAAGATTTGGTGCATTTGAATAACAATCTACAGTACTTAGGCAGCTTACATATTATTGAATTAAGTTTCTGATGTTGCACGTAGTTCTTACTGATTTTCAAAGGAGTAGAAACATCATTTTACTTTTTTATTATTTGTTAGAGTTGGTTAATTTTCAGCAAAACCTACAAAGTATAAGTATCTGCACACTTGAATTTGGCAAAAATGGTGTTGATGACAAAAAGCTTTTTTTAGTCCTTTGAGTAATTTTCAGAGTAGAATGTTTTTTCCACTGTGTGGTGACATGCTTGTTTATATTGTGGTATTTAGGAAGGCTACTCTGTAAGTTTGTATGACATCATCAGTGAATAAATGAGAAGTGCTGTACAATTTGTGGGTTAATAATTTGGTTCATTCATTCGTAGTTTTTGCGGGCGTGTTTGTGTTAACTAAGCTAGTGGCACCATTTTTTGAGGTGGAAAATCTGAAAGCAGTTTCTGGTTCTTTCCCTGTTTTCAGGCACTGTTTTAAACACCTTAGATAAGTAGTCAAATTGAAGGTTGCAATTAATTGTCCAGAACATGGGAATGGAATGCTGGTCTGGCATAACCCAAGTGAGTTGTACTGAATTTGGCATGGAGCATAAAAGAAGGTGAAGTCACGTTTAATGATACGTCCCAATTCGTAAACAGGTGTTTGCCCAAGGGACATACACCAGTCTTACTTTGCAAGATTATGGCAGAGTGATTCACGGAATATGTGAACATTTCTAACCCTTCCCTCCCCCAAAATATATTATGTCAATCCTTTTAGCAATTCATGTTCAATGAGGTATTGCTTGCAGCAGTGAAAGAGATTGGATTCCAGAAATTGTGGCACTCTTTTTACCTATTAACCCATCTAATGAATGGTGTTTTAAAATTTGATTGGCAGCTTCTTTTCCCATCCTAATTAAATTGCTTCTTCACCCCAGTGTCTTTGAAGGACAGAGCCTTTGTTAAAGATGTCAAGTTAGTCTTTTATTGTTTGTTTCCATGGGGAGCAGAGCTTGTTGACAAGTTGAGATAAAGGTGTGGAATCAAGAATATACTTGTTAAAATACTCATTTAAAAGGTCTTAATAGTACTAACTAGGACGAAGAGGAAAATGTGCCCAGTGACATTATTCTTCTCCACCTGATATACAAAGAGCTGGTAAAATTTGCACTATTTCAAGTTCTTTAGTTAAGATAAAGATTGAAAAGAAGGTAATAAGTCTTGTTCTGAAAGCATGAAGGCAGTTAAATGTGTAGAGAAAATAATTCACTCAAAAAGTTTTCTGTTTCTTTGGCAGAATCGTTGCTTAATTTCCACTGATGGGAAAACATTGTCAAATCAACACTAGAAAAATCATATAGCTATTAAGAGGGAAAAAATATTGATGGGGAAAGCAGTTGATAAAGAACCTGCTTATTAAAATATTTGGTTTTAAATTAAGGGGGGATTAGAAGCAGATTATTTTAAGGTCAGCATTTGTGAGTTATTAGGCTAAATCTCCTGCAATTTGCATTTTAATATGCACCAGTAGGAATTGCTTTCTTGAAACATTTTAGGGCTTTATTTGCATGTACATTTGACTTCAGAGTGCACAATATACTGTTTGAAGTTCACTGACATTTGTCACGTGGGTGTATTCCTGTTCATTAGAACCAGGTGGCTGTAAAGTTTGTCAGTTTGAGGCAGAATTTTCCCTGGCTTGAAGAAGACACAGAAACCCAATTAGAAACAATAAAGGTCACCTTATGCTGTGAGGAATGTGTTTGCCATTCACATTAACTTTGTGGGCGTGGAGGACTGTTGCTTTTAAAGTTGCCCTTTATGATCACAACCTCTTTCAAGGACTTGTACAGATTCCGACCTGTTTACAAAACAGTTCTTTGCTGGACACTTAAATAACCTATTGAAGAGTTGTACTTTGGTATATAGCCTATAGTGATGTACAGTCTGTGCTTTAAACTTAGGATATGTTTTATGTTTGCATTTTAAATTAACTAATTCTTTGTTTGCCATCGTGTTTTAATTAAGCTTGCATGCAGAATTTTTGATAAGTTGATACCACTCAGGGTAATGAAGTAATAAAACTGCCTTTAAGTCTTGGTGCTATACTATATGATGAAAATCAAAGTGCTATACTATATGATGAAAAGCAAAATCAAAGCATAACTTTTATTAACAGAAGTCTGAGTTAAGACTTAGAAAATCAAAGTAAAAATTATCCAAATTAATTATTCAAATTAAAGACCATTCAAGTAATGCATTCTAAAGCAATTGTAAATTGTGTTGGAATGAGAAAAAATTTAGGCTACCATGTTCTAGCATTGATATGAGAAACATGGTAAGAGTTTGCTAATCTTACTTTTACTATTAGTTCTTGAATGAAAACAAAATATTACATAAAAACATTAGAGAGCCCCATTTATTTTTAAAACTGGGCATTTTCACATTAAAATAATTTCATGGACTGCCAAGCAGGCAGAGTAAGATTGGAAATAAAGTGGTGAATATGTAATGAGAACATATACTTTTCTTTCTACCCACATAGTATATGGTACCATGGTTTAATATATTAGCCTTTCAGTTACAGGGATCTTATTCAAGTAATATGTGGAATATATTTGTTTTGACAAGTATATTGGTACCTATTGGTACATCATCAATTATTTGAACGTCAGTAAAGGTTGTTGTGCTGGAATATAGGGAAAAGCTCTTTACTTGTTTGATTCCTAAAAATTAATAGGAACAAGACGAGACACAGAAGTCTCATGTTCTGCCTGACAATTACTCAAATTAAATGCTAATTGCTTTCTTGTGAGAATAGTTTGCAGCAGTGAAGATGTGTCCCTAAAAATATCCTCTCTATACTATATATAGAATGTATGCGTTCTCCATATATGGAGAAAATATACAAATTCTCTCTCTCTCAAAATACCCTATTCTATAAATATTCTGTCCTGTAATCTCCCTAGCTGTGGAGAATAAAACCCATGAATCTTCACTGGTTGAATCCTGCAAATCTTAACTCCCTTGAGAAATTCTGAGTACGACTGGTGTCCCAGCTGATCTAGAGGGCCACGCAATATAAACCAAATCTGACCCTTCCTGGGAAGCGAACACCTTTTGAGCGATGCTGTACTACCATGGAACACAACTACCCCTGTGCTTCCAGTTTACATAAAGCTTTTGTGGTGTAATCAGAAGTTTGAATAATGTAAAATACAGTGAAAAATTGAATTACGATCACCCAAGACCTTATTTGATGGTATAATTATCTTGTAACAAATTGACAAGCACATCGGTTGCAGTTTTGTAGTCGCAGATGCCACCGATGCTTTCAAACACTTTTCACAATGCATTTACATGCTGAAAAATCTGCATACACACTGAGATACTTTTCTCATCGTACGAAATTTAAGAACACACTGCTACTAATATATACAGTTTCTGTGTTTACAGACTGAACTCTCTAAAAAATGAATTGTAAATTACTTTATTGGGTTAACTTAAAGCAAATGAGCTGATACTTTGCTTACTGAACTTGTGACATAATATGTTTTTGAAGCATAAAGAATGGAAGGATATAGAAGTTCTGTTGTTGTAGTTACATTTGTGTCACAGATTAAGGAAAAGCTCTAAGAATACATTTAGTGCAGGTGTGAGTTTTCTTTGGTGCAGAGGTATTTGTGTGTCTTGTAGAAGTATCGGTCAGGTTGAGAACAGAAGATAGGGTTAAAAGACTGCAGCACAATGGGGGGAAAAACCTGCTTGATCCCCTGCCTACTTAAGTTAATTAGTAGCATATTTTTCCTCAAGCTTTCTTCTGATCAGTTTTGAAATGCCTGTAAATGGGTCAGTATGAGGGAGCCATTCTGCAAACAAGGATGTTAGAATATTATTTTGCATTTAAATCTTTCAGAATCTGAAAAGTTTCAATTACCTGAGACTGGTACATTCATATTGGATACTTTTTGCCACTAGAAGTGTTACTTTATTGGTTCTTTTTCTGTCAGCTCTGATGTGACAGAGTAACTTCAAGAAACAGAAATGTAGAATATATATTTGTCATTGATCTAAAGGGAAAAGTTTTGTTCCAATCTAGTGATGTGATAGTTTCCAGCAGTCACTAAGGAGATATTAAATATTACTGTAAACCTTTTAAAATCCACAGCGATAGTTCAGCTCCTATCTAAGAATGTTAAAAGTTTGGACAAGTAAGGTCAATAAGAAGCAACAGAGGAGGGCAGTTCCAGAGAACTGGGTAAAGTTGGTATTCAAATGAATTAAAGGAAGATGAGATAAGTCTAAGGATATTGGTCTGACATTAGTCATGGGTAAAATAATGGAATGACTGAAATGAAATTTTGTTAGAAAGTTATGTAGGAGTACAATATAATCAATAATACTTGATACAACTCTGTGGAAAGATATGAGATTTTATTTCTCTTCCTTTATTATATGTTTAGTTTAAACTATTAAAAAAATTACTCCTTATTGATTATATGCTTTTGAATTTTATTTTACAGTGGTTAAGGAAAATGCTGTAAGTTAGGATTGTTGTTATTCTGTATAGTTTTATTTTGACTGTTATGGATATAATTTTGCAAAATCATCACGAAAGGAGTACCTGAAGATAAAGGAGAGGGACCAAAAACTATGCTGCTTTTCAGAGACCTGTAGATGGATTACAGGTTCAAATAAAACCTTTTTTAGAATCTGTATGTCAGCTGTGAAACATCACCATCAAAGCTGAAAGAAAATAATATCCTGGTGCCCTGTCATACATAAGATATGCTCCTAACTCATCCACCAGTTACATCAAGTGACCAAAACAAAAATCCTTTGTGATATTTTCATAGATTGATAGTAAGGAAATAAATTGAGAAACACCCCGTTGAAACATACTGAAAATTGGAAGACATTTGAAAAGAAACCAAGTGATTATGGAGGGCTAGCACTGTTAAATGGAGCAACAGGGGAATTGAGAGAGGCACTGGCTGATATCACATGGAGAAAAACAGATAAGAGGAGCACTCACTAGAGGAGACTAAATGAAAGAGGGCAGTTTCCAATTAGCAGGGATAATTACTGACAGAAGTACCCCCTTGCCATTTTGAAAGGGATTTTGTCCATCAGTACTCTGATAATAACTCCTGATAATGGTAGTGATCTTTGAATGTTGAAGATGCTAAATATTAACTTTGGGGGAAAGATTTGTTTTCATTTAATACAGAGCTACTTTTTATCAAGTGAATTATTGCATCAGGGTAACCCTTTGCTTCAGTTTCAGTTTTTCTGTTTCTGTGAACAGTGGTATGAGTGATAGCAGCTGCTAGCATCCACACCCAGAAAACTGCTATTTAAGAATAGAATTATATATTAAGAATTATGCCTATTTAGTATATTAGTATATAATTATATATTAAGAATTAGGATTATCTAATAGAGGAAGTGTATTTTTCTAGCTTTTTTATTTTCTGTATTTGATTTTTTCCCTCAGGTAAAATCTTGGGTTGAAGTCAGTCACAAACCTTACTTTAACTTAAGGAAAATATCTGGCTTCATTAAAGTGGAGTCAATTTTATTTTTTATAACTGGACAATATTTTATTTTTAAACGGGATTACTATAGAACAACTGTGGAGTAAAAATCTATGTTTTTACACTTGTTGGCAAAAAACCCAAAACAACCAAGACTAGGAATTTTGACCTACATATACTGTATTTAAGAAAATTATTTCAGTTAAAGTGCTTAGATCATACTAGAAAAGATGACTGCAGGACACAATGATGTTTTTTCCCCCAACTAAAGTTAACCACATCAGTAAGACTTTCTGAAGAAAAAACTTTCTAAGAAATACTTTAGCCTTTTTGTGTATAACTTGGCATGTAAGCACTGTGACACTCAGTTACCAGAGGCATGTGAGGTGTATCCTATACTGAAATTTTTATAGTATGGATGTATATTGTAGTTGAGTCTACAATGTATAGGATTCTGCTTCAAATCATTCGTGCTGTGTGAATCCAGTCCACTGTTGTCTGTGATAAAACTTCAAGCAAATAACCATTGTTACAGTGTTCCAAAATCACTTGCCTCCATCACAAAATATAGTTTACCTATAGCTTTTTTTAGTAATAGGAAAACATCTTATCTGTAGCACAGAAAATGTAAAAAAAAAATGGAGCCACAAGTAAAGGATAGTTGTTTGATTTGGGTTTATGTTTATTTTTTTTAAACTGTAGTTTATGCTTTAAATAGAAGGATCTAGTTAGTCTATAAACTTAGGTTGGAGTGGCTTGTTTCAGTGGGGAAAAAAAGTACAGTTTTCAGTTAAAGCTTTAGTTGCTTATAGCCAGAATTAATTAGCTTTTGAGCTGTAGAGATCATGAATCCAAACCCAGATATACTAGAATTTTGTTCTTAAGGGTACTAAAATCTTTGTGGTTAATTTGTTTGTGGGCCACTTTATTGGCTGCTTTTGCAGATGTAAAATATGTAAAAAACATTTACAGTAAAGGAAAGTGTTGGGAATTTGGTGTCTTTAGTATTGTGCTACTATGTGGAAGAAAAAGTTGTGGTGAATACCAGTATATAATATGCTTTGAGCCTGTTCACTTAATCCTGTTTGCCTTATTCCTGTTCTTCTTTTTTAATTTACTGTTTAATTTAATCTGTGATTTTGCTGCCATGTGATGACCTGACTCTGAGAATTCATGCCTTGACGTGTACACATCTCAAGACCCCTATTGTCCTTCCAGGGTACATTGAAGAGAAGTGGATAAAGGGAGGGAGAGAGGTTAGACTTCTGCAGTCATTTAGAGAAGACTGATTGTTCCAGTCAAACAGGAGTTGTGGAAAATAGAACCTAACAATACAGCTTTGTGCTTGATCCTAAGGAATTATTTGAGGTTCGTCTCCAATGTCCCGAACAGGAGGACTGATAAGTGGTGTGATATTGTCATTGCTCTATTCTTTTGCCTTAAGAAGGTTTAGAGGCTTAGAGTAGTGCCAAGTGACCTGACAGTCTTGGGGATAGCTTTGTTTTTTACTCTAGAGTAAAGGAATGAAAGCTGCTTTCAGGATACACACTTTTCATACAATATCCTGAGCTGGAAGGGACCCCCAAGAATTCTTTAAGTCTTTTGAAGAAGAGTAAGATTTTTTGGAAGCACATAACTTAGGGATGCAGGTTATTAAAGTATTTTTAAACTACTTCAGGTACCGTGGCTCTGTATGTTGGCAGCTCAGTCATTCTTCTGAGATGCAGAATGCTAATCAAGCAAATGATGTGCAGCAATGCTGTGAAGTGTTAATTAAAGCTTTGTCAACTAAGTATGTGGAGAGTCAAACTGATAGTTGAAGGAACTTCAGGATGTGTGCAGTTATCCTTGTGTGTGCTGTAAGAAAGAAATAGTGCCTTTAACTGGAAGACTTCCCTGTAGGAAGTAGTGGAGATAACTCCAAATGATAGTGAAATGCTGGAAATGCCCTCATGTAGAATTAACAAAGTGTGTCTGTGTAGGAAATAACCAATATGTAACTCACAAAATTAGTTACTATGTTTTTTAGATTTGTAAATATAAATAATTTAAATAAGATCCTTCAATGCTCAGTGCAGTGTTAAGTTCCAAATGCTCTGATCCAGTACTTCAGTTGTAATGAAATCTGAAAAATCATTCTCATCACATGAAGTTGACTGCTGTCTATATTTTGTTTTTGTCTTGAAGTGTTATGAACACTGTAAAAAGATGCCATTTATAAGCATATGTGTTGCAAAAAAATTACTCTTAATTTATCTCATTGGCACTTAAGGGATGATCACTAACTCATGCCTAAAAATGCTGTATTGAGAAGAGCTGATGTTGTAAAAATTAAAATTTGTAATGTCCTCCAAATTTTATAGCTGTTCTTAGGGAAGAAGGAAATTAAGATTTCCACCTCTTCTATACAGTTTAAGAGGGTCCTGATGTAGTGTTGTGAGGTGCAAGAATACATCTGTATTGGAGTACCTAAACATACAGCAACATCTTTCTTGCAGTCTGCTACATTTATTGATAATTAATTGATTGGCTCTGATGAGATTAAATTGTTCTTTGATACTATTTCTCATACGTTTAATGACAGTATTTATAGCTAACAGTTGTCTATCCATATCCCTTGAATAGGTGGGATTGCTTGGTTATGATATGTTTGGGTGAGATCCACAAAAGCAGTTTTCACCTAGGAAGTTAGATTTCCTCCGTGATCAGTGGAGACAAAGAAGGGTCTTTTGGGAGCCAAAGGCACTGAAAGTTAGATACCTCCTATGGTTAAAAAAAAAAAAAAGGTAACAGTCTCTCCATAAAATCTAAAGGAAATTAAGGGAAAATAGCAACCTCATCTTAGAATTTGTCTTAGTGGATCTCAGTCTGTTTTAAACAGCTGTGTTCTTGTATTTGCTCCAAAAGAAAGCAGGCGTGCATATCTTCCTGGTTCTTCCTGGTTTCTATGCACTGCGAGGGTAGCAGGCGTTTCTTCCTCTGATTCCTTTAACGGTAAGGTTTGCAACAGAGTTATTTCCTTTGGGAAATGATTTTTGTTTTATATATTCCCTTAGGAATTTTCCATTTAGGAAAGAACATAATGTTTGGTTCATATTGTCATTGCATGGTGAGTTTTCTTTAGTGCTTCTTCCCACAGGAATGGTGCTCAGTAATTCTCTCCAGCCTTATCATTTAACAACATGCCAGCTGCCTGCTTTCTTGTGTGATTGATGGAGCTCAGTAAGTTAGTTCTACACCCGATGTGAGGTTTTATCTCTTTTCATGTATTTTCACCATTAATTTTTGACAAGTGTCTCAGCATCACTCTTGAGGGAATTGCTTACATGGAACCTGTTGATGTGATTTGATTTCAGGTGTGCACCTTGTATGGGAATCTCAAATGCCATCCTTCTTTGTGGGCTCCTAATCAGACTCCACGGCATTTGTTTATTACAGTGGATGCAAGCACTGAAAGTGGTCCTGGAAAAGATATGAATACAAACTATTCATGAATATGAGTGAAAGTAGGCAAATGTTTTTCCTTAGGTTCCTGTCATTTTATTCATGTTGAATTCTGAATTTCATAACAAATCCTTCTTCACTCTCCACCCCGCCCCCCCAGCCCCACCCTGTCAAATGGTAAAGAAAGAGAGGGTTGCTACTCTTTTTCAGGGGATGTAACTGTATAACTTAGGTCATGTTTCTGAGCTCCACCAAGTTAAAACATCAAAGTGAATTTATTCTGATATTTGGCCAACTTATTTAGTCATCCCTCTAGATAAAATGTTTATCTGGATTTTTGGTCTGCAGTGTGGCTAGAACGTACGCTACCCAGATGTGTTTTCCTAAATTTGATGCAATAGAATAAAGCAAACGTAAATACTCCTTTGAATAGATCTTATAACCAGTAATAGTTGAAACTAAGTTAGAGCTATTAGATTTGACTGAACTGTGGCATGAACTTCAGCTGTATTACATCAGGGGAACAAATTGAGCTACTTTTTTTTTTTTTCTTTTTAAGGAAAATCTTTCCTTATCAGAAAATCTATCTCGGCCAAAATCAGTAAGCGCATTTGTTACTAATTTAGTGGGGTGTGTTTGCTTGTGGCTATATATTAGCGTTGAAAAGTGAGCTCTTTCCTGTTCTACATAATGGAGGGTACTATTTGTTAATCTAAGTATTGTGGGGTAGAGCTATCCATAAACTGCTCAGACAATGAGGAGATTTTTCTAGATTTAAACCGGGGAAAGTTACAAGGTTAGTTATCACATTTCAGACAGTGAAGCATACCTGACACTTGCTATCTCTTTCCTCTACTCCCCTGCTTCTAGCAGCCCCAGTGGGAATCTTAGTCTGGGTCAGCAGGATTTGAAAAAGAGTAAGCACATCCCATTTCCTCCATAGGCTCAGCTGTCTGTTAGAATAAAGAAATCAAGGAATGAGATGTTTGTGTGGAAGGTTGCTATCTCAGTACATTAATCATTATGCATTTGATGGTAGGGTATTTAACACTTTTTCCTTCATGGAAAGAATGGCTTTCTTCTAGTAAATAATGTTGAATTGAACTGTGAATCTTTTTGAGTGTGCCTCCAAAGCCTTTTAAAGGTGAGAAACTGTTCCCCTTGAACTCCAGGTGGCTGGAAGTATCTTGCTTTTCTGTCAGCATGCTGGGGTAATAGACAGTGAGGCCAGGTCAAAAATATCTGGCAAACTTGCCAGTTTTGAGATAAACACATCTTGTCTTTTGCTAGACTGTTGGTGCTGAACATATCGGGAGGTGTTTCATTACATCGCTTATTAGCTCTTCCATCTTTTCATTCGTTTTAAGGAAAAGAACAACAGTGTGGGATATGACTGGAGTTAGCAGTTGCCTTGCTCAAAGTGGATAAAAAGTCGTAATTCCAAATACATGGGTGAAGGACTTTTGCCTACAGTGCCAATTGTGAATTGTTTTCGGTGACATTTCTCAAAGACTAAGAGACTAGAAGCGCATCATTAAGTAACGCATTTTGAAATGAAAGTTAGAAAGCCGCATAGCTTCAACTATGTTTAGAAGAGCAGCAGGAGAACATCGTAGAATGTTATGATTAATAGTAAAGCCCCAATCCTGTAAGTATGTACGTGCATATTATATGATGGTGACTTTTGCTTTATTGGACACTAACCCATAGCCTGTGCTGAGACATGCTTACTTACACCAGAATAATCCTCTGATAACATGGGGTTTACACTCTGAAATAATTACTAGTTTTGCGGCTCATCTTATTTTGAACAGAAAATGAACCAGTTTTGGGGATGAATGGTTTCTTATTTTGGGTGGGGTTTTTTTTTGGTATTTCAGCCCAAGCTCTAGCTCTTATGTTTAACTGGCAGAATGCCTGAGTGTGGCTAGGGCAGGTGTGCACGTAAAGAAAACCTGATTGTGTGCCTGTGGGCTTTGTGCTTGTGAATTAGCAGGGTATTTCAGGTGGGAATTTTCTTAATTTATCAGTTTGAGAGACAAGAGTTAGAAGGTGCACTTCCAGGTGTGCAGAATAATGAGTATCATTGGTCATTGTCTGCAGCACAATGAATTTGGTGACCTAAAAATGTTCTCTTCATAAACACCTAAAAGTTGCTGTTGAACTCACTATAATGTTACTTCAGGTGGTTACTTTTTTGTTGTTTTCTTTCTGTAGGTGGAGTGCTTCAGGCAGGCATCTGATAAGCTCTTTGCTGCTTCATTATTAGGTTTAAGTCTGCCTGCTGTGTGACTTGGCAGTAGGATATTTTTGGTCTTTCAATTCTTGTTTTGCCCTCAGAAAATGAAATCTACATCACTGAAAATAATCATACCTGTATGGCAGTAACTGGTGGCTTAGAAGTCGATTGTCATATGAAGTAGGATGTAGTTTGTAAAGGTTTTTTGCTGGGTATTGTTGTGGAGCAGCATTAATATGGTCTGTGATGTATTTCATCTTTGGAGGAACGCAAAAGTCTGCTTTGTCTGAAATTTATTGTTGTGGCACCTTGCATGAACAATGAATTTTTACTTTCACTAAATGACTGTTTTGAAACTATCTTTTTTTTTTTTTGCTAGTAAGTCCTGTAAGACCTAGTGAACTCCATTCTCTTTGTTGAGTTCTCTTCAAAGTTTATAAACTGTGTTTTTTTGACTGAGTTTTACAAAAACTGCATTTCATCATGATGTTCCTTTGTTTTGAAATGGTTATGTCTCTTTCAGTACAAAAAAATAGAAGAAATTATGGAAAACTTGTAAGTCAAAGACAAAGTATTCAAGCAAGCAATTCATGTGTTCTGTGACCTTTGCCCTTTGGCTTGAGAAGCCCATTTTATTTCCAAATGTTCTGGCATGTGTTCTCAAGGTTTTACTAATAATAGAGAAATTCTATAATGTGTCTCAAAATAGAAAAGTAATTTTAATGAGAGATGTCGTGAAATTAGTGTTATAGTTAAGTTTGAGCTTCTAATTAGCCTGCCATCCATTTTCTTTGGTTGCTATGTTTAGAATTTGCTTCCAGAGTGTGTAATTTTAATTTAATCATTCTTAGTCTTACTTTTACTCCCAGACACTGTGTTAGTAACCACAATGTTTTTTAATCACTTAAAATTGTATGCTAGCTGAACCGGAATTGGGAGTTCTGGAAATTTCTTCAGGTGGTTCAGTATAAAGCAAAGTGCTAAAATTTCAAGTGGAATTGGCAATGACTTGGAATTTAGCTTAGAACTTCACTGTCTTGACTGGCTTGCTGATTTTTTAAAGTGTTGATACTTGTATTGTTCAAGGTGTTGGAATAGTTTCCTGGAGTGACCTTGTATTCATCTATACAGATAGAAAAATATCAATATTACGTGTTAGTTGGATTTTTTTTTTATTACCCTTTGGAAGATCTGTTTGTCAACATGTTTTTATTTTTCATTATTAAAATATAAATTTTCATTATTCAGTAAAATATAAATATGAAATTAAGCTGATCTAGGACATGTGTTTTACTGTGTACTTTCTGGGTAGCAGTAATTTGTGGATTTATTCTAGATTTCTAAAACTACACTCATCATCTGCTATCTTAACATGCTGGAAATGCTTTTTGCCCCCACTGGGTGAGTGTGACTGATGACAATGAGAGTAGAGGTCTTTGGTAGGATGAAATCCTGCCTTTACTGAATCAAGGCAGTGTTCCCACTGGAGTTAGCAAATCCTTGATTTAACCCATAGAACTTCACTGTACTTAAATGTTTGCAGAAGTACGGTCTAAAGGGTATGTCTTGATTTCTTGGCCATCTATAGATCCCATTGCACTGAAATGCAATTAAAAATTTGCAGGTTGAGGCTCCTGTTTTTTTTAAACTGTTTGTTTAGGGTCAAAGCTTATAATAACATACAAAATGTACAACTTCAACTGTTTAGAATTTGTTTCTTTGTTGTAAAATTTTTTCGGTCGTCATTACATAATGCCACATATTTGGTGATTTAAATCAAACTCTCCACCTCCCTGTCTCCATTTAGCTCATGTTTGGCTATATTTTATACACATTGCTGTCAATTCAACCACAGCTTCACAGTGAAACTCTGTCTTCAACATTCATTGACTATCACAGATTGTGACATATCTGTGTGTTATTTAGCACATCCCTTTGCTTAAATAGAACTTTTGTTTTGAAGGGGTAAGTAGAGGATTCATTGTAACTCACTGGATTCTGGGGTTTTGTGTAATCTGTAACAGATGTTACTTCAGTCGGATAAGCTACTAATTTTGTAACTCCACTTTTAAATTTGGATTTTATAACACAGAACTTGGTTCTAACTATATTGCAAAATATCATATGTATTTTGGAACATGTTTGTAGCCTTCCTTCAAGAATCTTTTTTTTTTTCTCATCTTGCTATTTCATAGTTGTACCAAATAACAAGCAGTTACTCATGCAAAACTGGTTGCAATATTTACTTGTGGACAGGCTATTGAGAGGAAGTCAAGTGTCAAGTATTTCAATAATCATCTATGTATTGTTCCTGTCAACCATATTAATTTATCTGGTGTCTCAAAAATGCTAAACCCTTAAAAAAACCCCAAATAAAACAAAACAACCACAAAAAACCAAACACACATTAAAAAAAGAGACAAATAGAGAAAAGTGTATTAGTCAAGTTAAAATAATGTTAATTGTAGTCCTTACTGCAGATGGGACACCAGAGACAAAAGGAATTCCTCATTTCCGTTCCCATGGGTTTACCCAAGGAAACTCACATAATGATGAGCAGCAGTATAAGACACTAATATATGTTTAAATAAGCAGTAAATTTGCTGTAGAGGTGAAATGATAGTTACTTTATCCCAATAAATTTTCTTACTGATATCGTTGTCACTAATTCTTAAAATGAAAGAATTAAAATAAATGATGCAGTGTGACTCTGTGGTCATAATCCACTATCATTTTGGTTTTGTGGAGGTAGGACACAGCTTTGATATGTGAGAAGTTTCAAAAGAGGATTCTGAATTTAAATAATACATGCATTTGGCTCTTGTAGAGTGTTTGCGTTGACTGTCATCATAATGTGCAACCTGTAGTATGCTAGTAGATAGACAGTACTGCTTTGTGGTAAAATCCAATTTAGAAAGATGAAGTAGAGCTGTTAGCAATAATTCTGTCATGGAAATAGCAGAAAAAAAGAAAACCACACAACTTCCCTTGAGTATTTTCTTAATCTAACTGTTCTTGTTTCCAGAGGCGCAGATTGCTATAGTAATTACTCATGATAATTTCATGTTCACCTAGTGAGGCAATAGAATTGCAGGAGGTAGCTGTGTGCATCCAGAAAAAGCATGGGTCATCATTCTGCAACGTCTTTTGTCTCTGCAGTCTTCTCTGGTCATGGTCATGTTGAGCTTCACTTGAAAGTCGAGTATTTGGTGTCTAGTGAATTGATGCTTTGTTTTCATCATGGTGGTCCTATGCCGCAGTTTTAAAAACTGTGGTTGTGATTAGCACTAGCTGTGGCACTCTCCTAAGGGTCAGATAATTGTGGCCTGAGGTACTTAATTCCAGCGTACCCACTGCAGCACTGTGGGAACGCCTCAGCTTTTGGAAGTGCTCCCTTGTGGGAGTGACATGGTTATTCTTCCTGGTGACAGAGTGTTCGATAAAGATCGCTCTCTGACATGGATATCTTTGCCCGCATTCCATAAAGCTTTAGTCACCTGTCAAAAGCTCTGTGCACAATGGTTGTTGAGTGAGATGGTCTGCACCGGGAATCAGGCTGCTAATCACTGTTTCTTTATGTTGGAAACTACTTGGAGACTTGCCTGTTTAAAAAACCGAAGTTTAACTCCAAGAAGAAGGGATATTAAGAATTTTATTAATTAAGTTGATATTGTCACTTATGTTGTCTTACCTGTTTTAAAGGTTTGCTTCGCTGGTGTCTTAGTTTTTCTACGGCTGCATGCCATAAGTGCAAGGTAAACAAAGGGGCTTGTAAGGAAAAACATATTTGACTTCAAATGCTTACGCATTCTGTGTGAATTAAGATATGAGATGGAGACTTCTTAAAAAGCACAAAAAAATTCCGTCTCATCTTGTTTTAGATTTGGTAACTGAGTTGTATTTCCTTCTCTAAAATGGGGGAGAGGGTGAGAACAGTGGTCAATGTCCTGTGGCAATAACAATGAACAAGCAGTAATTGACATTTCTCAGTTCTCTGTTTTTTCCCATTTTATATTCATTAACATCTTGCTTTATGAAGATCTAATTCTGCTTAAAAATAGTTGTAAGGGGTCAGATCAATTTACTACCTTGAAATAAATTATTCCATCAGAACGATTGCCAGAAGATACCTGGGAGCTTGATAACAATTCACCATCATTGTGTTCACTTCAGAATAATTAAGTTTTTCATCTTGTTTTTTGTATTTTAATGTTTTTTTTTTTTTCATAGAAGACTTACTCCTAAGTGCTGTGGATGAAATGGAAAGGGATTCTGTATTCTTTAAATGCCAAACTTCTGCTCTCTTCAAACTTGATTTCTGCTAAAGATAGTTACTAGGAGCTGAAACCACTACCAACTCTAAAGAAAGCTCCTTGGAACTTCTTGCTCATTTCTTGCCCTTTACTTCCTCAAAGTTTTCTTCAACTTCCTGTCCAGCTCATAAGAAAGCATTTTGTATTGTTGGAATTGTATTTGTCTTTTTTTGTATTATTAGAATAAACCTGGGAGAGTGATGGTCATTATTGCCCCAAGGAACATGTCTGCACGTACAAGAGTGGGTTATGTTGCAAGTCTTTTTCAAGAGGGATTAGCAATTTTGAAGTTGTTGTTGGATGTTAAATGCCCTAAAAATATCTTATTTAAACACTAATAATGGAGAAATCTTGATTGTTTTAAAAACTTACATGACCATTAGTTTACAGTTTTTAAATGCTTGACATCTTACAAGGTCTACTTAGCAATGAAATAAGCATGGAGAGACTTCTTTCTGCTTGAACACTTTCAGCTGAACATGAGAAATGCTCTTGGAAATTATCCTCATAATAGTGTTGAGGTGGGAAGTTTTCAAGATTATAAAAATTTTCTGGATTTCAGCTCTGCTTTTGCAACAGTGAATATGAAATTTAGTAAAAGTCTTAAACATGATCTTCATTTAGAGAAGAGTTCTCTAATTTTTTTTCTTTTTACAATATGTTTTCATTAATAACTGGCTTTTACTTTGCTGTAGGTGTGTGTGTTGGAACAGAGCATGAGTTTGTTCGGAAAACTTTTAATAAAAAATGATATAAATTAAGAGCAAGTTTTAATCAGTTATAAAAATATATATTCAACACTGTACATCCAACGCATTTCAGTATCTCCTAAATCTTTCCTGTATCAGACACTTTCCTTTCTTTCACTGCTTTTAGAAAGAAAGTTTGAAAAACTTATTTTTATGTTTCTTTCTTTAAAAGCTTTGTGATATTACAAGAAGGTGGCAGAAAAATGTAAAATATGCAATGATAGGTCTTATACAATATAGGCAGAGTATTTACTTGGTAGTTTCCAGTTGGTCTAAAATTTTTGTTGCTTGAGACTGCCAGTTGCAATTGTATCTTCCCACTTATTCTGTGAAAAAGTGAGACGAGGGAGGTTTTTTGTTTTTTTAAAATATTTTATACCTGCTTAGAAAGATGGTAAAATAGATCTTAAGCAAATTGAACAACTACTGTGAGAATTGAAAATAATATTAGGAAAAACCGTGACTGAATCTGAAAAGATTAGGATCTCAGATTGCAAAGCTTATGGATTCTTTATGTTCTTCATGTTCTTCAACTATTGTAAAATATAGTTGGAAATATTGTTCAGGTGAAAATAAAATAATTAAAAATATGAATGTCATGTTTTTAGAACTTACTCATCCTTAAATTCTGCAAGTGTTTGAATTAAGAGTCCCAAAATACTTCTAAAATTTATAGCTGATGTCCTGGGAGATTTTTAGAGTAATTTCCAGTGAGGAAAGATTTCTATTATTTTTTTCCCCCTCCTATCAAGTACTTACTGTGTAACTGTGTATTGTCAAGGTATGTTTAGTCCTTCCAGCTGCTGTGTGTATTGCTTTGGCTTTCAGCATATTTCAGATGGTGCTGTTTTGACAGTCTTTTTTCTGTCCCTGATAACAGGCATTTTAAAAATTACCATGATTGTGCATGCCTGCATTATAGTGTGGGAATTCCTATTGTATTGTCCTGGGTGTTTCAGATCTCAGAAAGCTATATCAGGTTGCTTCTTAATCTGTTAACGGAATAATTAGTAACTAGAAATGTTTTTTTTCCCCTCTTTGCTTTTTCTGCAAGTGTAAAGTAGAACTTGTATATATGCAGTTATCTAAAGGTTCAGTTGCTACATATTTGAGTGACCTACAATGCTCCCTAACACTGTACCTCACCTTTAGAAACTTAAGTCTCTCACTGGTATAATATTTGACTTCCGTTATTGTGCATGACAACTGTAGAATTTTGTGGCAAAGACAAACTTTTCTAATAGTTGTACTTTTTAGGTTTTTTTTATGAAACTGCTTTCAAAATAGCTTTGGCATTTGGTACCTTAGGTACTTTTTGGGGCCACTGTTTTACATCTATAGCCTATGAAATGCTGAGGATCTCCTTTTTTCATGGTTATAAAATGGAAAGAAAGCATATTCTAAAATGAAGGATCCATGAGGTAAAAGGCCATGTAAGTTACGTGCCTTTATGCAATTTATGTTTCTAAAGTATGGAGTAGAGTGTCAATTGAAATATAGCACAGAGTGATAGACCACCTAGGAATTTATGAATGACTCAGTCTAGAAAGTGGCCTTTGCCTTGTTAAGTGGGATTCAGGTAGTTGCCTCGCAAGTGCAACTGTATTTGCCAGTGTCTTCGGTGTAATTGATATTTTCTGAGCATGTATCCATAATAGGCTACAGGTAGCTTGCCTTTAGTCCAAAATCTAGGAATTCTGAATTGTACAATTCCATCCATGATATTATAGAAAGCATAAAATGAACCACCTCATCAGCATGGTAAATTCATTGATCTTCTCCTCAAAATTTTCAATTGCATATTCGACAGGAAAAGTGATCAGATATTTGAAGGACCCTATTAGACTGAAAAAGATTTTACTTTGCTTGTCTCATCAGAAAGATGAAGCTTGCAGGGCATGCAATCACTGGCTAAAGGGGTCAGATGCACCTTATGTAGGGCACCATGTAGTGTTGTGTTTGTTATGTGCCCATAACTCTTAAAAAGTGACTGCAGTATGGCACTTCACCTTTTGTAGAACATGAGGTGTGGAAAACATCAAGGGTTTGGTCAGAGTAGATTGAATGCCAACACAAATACATCAGGTGACGTGTCAGTGATACCGTTGCTCTCCTCTAACCAAAGTATGTCATATTGGTTTTCACTACTTGGGATTAATTTCTCAGTTCTCCTTTTCATGGTTAGCTGAGCTTTTTTGCTTGTTTGTTTTGTTGCTTGGCTCTGATTTATGTAGTGTTTGGACTCATGAGTATCCTGTGGGTTCTCCGTTTAATTTGGAAACATTACATTTTAAAATCTAAAACAAAAGCTATCAACACATTTTGTTTGAAATGTTTCATATTTATAGTTCCCTAAAATTCTGTTTTCTTTATCTTCCCAGTCACATGGGAGCTTGGAGAGAACACACACACATCTCCAATGCCAGTGTTGCAGATTAAAAATAGTTTTTCTCCACCAAATGCTAACAGCTGGTTGGCTTTCTTTCCCTGCTGAAGATGCATCATATAGTATTTTCGTTTTCCTGCTGTTGCCAAATGTTAATGGATCAGGCTCTGCAAGTTTTAAGTTGTAAATTCTGTTGCAATCCTAATTACACTTTAACAGCATTTCTGTGAGGCTTTTTACAACTCCAGTCAAGCATCTATTACTCCATCCTGCAGATAAATAAAACAGAAAGTGGTTGAGGGAGATGCTTTGTGTTGATTTAAATGCCCATCAGTGCTTCTGTAAGCCAAGTATTATTTCGGCAACATTTAGATGTTGTGGCACTCATGAGAACAGGTCTCCGAAGTTTTACTCCTCCAGGACAAACCCCTAACGTCTGTTCCTTTCCTTTTCTTGAAGTAATTCAGTGCAAATACCGTGGAAAATCTCTCATCATATTGACATTGCAGCAATTGCCTATTGAAATCACTGTCATCTTCGCTTTTCACTCAGGGATGGAAAGTGTCTAAACACTGTATTTCAAGAAAGAAGACATTTGTAGCAGTATTTTTCAAAATAGCCATTTCTGTAATGCTGTGAGTGGACATATTATATACAATGTTAAGTTATTACTGAACTGAGTAGAATATCTTATAATAGCTCTTCTGCCTTTCCCCATCTTGAAATACTCAGCAAAACTGTCTTATACCATATTAGAAGAAGTGAATCTGTTATTTTATTTTGAAAATTCTTTCATAATGTCTGGCACTTAGAGTGGTATTACCTTCATATACGTGATTCATAGTATTTACATGTTGGCCTAAAAGCTGAAGCAATTACTGCAAGACATGGAGAGACATGAGAGTTAATAAAATAACAGATGGCTGTTATGTTCCTGTGGAAATAATTATATACTGCATTTTTAATTGCTTAGAATCAATGTGTTGGCTTTGATTAATACATTAGGCTTGCTGGTTATATGGAGATTAGTGTCTTGTGTGGTATAAAACCTGAAAGTTAGTTTGTTGTCATGTATTATGTGATATGATGGAGATCAATTTCAGGAATGCCTTTAAAATATACTCTGTACAAAATCCTTTCTACACTGATTGTACTAGATAGATTAATCTGTTGCCATGTGGACTTGAAATTGGATTGGGTATGCAAAAGAAAAATCTAGATAAGTGATAACTCATTTAATACTCTGTCATTTGTGTTTATGGAAAACAGAATTCTTCAGGATCTTCTAAAGGAAAACAAGAGTGTGCCAAAGGTAATTTCAGTGTTGAGTGTTCACGGATGGTAAAATTATATTTAACAGATGTTTGTAATTTTTGCAGGTAATAGCTCTAGCAGATGCAGCAGAAGAAAATCAAGCCAACATGTTCCAGGCATTCACAAAGTTGAAAAGTGCCACCCATCTGGTGATTATGCTGATTAGTTTGTGGCAGAAGCTCAGCACTGACCAAGTTGCTATTCTGGAAGCTACGTTTTTGCCATTAGCAGAAGATACACAAGAGCTGGTAAGAATCTGTAAGAGCTGCTTGAAAAATGCTCACTCACAGAGCTTTAAGCCCTTGAATTTACATATTTTCCCCTGTACTTTATTGATGACTGTCCTTTGAAGTAATTTAAGTAGCCTTATTAAGTTCAATGTTTGGTGCAAACTACATTGATTTCACAGGAAAGTGGAAAAGTAGGAGTGGGTTATAGAATGTGTTATTAGAAGATATGGGTGATACCAGTTAAATTCTGCTTAACCTTTCCATGACAAGAGAAGTAGGAGTGTCTCACACAAATTGAGCTGATTTTACCTTCAGTCCAGTTAGCACAGACAGAATCCTGCCATTTTTTAAGACTCTAATATAAATGCTATATAATATACATGTGCACGTTTCAATAGAAATATAAAGTACCAACATGTACACACAGTAAATAGAGCGTATTTAATCTATTAAGCATTTGCCATACTTTGTCCTCAGTGTTTTTAGGATGTTTTATATAATGGATGAAAGCTATCCAAAGAAAATACTGCGTATAGATGATGTCCTTGTATTCACCAAACCATTGTCTACATAGTCCTGCATTGTGTAGGTATCTTGCAAATTCTGCTGTTCTAATGAGTGTGACCATGTGAGATTGTGTGCAAAATTTGGAGAATGGTCTGTGAAGAAAAATAAGACTGTATTCTATCCATGCCTAACGTCCCCAGCTAAACACTGCTTTAGTTGAATTAAGGAATGTTCTCAACTTAATTAAGAGTTGATCCCCAGTTGGTTTCAAGTCTAGCTTTCTTACTGGATTCTGCAATAAAGTACTTAGCAATAGTTTGCCACTGTTAGAAGAGAAATAAATTCTGACATTAACACATCTTAACACTTTATTTTAGGCATCTGAACTATGTGGTGTACTGCATAACCTTTCACAAATGACTTCTAGGGAATAAAAAGATCAGAATTATCTTAAGTACATACTAGTTTTAATTTTCATGCTCAGCACAGGGTTTTGCAGTGCACAGTGAATCCAGATTTTGGTGCATACCTGGAATACTTAGAATGGTTTGTGGTCTTTTAGACAGCTTGTGCTGCCTTCCAAGTGAATCTAGGATCATCTGACATTTCCACCTGGGGGGCAAAAAGTGTTTTGGCATTCTACATGGTATTGACTCATAGTAGGCAAAAACCCCCAGTTCTACTGAGATTTGTTTTGGATGTAGTCCTCATTTAAACGTGAAAAATCAAGCTTTGCAGCTGAGGAGTATGCATTCCCATGAATGGAATTGAAAGGAAGGTCCTATGAATCTCATAAAAGCCTGAACAGCCGTTTGTTTTTTTTTTTTTTTTTTTTTTTTTTTNTTTTTTTTTTTTTTTTTTTTTTATGACTGCTTTTTGTTTTACCATCAGGAACTGCGTTGCTTTGATACATGTTTTGATACAATATGGTAAAATTTGTTGCATGTCCTATAACACAGGATATTGCTTCAGCACGTATCTCGGTGTGGTTTTAATATAGTAGTTAACAGTATTCCGTGTTGAAGCTGTAAGACTTCACATAAATATTGTAAGGATGTATATCCTACAGAGCAGTCAGGATGAAAAATGTAAACCAACAATAACTGGAGGTGGAAATGGAAATGAAACCTTTACAAAATCCTGAATTACGTGCCATATTGAAGTTGTTATGGTACCACAGAAATCTGAATGTAATTTAAGGAGCTTAGGCAGGGAATGGGGAAATCTTCTGACATACCAATGATATTTACAGACAGAAGCTCCTAGCTTGTGTTCAGGGTTTTCTTGCAAGCAGTCGAGTGGAACACTGGTGAAAGAAAGTGAAGAATCTCTGAAGAATTTCTATTTACTCTTCAGACAATTCCACACAATGGTTTGTTGTATTTTTATTTGGACGGAGTGTGTCAGAAGACAGTTTGGATGCAGTCTACATCTCCAGAACATTTTCTGCCTTGTGAGCATTTAACTATGGAAGTGTTTTTTTAATAAAAGGGAAATGTTTGGAATATACTGTTACCATAAAAAGAAATGCTTCTTTGACCATAACATCAACATTATTCGCATACATGCCATTTCAGTTAGAACAGATTGTATCTTGTTTTCTAGACCTGGAAGTCAATTCAGTAAGATATTTAGCAAGTATGAAAGTGGCATTTTGTGTTCCCATTGCTGCAAAACTTTTGTCTAAGAACATGTCAAATTTGGGTTTTCTTGTTTACAAAGATATAGCAGAAGTAATACTGCAAACTTGTGTATTTTTTGGGATTAAGGGATATTTGACATTATATTTCATTTCTGGTGGTAAACTTCTACCTAGCACCTAAATAGCATTGCTTTGACTAAACTGACTAAAAGGGCTGCTCTTGTTCAGTATTAGAAATTCAAGGACCTTCTCCTTTTCCAGTGATTCTTTCATGAATTCTGCACAGTTGGAGAAGTATGACACCAGCAACTGGCTGAGATCTCTCAGGTCTTGGTGGGATAAATGAGCTAATTATTCTGCTAATGAAATGATTAAGAAAGTGACGGCAAAATTGAATAAAAATTAATCGCATTTGCATGGAAGTTAGGTGCAGTTTTGTCCAATTCAAAGTATAGAAGCATATATTGTCACTATTTCAGAGCGTAGTCTTACAACCACATGCAAACTTTACTTTCAAATATATACTAGTTTTGAGTCCTGTGTTCTTCTGTGTGTTGAAATATATGGTAGAAAAATATTTTAGGGTACTTGTGGAGACAAAAGAATCCATGATCATCATAATAATGTTAATAATGCACCAGAGATTTTATTACACAGTTCACTTTTTTTCAGGAGAGTTGGTCACTGTTCTGTAAGACTAACATATTTGTTTTTAGCTTATAACAGGGAGCAATTTGAAGTACTATAAAGTCTGAAATAATTAAAAAAAAATCATGTAAATGTTAAGGGGTGTTTTCCAGTGATTATATGTTACCAAGCTGAGTTTTCTGCATGGAAAAAGACATCTGAAAAATGCTGAGTTTGTGTTGTTTACAATAGGAAATTCTTTTGGGAAAGGAGGGAATTTGTCCAGGCTAATTTAAAGGGTTCAAAGGGTTCATGCTGAAGGGGGTAGTTTTGATGTAATGGCTGCATGGTGTCTGGATTGACTGATGGCTCATATGTCTGATCATTAAGCTATAAATGCTTTTTTTGTTTAGGACATTATAAAGGGAAAAAATATCTGTCGATACTAACATTCGGACTTTAAGAGTGATGGAGGGCCCTTGGTGGTACAGCCATCAACAACTTTCCTGAAGAATAAATATTTTCATAGTTCTCATGATGTTACCAAATAATGACATACAGGGGCTTCATTGCTCAGAATCATCCCTTTCTTGTCATAGTACCATTTGTGACACTATAGTTAATAGTAATAGCTGGAGTAATCACATAACAGAAGTACGTTTCCATCTCTATTTATGTTTGGAATTGTACAAACCAAGTAAATGTCTGTATTAGATCTTAATTTTTTATTGAAGTTGTAATTTGGAAGAAAAATATGCCTGAGGATGAAATGCATATTTTAAATGACTCTATGATTTAGTGTAATTAACTTATGCTTGGGTCTATAAATTTACCACTTTACAGTGCTGATTAGGTAAAGCTGAAAGGATGAAAAGAAGTGGTGTCAGAAGAAAATCATTAAGTGCCTAGTAAAAGTCATAGGACTTACTATGAAAAAAGTGTCTGTGCTTTCTGTAAGATGATGATTTGAATGTAAATCATCAGAAAAGAAAAGATCATTTAGGAAAGACTCGATAACCTGCTATGTTTTATGCATGATAGCAGATGGGTTTTACTGTAGAGTTCTTGAGTAATGTAGAAAGTACCCTTTTGTGGGAAGAATCCTTTACCGAGTTTTTCTCAAAATCAAAGGTAAGGTTCTTTTTGTAATTCCAGCAGGCTTAATTCTGCCACAACTGATAGATAGTGGCCACATTTGTCTTTAAATTTTCCATCAATGTTTAGTATTTTCTAAACTGTGAACTAATAATTATGTCTTTGGCAAGAGTAATTTTTATGAACCCTAGTTCTTAGAATTTGTTGGAAATTGTCACTTTCACTAATTCTAGTAATTAATCCAACCTAGGTCTTAATCACTGTAAAATATATCTGGAATTAGTTTTTTGTGCCTTATGTTTTCTATACTCTGCTTTTAACCACTTTTTAAATGTCTACCAGCCTGAAATATTTTAAAATAGGCTGAAATATTTCATATTTTCTTGTTTGCTGGTACAAATTATCTTTTGGTATTTTGAAAATCCTTGATAATTTCTTTAAACAAAACAAAAAAACCCACCCCAAGCCCAATAAACCAACAAA